>JAVSCE010007164.1:0-122111 GCA_032199065.1 Smutsia gigantea
AGTACCTACCTGAGAAGGTTGCTATGAGGATTAAATATATTGATATCTATAAAAGGCTTAGAACATTATTGGATCATAGTAGGTGCTATGTAAGTGTTAGCTACTATTATCATTGTTACCATTATCATCATTATTGAAATAGTTCAATAAATCTATTTTATACCCAAGTTTTCTTTCAAATTTTTAAAACACATTCTTCTTGAAAACTGAAAATGATACTTGCTAGGAATCAGATGTTGATCAATGTTTCACATTTGGCTCTGTTCAGATTACGGTCCAGTCAATCCCAACACATAAATTTATTTTCAAGGATCTACAGGTTGGTTATAATGATGGGATACCCTCTTTATTCCAGCTAGTTTTACATATTGCAACTTGAAATACTTGTGAAAAAATCCCATTTGAAACAAATAACTTGTGGAAAGTTCTTTATCATTTTATTTAGAAATGCCTACTTTTATGTATAGGCAATAAGGCAGCTAGGCGACAACTGTGGTTGGTAAAAACTTCAGGTTCAATAGAGGTCATGAACAGTAGATACAGTTATGATAACTGATAAAAGTGATTACATTAAAAAAACCCCATATCCTTCAAGGATGACAGAGTCTAAAATTAGCTTTTACAAGCTTGGGTACACTTTTACCTTAGCAGGTACTAGGCACATTTAGCCCCGCAGATAGGACACCAGATGGTCAATCCCACCACAAGAACTACACCTATGGGGAGATTTGAAAATTATAAAAAAAGGCTCACCTGCCCCAAGTCACACTTGTGTTAGTACTTAAAATTGCTGTTATTATCTTAACTTTCTTTCAGAAAAGTAGATTTCCTAAAGATTTGCAGCAGAATATTAAGAGTCGTACCACAAAAGTGTCTTATGGTCACATAAATTGAGAAATGCTGTAGATAGGACAGGATTAAGTGGATATATTCATTTGTCGAGTAGATTTTGAGTGCTAGAAATTAATAGAGCCCATAAGACAAACCTCATGGGATTTATATTCTAATGCAGGTGATAGAAAATAAACAGATACAAAAAATAAAATGACTACAAATTGTATTAACTATTATGAAGGAAATAAACAAGGAGCTGAGATCGAGATTAACAGGGCAACGCATACTTGAGAAGGTGAGACAGACTGTGGCGGACCTCTTTGGGGTAGTGAAGTAAGCTGAGCCCTGAAGTAAGGGAAGGAGCTGGATTTCTGAAAATGACTGAAAGAGCATTCCAGACTGCGGGAAGAGAGCGTGTGAAGGGCGTGAGGAGGAAAGACTGTGTGCGCCGGGGTGGGGATCCAGACCAGTGGTGGAGTGGCTGGGTAGAAGAGGCTGGGGCTCCGAGCTGTGACCTGAGGAGGGTGTGAGCGTGGGTTCAGGTGTGGTTGGAAGCCGTTCCATGGTTGTGAAAGAGGGGAAACCTGATGTGATTTACACTTTAGGAGTTCACTTTGGGTGCTGAGCACAGGATATATAGGGAAGGGATGGGGCTAGTGAGCCTGCCAGATAGGAGGCTACTGGCGAGGTTGGGTGACAGATGACAGTGGTAGGGCGACATTACAGGGAGTGGATTTGCGGGACTTCTCACAGCTTTGAATATGCTTATGTGGAGTACAAAGCTTCAAGTTTGGGAATAATGATCCAAGCTGATTTGATCAAAGAATATGCAATCAGGAATGGCCAAGTTCAAGAATTACCTCCTGAATCACCGATTGTGCAAATTATTATTTTATTTCCTACAGGAAATGGGCTTATTCCACTACTATATTATCTCCAGGCAGCAGGGTTTGTAGGAATGGGGAAAAAGAAAACAATTGATTTGGGTGGGCCAAAGGGAGTTCAGGGGGGGATTGTGTAAAGACTCAAGCGATGGGGCTTTTCTGTAGGAAAGTATGCTTCTGCCTCGTATGCAACATAGTCCAGGGCCACTCTTATTTATGTGTTTAACTATTCTCATGGTCATTTATAAGTACATTCATGCAAATATTTTTCTGTAAATGACTAAGACTACCTGGAACTTTGCAGATTCTTCAGGGAAAGCACTGGACTAGGAGTCAGAAAGTTGGAGTTCTCGTGACAGCACTGTCACCTACTGATAAGGAAATATGTCATCTCTGCTTTGGTCTCCTCCTTAATGAAAGCTTTGGACTCCTGCTCAATAATAAGAGTAAAATATTAGTTACCAAAAAAAATATATGGCATCACCTCAAATTCTAGGAATGCCTCTTAACCAATCAAAATGCAGCTCAATGAGACTATAACTTCCAGTCTTGATATTTGCTGAGTCCAAGTTGCTACTCCTCAGGTTTGCCCAGATAATTAATATTTTAGCAGCTAAGAAGAAATGCCAAGTTTCTCACTGACCTCCTATTCACTAAAATAATATATCTATTTTGCAAGAATATAGATTTTCCTCATTGGATGCAATAAAATTATGTTCATTTTGAATGGGAATTAAAGAAACCCAGTAAATTCTTGTTTTTCCTGAATTGGCCCTCGAGCAACAATGATTGTTCACCACTTTGCCGGGATTTTGCCTTAATGACATCTTTGCAGTCTATATAATGTTAGGAATGAAAAAGTGTTCTAATATTGTCCTGACCTTTTAGCCCAGGGAGAGGTGCTAAAGCAATTTGCATTATTGTGTTCCCTGTGCCATGAGCTTCTTTGAATCTTGGGCTAAAGAGATCCCATCTGGATGTCTGTAAACACCGACATTTTCTACAGTACACCCTCATGTGTGTAAGAATTCCTTCTGTCACACTTAAAGTCAGAAACAAATAATTAGACTGAAGTTTGGGTTAATTAATGTGTGAGTCAAGTCCATTTGAAATTTAAATTTGGCAGCAGTGCAATTTGCCTTTCCTTTTTCCCTTGTTGCCAGAGTTGACTTTATGAACAACCCAGTAGAGAGGAAATTTCCTCAAAAGGCAGAGCTTTCCTTTAAAAATTATTATTATCAAAGAGTTATTTTTTCCTAGTATGGTCCTGGAATAAGTTCTTTTGGACTCCAGGAAAGGATGAATACAGCTTTCATAGTTGTTTACAACAAATTCATTTAGCATCTACTTAAGAGAAATAGATTTGGGTCAGACACGAAAGCCTAAAGTCCTAGAAGAACTATATCACAGTTCACATTTTCCACTGTGCAGGAAGATCTTACTTATTTATGTAGCTACCTAGACCATGCACTTGGCATGCAGAATGAACCTGGACTCTTTCAGGCTATTCCAAAAGGCTGGGCTCTGGTTATTCGCATAGCCACAGCTCCTGGAGCCCTTCTGTGTTGGAAAGCTGAACTTAAAGCCTCTGAAGAGATTGACTTAAAAGTCCACAGAAAAGGGCTCATAATTCTGTTACTAAAGGCTCCAATCACTCAAGGCAATTAATACATGCCAATTATAATAAAAATCAATGTCAGCATAAAAATGTCATTTGACTGGAGTTGTGGAATAAGCATGGTCTTTGGCATTAGCAAACTTAGGTTTGAATTCTAGCTTGGCTGCTTGAGTCATGAGCCACGGACAGGCACATAAGCTTTCTGAGTCTCTGTTTTCTCACCTAGGGAAGGGCTTACTGATATCCCATAGGACCGTCACGAGGAGTGACGAGCAGCGCTGTCTCCAGCATGCAGGAAGGGGTCAGTGAACTGTGACCGCCTCCGTGGTTATTTTAGTTATATTCCTAAGGTCTAGGAGGTATTAACTTGCTGATGATCAGTTATTCAAACAATTTTGGGTTAATTGCTTCCAGGGCTCCGTCCATATTAGGAATACGAGGAGGCAAGTCTGTTTTTTTCTGCCTATAGAGATATAAAGACCATCGAAGTAGTTTCAGCCTAGTGCAAGAAGCCGGGGAGAAGTTAAGGTGTATACTCTGATTAAGAAAGTGTAAAGGCACCAGTGGAAAATGGTTCTACATGCTTAAACTGAATGCAGTAGTCTCAATATATGAGCTATGTTTTTAATGCTCTCCAAAGAAAACAGAGTTGGCTCCTCAAGTCAACACCGATTTAAGCCGGAAATAAATGTGGGTGTAAGAAATGGGAATGGATTATTGATTTGAAGGAAGTGCCAGAGAGAAGGGGGTGATATCTCTGGGGGAACATCTAGTTGAGACCTTAAGATAGGAGAAATGTAAGCCTGAAAGCGACAAAAATCATTTCAGGAAAAAAAGGCACCATATTTATGGCTACATTTAGGTAAGTTTAACTCATTTCACTAGAGAAGAGGTCTCCTGTGTGCTGAGAAGTATGGGAGAAATGCATGATTAGACCTAATCTAGTAAGGAAGTAAGGAAAGTTAACAGATATCCACAGCAGAAAAGGGGAATAAAGTCACAAGAAGAGTATAAAATCATATAATTTGTGATCCAAAATTGGTATATTTCCATGAAAAATTCACCTGTGCAACTTTTGGGTACACAAACATCCAGACAAATATTTGGATGCCAATATACTGGGATTTCTACTCTGTAAATCCTAGAGGATAGAGGTTTACAAAACCCATATTTTTTCCCCAATACACTATTATAATAAATAAATTAAGGGAGCTTTTTTCAACGAATGACAAAATAGGAGAATATTTTACACACACAAGCACACACACACACACAGGTGTGTAATCACAGTACCTCTGGAAGCTCTCAGGAAAGAGCTGTCAGGATGTACTATTACATCCTGCTTGGAGGAGGAGGAGGTGGTCACTGGCCATTGAGGTAAGGCTGAAAGAAGGAATCGGCATTTAAGTCAAACTTTTGGGGATTGTAAGATTTTATAAAAGATAAAGTAAGGAGTACTTGTCAGCTGATTAAAATTACTGTGGACACTCTGTGTCTCCATTTCCTCTTTTCTTATTTATTCCTCAATCCACATCCAACACACTATCGAAATTGCTTAGTTAAATCCAACTGCCATCTCTTACTCCTTATCCCACTTGATTTACTTGTAACATCTGCTTAGGGATGCACTTTCTTCTTCTCTCTGACTTCCATGAAACTATTTTCCCTTGTGTTTCTTCCTCTCATCTAGCCTTTCATCTCTGTCTTTTTTGCAGGCTCTTGTTCCTTTAAAAAAAATGGTGTTCCCAGGATTCTTTGGTGGTTTTCTTTTTTTTTTTTCATTTCCTGCTTTGTTTTTTCTTTCTTTTCATCTTTTACTTCTCCAAAGGTGAAATGCTCCATTCATACACCATCAGCTGAAATAGATTATGTCTCCTAAATCTATATCTCTAGTACAGAATTCTCTCCTGGGCCACCGATTTCTGTAACTATTCTACTGGACATCGCCATAAGGATAAGCCAGAAGCATCGTGTTCCAGATTAAATGTTTTACCTTTTTTCCCTAAAATACTCCTTGTCTGGACTATGTGAATGACATCCATCTCTCACTATCTGTGAAAGAAACCTGGACTTGATTATACTATTGGCCATTTCCCTCATTCATCCCACCTCCAATTTCTATCATTCACCATCTTCTACAAAAGTGACCCCTACAATCATCTCCTGTATTTTTTTTTTCCTTTTCTATCTCCAACAAGGTGACCCTAATTCGTCCTGCCTTCTGTAAGTACAGTAAGGTTCAGGGCTTCTGGTTCATTTGTATCCATTCCCCTTTCAGTCTAATATTACTCCTATCTTTCCACCAGAGTGATCTACCAGAATGGCAGATTTAATTATTTCAGTCCCCTACTTTAACTCCTTCAAGGACCACCACTGCCTTCATGATAAAATGCAAATTCTTTAGTGAGGCAGGCATACGAGCCTCTGTAGATCTGTGCTCTGTAGACTTTACCAGCTTGAATCAAAATACATGTGGCTTCCCCAACTCACCATGTTGTTTTAAGCCCCCAAAGCCTTTTACAGTCTGGTGTCCTGCTTGTAACATGCTTGTTTCTTCCCCTCCTTATGTGTTCATTCTATCTCTTTATTTCAAGGTTGAATCTGTTCCTTTAGGGCCGCCTCCCATGGAAGGTGTCCTCAGTGCTGACCTGGGGCTGTCACTCCCCGCTGCCAGAGTGCCCATGGCATTTCTTTGCTGGAGTATATACAGTCATGCAATGATCTGTTGATTTGTCTGTCTCCTCCAGTCCCACGAAGCCAGGGGCTGTAATTTGTCACAATATTCCCTGACTGGGACATAATAGGCATTTAGTAAATATTTATTGCATTTTTTAAAAATATGAGCAAAGCTATAAGGACGGACATGTGTTGGATGTGTTACAGGAGAATGATGACTACATTTTGAGGGGCAGAGAAAGGTAAAACTTGAAATGCCAAATTCAGAAATATAGACAAATAAAAGGCAAGGACAGGGACTCGGGCTGCAGGAGGAAAGAAAACCATAGCAAACAGCTCTGCAACTGAGCCACTAATATAAAGGTCTCCCCTCACCACGCACCCCAATTTTGAGGCAACAGAATGTAAACTGAGGTTGACTGGCAAGGACAAAAGTGTTGAAAGTGAAGGACAGACTCCAATCCTGGAGTCAATTTTTGTGGCATCACTAGAGCCTCCGATCTGGAATTAGGGAACTGTTGCTATTTTCGACTTGACTTCAACAGGAAAGATAAAATGGGATTGATTGGGGCAATCACTGAATATCTATGACCAAAAGGTGGCAAAGTGGGAGCTTAGAACACAGTGTTGCTTAACACTGAAGGCAGCAAAGGGAGAATGAATGTGACCGAATACTAGAATGTTTAAGTATTTTATTAGAGGTAATAAAAGCTTAAACCAGAGGGGGTGGCAGTGAACATGCAAGGAAGAAAAATGTGGCATCCACTGGATAAGATTTAGATTTGATAAACCTTAAGACTTGATAAGAGAGAAGAAAGACACTCATTTGCAAACAAAAATTTTAATGGAGGAAAATGGTTAAATATTGATTACCAAAAACAAAATATTTCACCCAGGCAGGTACTTTATTTCTTTGAGAAATAGCTCTTTAGATTTAGAGTATCTGTGTTATTCTTTTACAAAGATACCAATTCATATGTTATTTTTTAATAAAGAGAGGCTTTTCATTTGAACAAGGGCTGAGTCTTATACCTGGAGGTCTCATGTAATGCCTGGCGGCTGCATGGAGCTGCTGGCAGGAAGGCAGAAGCAGAGACAGCTTGGATAAGATATTCCTGCCGAGCCAAGCCCATATTAGAGACCTTTAACTGTATTTCTTGATCTACTCTTTCTATCCTAAAATTATTTTTCTTTTTTTAAAAAACTACATTCCAATTAGACAAGACTCATTCCAGAAAACCAATTCAAGAGAGTTGCATTTACAAGTATTGAGGAATTGATTCCAGTAACATTTTCTACCAATTCTTCCCCTCTAAGAGAAAATTTTAAAGACCCCAAAACTTTCCATATTAATAGTTTCTAAGGTCATAAAATGAAGACAGAAATGTATGTTAATATTGTTGTCTGTGTTTAGATAGACTTGAAAATAAGTTAATACTATTGTGACAGCAGGAAATATTATGTTAGTTATAATACTCATTATGTGGACCTCTGGACAATGATATTAACATTGAAAAGCACACAGTTGTCACACAAAATTATGCTTTTGATTATAGTTAAAATGGAAGAGAATCACATACCCAAGTGGAATGATTACTTAGGTATTGGCCATTCTCTGTTAGACATGAAATCCTTGAGGATAGGGGCATGTCTTATTTGTCTCTCTATCCTCAAGCTTAATGAGATGCTTGGCATATGATAAACAAAAATCAAAAATATTTTTAAAATAAATGACATTTTAAAAGATGTAACACACAGAACTGCTATGAACTGGGCACCTACCCAAAAGGATTTACAAATGTTAATTCATTTAATTCTCGAATTTAACTTGAAAATATCATTTTACAGAAGAAATTAAGACATGGAGATGTTAGATTATTTGCCCCAAATTACACAGCTTCTTAGAAAGTGATGGAACCAGCTGTAAAACCCAAGTTGAGCCATACCAGAACCTGTGCTGTTAACTAATATTGCTTTTAAAAAAATGCTATCTTTAAATTTAAAAATACATACATAAGTATGTATATAAATATATATTTTGTCACAGTATTGAACTCTGAATAAGAAGACCTGGTTCAAATACATATTAAATTTACTTGGGTTTGTGGCTTTCGGCAAGTTCATTAACCTAATGGGTCCTAATTTCCTCATATGCAAAGTCAGAATAATAGCTGGAACCTCACAAAGCTTATTGTGAGCTTTAAATAAAATAATTTATGTGAAAATACTAGAACACAGTTGGCACCCCGGGTATGTTATTTGGTGTTCCAAGGAGAATGGTACTATTTTCCTTCTTCTCCCCTTTCAAAAGGGTACATATTTGCACATTACACATCATGCAGGTCTTAGCAAAGTGAGATCAAATTCTGTGTTTTATTAAAGTGTTATTTCCAACATCTCTTAAAGCTAGAATTAATTTACTAAAGCATATTCTGGATGGTCAGATAGGCTTCAAACTCAACAGCTTGTTTTCTGGAAAAAAAAAAAGGTGCTCCTAGAGGCTGTTATGGTTTAGCTATTTACCATCAAGGCAAAAAAAATTTTTTTTTCTAATTGGAAAAATCAAATTTTTTAAAGAAAAAAGATGAGACCGGCAATAGAACATATGACATTGATTTTCACCAAGACCCTCTGACATGAATGGTCTCTATCAAATCTGATAGGAACATCTTGGTTCATGGTTCCCAATCAGCACATTACAATCACATTTAAAAACATCAAAATGCAGGCCCCTTTCTTAGATATTCTGATGTAATTGGTCTGGGGCTGGCTCTGGGCATCCATATTTTTTTGAGAGCTCTTCCATTGATTCCGATTTGCAGCCTGAGTGGAGAACACCGGTTTAGGTTATCATTGAAAATATCATGTCTCCTATTTCCATTTGATTTTTACTCTAACAAAACCCAACAGTAGATAATACCTTCATTCATATCAACATTGAAAGAGTCTGAGAAGTTCACCAAGAACAGGGTTGCCACAGCTCCACTATGCTAAGATATAACTCTGTTTCTTTAACTGAAGCAAATGCTACCTTCATGAATCCATCATCATTCATTATCTAGAATTCCAAAAATACAAGAAAATGAGACTCAGAAGCCGTATTTATATCAGCTAGTTTTCTTCAACTCTAAGCATCATGAAACAATACAACTCTAAGATTACTTATGTGTTCATGTGAGTAAGTTATAATAAGATTTTCATATTTACTATACATAGTATGTTGGTGTGGTCAATAAATCTTAAAGCATTTTACAATATGACTGAATATTATTCTTGTGGCTATAGTTACTAAAATTAACTGTAGACTAGAGGCATTGAACCAAAACAAATCCTAGTTGACGGATGTTTTGAGCTATGTTAAAATACTGAGTAGAAATGAGTGCCCACTGAGAATACTGCCTTAAATTGCAAAGACGTTTTGCAAATCTAATCACCTTAGTTCCTCTCATAATGCTAGTGTAGAAAACCAGCAATTTTGACTTTTAAAAGCTGAATTCTTTAACTGAACACATAGTAGGCTAGCACCATGCTATTACAAATTAGACATTTAAATCCCACAACACTACAAGCATCCCTACTTTGCCTTCAGTGGTAAGCCAAAATGACCCAAATGTATAAAATATTTGCTTTCCATTATCATTTAAGATACACTCAAACTTAGGCACCCTGCTATGTAAAGATTAGTTTCAGTAAGTACATGGTCAAATTTGGTTTATTTTGGACAATTCACTTTCAATCACCCAACAATTTCAACACATAGCCTCGGACAGGTTCACTGCAGCCACGAAGGCCGTCTTGGAACACAGCCGCCTGAAGATCGGCAGTGGAACCCTGCCTTGGAGTCCTGCATATACACTATGCTATTAGGTAAAAGCCATCAGAGAGAAGTTTTCTAAGGTAGATTTGCAAAATAAAGCCAGAACAATGGGTTAAAAATCTAGTTAAATGGTTGATTTTTTATTTTGATTAGATTTCCTCAGACGGCAAGGGAAATGAATGTTTTGGGAAGAAGAATTGATTTGTTAGAGCTTTTCCTGATAGCTTTCACCCAGGCTTGGAAAGAGCATCATGTAAAAAGAGTACCCTTTTGGAAACTACGCACACCACATATTTTTCCTAATAGGTGTGAAGAATGGCTGCTATGCATAAATGATTGTTGGAAAATAATTCTCTGTAAAACATGACTTAACAAGCAACTCCATTTACCATTGTACTCATTTCCAATATCCAGAACAACCATGACACATCACATAGGTGCCGATATTGTCTGTTAGTTAATAAACATCTTATGGAAAAAATCCATAACTTTCAGCCCCGTAAATTTTCATACCCAGTCAGTTGGAGAGTAAAACTTTTGACGGAAAATTGATAGTAAAAGTCACAGAAAATCAGAGGAGTCTTCGGTGTTAAACCGTAAAACTGTAGCACCTTCCCAGGACAAAGTCAAGTGGCTGGAACTAAGCTGATCCTACATCAGAACCTCAACCACCACAATCAAGCCGCAGTTTTGCAATCAAAAAACAAGGTACATCTCACATTTCCACTGTTAACCACCGCCAGGAAAACCTCAAAGCTCTAAGTCCCGCTCATTCCCAGACCCTCCTTACCTGGAATACTCTCACTGGGCGGCCGGGCACAGCTCAGAAGCGGAGGACGTTCGCAGGTGGTGGCTCCAGAGACTCAGGAACTCAAGCTACAGCGCCCATCTCCTGAGCAGATGTCAGCCCCACGGTGAGGGGCGGACGGTGCGCCCCTCTGCAAGTCAGAGTCAGGAAGGTCCGCGAGCCGGGCGGCGCAGCCCACCCAGCGTATGGGGGGCTGGCTGGCTTTCCTAGTTTGACGTGAGAGCAAACTGCGTTAGTCCGGAGCCCTCCCTCTCCCGGCCGCCTCCTGATCTCCTGACACTTTAATTCTGCCTTAAGTGATGGCTTAAACCTAGCCCCAGCTTGTATTACAGGCTAAAAGGCAACTGCTTTTCCCCATGCTTTATTTCCACCTCCCCAAAGTCCAGAAGGCTCACCTACCCGGCGCCTAGTCCTTCCCTCGCCCAGCTGTGAGCTGTGCGCAAACTTCTCCCGACTTAAGAGTCCTAATCCTCGCCCGCGCCCCCGCCCCGCCCCACCCGCCGTCCCCCCACCCCCGCCCCGGCAGCAGAGGAGGTGGCCGCGGAATTGATGAGCGCCAGCCCCGCTGCCCCGGCCCCTCCCGCCCGCGCCCGCCCCCTCCTGTCCCCGGAGAGGGAGGGGCGAGCAGGAGAGCTCCGAGCGCCTCGGTGCCAGCCCCTCTCGCCCAGGTCCGCGAGTGGGGCTGCGCCCGCGGCCATTGCCTTGCTCCAGTCCGGACTGGGGCTCACCCCACAAGTCACGGAGACTAAAAGGCGGTGTAAACACGGGAAGCAGACGAGGGACCCACCCCAGTTAGGTCTTGGGTAGGTAGGAATGGAGGGAGAGTGGGTGACAATCTGGGCTGGGAGATTCATAGCCGGTGTCCGGACACAGCTTTCAGGGAGCCCTGTCCCCTTCCCGGAGGATGCAAATACCGGAGGGAGGTGAGTTTCCGAAAGAACCCACCCCAGAGATTGTGCCCCCTAGCTCCTCAGCCACTCCTCGGGGACAGCACCATGTGGGAGCCTGTGGAGACAGGGTCTTGGGAGTGGGCGAGGTAGTGAAAATGGGATGGGGATGAGTGGGAAACGGGTGACTAGGAGCTGGGGCGCTGAGAGGAGGCAAGAAGAGGAGCTGGGAGGTAGGAGGTATAAGAAGAGGGGCCACGGCTGTCCGGCAAGCCCTGAGAGGGCGATTGGAGTTGGGTAGCTGTCCGGAGCTGGGGGAGCAAGCTGGATTTGGGGGGACAGCGCCCTTCACGCCCGGGGCTGCTCGTGGGCACGGTAGCCCAGGGCGAGTGAGCTCAGTGAGGACGGTGTGGGAAGACGGGGGTGTGGAGTGCCAGACTTGCAGTCAGGGACTGCTACTCCCCCCTGTCCCCATCTAAAGCCCTTGATGCCAGAGATCGGGACAAACCAATTCCAGGCGGGGCGCCACCCGGGCTGTGGGAGCGCCCTGGAAGCGGGCAAGTTGGTTCCAAGAACGCACAGCCCTTAACACCGGTTAGCCCCACGCTGAGTAGAGCAAGGCAGCAGCGGACACTTTTTTCCTAACTCTGTTCAAGGAGCGTTGGCCTAAGAAAAAAACAACCTGAGCGTCCAGGGACCACAAGATGGAGATGCCCTGTCCAGGTTACCAACTCTGTGTGCTCCGCAAGGGAAATACTGGCAACAGCAACGTTATAGGACCGGAAGGCAGCCAGACGGCAACACAGCGCACTTCCCCGGGCAGTGCGAGGTTCTCCTAAGCACTTAGGTGACAGAGGTGCCCTGGGAATAGGACTGCAACCTGCACCCAGCCGTCGTCAGATCTCTTCCTTGGAAGATTAGGTACTCTAGGTGTGTCTTTGTCCTATTTTGAGCCCCCACTCTCTATCCCAGGGGGACTTCAGGGACCCCTAATTTGTGTGACTGGGAGATTTCAGGGAACCCAACAGAGAACAGAGTCCAGGGGCCAGTCAGCTCTCTTACCAGACCTTCCAGAGGTTTTGTTTTCCAGGCTCTCTCCCTCCTCCATAGGAACCCTCCCTCCCTGCCACCTCCAGTCTGGTGACCCAGAGGGCTGTGTGTGACTCACCATGCATTCAAAACCTACAGCACCACCCCACAGCAGGGGAATATCCTATGGTCCCTTTATTCTGGGGATCTAAGTGGGACTGATGTTGTCAGCAGTTAAAAAAAAAAGTGACTGGGAAAGGAAGCTGCCCAATGGGAGAGGAATCTTACAAATGAACCCATACATACACAGACACACAGAGTAACACAAACCAAACCTGCACAAGGAATGTTCTGAATTCAGAGTTTAGATATGAACATTCTTTCTGTGCTTTGACATCAGTCCTGTGTTCAAAAGCTCCCTGCTTCCCAGCTGCTACTGACTAACCAACCCATGGCATGCCCTTTTTAAAAAATTTCTTTCAGAACCTTAATTACCCTTTTTTGGTGCAAACAAGCAGAGAACTACTAAAGTTGTTTGAATATCTCCTTTGGTCAACTGCTGGGGGCCAAACATTGAGAATTTTCTTGTTGTAGCTCAAATCATGGAAAACTAGCATCACAGTAGGAAGATTTTTGCTGAGTGGCTGATGCAGCTCTGTGCAGAGAGTGGTCCTCTGAGCTGGGGGTGCTGCTGTCCTCTGCATGGTGGGAGACAGCAAGCACAGGGAGAGTTGCCGGTTAGAGTTACATCACTGGCTGACAGAATGGGTTTGGTTCCTTAAAGCTACTGAAGATGTGTGGGACATTATTGTGAAAAATGGCATGGGTGTATTATTAACCTTAAACCGTTTGTGGTATAAGCATAAGAGACCCAGACTGAGTAAGGTGCTAATTGTGTTAGAATATTAGAGGGAAAGAACAGAGCTCTCTGTAGGCAGAAGATTTCAGGGAAGGTGATGTGGTAGAAGTGGGATCAAGGATGAGGCTCTCAGGATAAAATTGACTTTGTCAGCGACTAATGTTTATTGAGCACCAAAGGGGTCCACGCCTGTTAGAAGCACTTGAAATGTACACAACTTGAACTGTACAAGTGTCTTAACACTATTAAAATATTTTCTATGTATATGTAGTGTTGTAGATCCTTGCAGGGTGGCTGTTAACCTGGGACGGTCTGGTGAGGGGAATTGGCAGTGTTTCTGGAAAAGCCATGAGACCCATTGGTGGGTGCCGAAATCAGTTTTGGTGGGCACAGCTACATTTTAAAGATGAAGTGGAATTGAATAGAATATAGCAACGCTCCTCTCCTGTGATAAGTGTGAGCATGGTTTCTTGAGACTTGTGTCTCTTCTGAATACATATGTGTGTGCTGACATGTGAAGTAAAATATATTTCTTTCTGTGACAGTCAAAAGTATCATAAGCTACTTGGTTATAATAAACCACTCTTCAAATCAAATATCTTTTATTTGTAAGTAAGCCTCCAAATGAAATTAGCCCATCCGAGGGGCATTCAGGAAATAAGCAACTTAAGACGTGGTAATCACACATTTCTGGTATTTTTCATTGATTACTTAAGACTGTAAAATTAGCCATCTTTATGAGACTTTGTCCCTTTCCTTCTTCCCCTCTTTCTCTTCAAAAATGTCCCCCTTTGAGAAGATACTAATTTAGGAAGAATTCTGTTGTGTATCTTGTCTTCATGTTCAGATATTAAAAATCAGCCTTCAGACACAAACTCCCCTTTAATCCTCAAACCTTCCCCTCTCATTGCTGAGGAAGTGCAGTCCTGCTGCTAAGCCTGGGAAGGTGTGTGACCTCTCACTCTGTCTCTCCAGAACAAGGTCTACTCTGCAAAACCAAGGTTGGGACCATGTCACTGTAATGTCATTGATGGTTCTAGAATCCAGGGACTTTTTCATAAAAACTACCATATTTTCAGTTGTAGTGAGTAGAAGGGAGACTGCCTTTTATTAACAACTAATTCTACTACAATTTGTTCTTGTTAAATATGGTTTAATGTAAGGGAAGGTCACATTTTGGAGGGACCTTGAGAAAAGGCATGCATATGAAAATGTATGCATTTTGTTATCTTTGGGGAAAAAAATCATGCATTGAGAGAAGTGGCCTAGAATTTGTTATCTTTTGAAAAGAAATTTAGAGAAAAAATTACTGGCCTCTCTCATGAACCAATTCCTACCTTTAGTTAACTCCCCAATCATCAAAATTTTTCTTACACTGAAAAACAGCTCAGTCCTTCAAAAGCATCATCAATTTAATGCATATTTCATATTACCTTATGTCACAACCCATTGGACTAGCCACACATGGGACCCAAAAAATATAATATACAGCCTGTACCCTCAAGGAGCCCACAGTCTATTTAAGGACATTTGTTTCTTCCTCGTACAGCCTCCTTCCAAACAGACAACAGCTGGTGATGATACTTTACATAATTACCCTTCACTGCTTTACAGACCTCATCATGACAGACAAAATAATAACTCACCTTGGTGAAAAATAAGTATTTTTCTTTTGGAACAAGTTGAACTTCCACTTGCTAGATCAAGCTGTCTTGAGAGTAGTCTCCTGCTTTGATTTTCAACCTCCCTTCCAGATATAGGAGATGATGCAGTTTTTCATCTTTCCAAGGGGATAGCAGAGTTGTGGTTCTCTACAGAATGTGTCTTCTGGCAGGGAAAAGACAAATTCCTCTTAAACTAGGAAGTGTCTTTCTAGACTATACTTACATAAAGTTTTCTTGGCTTAACTGTTTACTTTACAAATAAATAACTCAGGGTAGGAGGGATAGTGGGCACATATATCATGAAGTAGCACTAACTGCTCCATCTCTGATGAAGCTGGGGAAAATCCAGGTATTTTCTAGCTTCTGGAGAGAATTTGAGAGGGAAATCCAAGATCCAGGAGAAAAACTGCAGAAGTAAATTAATGCATGTATCATTCATTAATTCATTTAATAAATAATGAACAACTGAATTTAAAAAGTTTACAATTTAGTGTGAGGATGGAGATAGACAACAAAAAAAAAAAGAAATAAGCTGTTGATTGTAGATACTGACAATGCTATGAAGACCATGGGCAGAGGACTGAAGCAGGCACCGGATGAGTTGCCCTAGGATTCTCAGGCAAGGCCCTCCTTGAGCTGAGATGTGAATGAGAAGGAGTGGGCCACTCTGAGTTCCCTTGTAAAATTCTCATACATTACTGCTTCACCCCTCTTAATGAAAAAAATAGCACTAGTGTCTGGAATCTACTCTTGGTGATTGTGTGTGTGTTTGTGTGTGTAAAGTGCTCTCTCTAATTTAGTTGTGTTTGGTCTGTGACCAGGAATTTGAGAAATGGGAGATATTTGGCTTAAACTAATTGAAGTAGGTAGTGGTAATTTTTACTACTTTTGGTACTGGTCCATATGAAGTTAAATTAGGGGAGAACCGTGCCATGGCACTAGCACTTTTTTGGGCTTAGATTGTCTCAGGATATGTTGATAGAGTGCTAAAATGCAAGAGAATACACAACTTCCCTTGGAACTAAAGCAAAACTTTAATAGCTACGATTCCTATGTTTCTACTTTCTGATTAAAAATCAATAGCTTTATTGATTTTGCTTGACTGAACACCAACCACCTTCTCTATGCTAGGTATTGTAGTAAGCACTTTAATGTATGAACTCATTTTCGATCTATGAAGTCGGGACAATGATTTTGCCCCTTGTACAGATGCAGAGACAGATGCTTCATGGGTCAGGTGATTTGACATAGTCACTCAGGTTCAAATAAGGGCAGTATAATATTTATACTAATATGTATTTGATGGGCTTTGATTCAATAATCAGCATCAGTATATTTTTATAGATAACAACTAGTGAGGCATACAATTATTTTAATACACAATTCTATACAGAGTCACATATTTTTAAATGACAGCCCAAAAAATTCTTTCAAAAAGGAATTTCTGTTTCAGTCACCTACAAACTGAACACCTAGCATCTGAATTACAGTAGATTTTTGCCTTCCAGGCACAGTATAGTCTAATGGAGAGTCAAACCATTTAAGCAATTAATAATAATTCAAAGATGTGCAGCAGAAGTATGTTCCAGTGCCCTGGGAGCTCAGAAGAGAGGGGATTAATTCTGCCTGGGAAG
The DNA here is from genome assembly GCA_032199065.1 of Smutsia gigantea. Lineage (NCBI taxonomy): Eukaryota > Metazoa > Chordata > Mammalia > Pholidota > Manidae > Smutsia > Smutsia gigantea. Next base: position 16,711 of record JAVSCE010007164.1, read on the forward strand.
AGATTTGTTTTTTTAGTTATCATGTCTCTGAAATCTAATACTTTGGCACTAGCAGACTCTGGTGTGGGTGGGCAAGTGTTGGAAACAGAGAGCATAATTGCCCCAGAAATAGAATTTTCCTTTTTTTTAAGTATAAAATAAGAGGTGACATTTTAAGTTACATGCTAAATATACATGAATGAAATTACATAACTGTAGAATATACTGTCCACACAACTTTCCTTTGCATGTTGTGTTGAAACATAACAGATTCTTTGCAGTTCATAGCTCAAGCAAAAGTGTTATTTTGATGATAATTTGCACAGCTGGGGCATTTAAAGGGTAGAAAACAAAATGGAATCAGTATAAAGCACTGAGAAAATATATTTTTAAGGCAAAACAAAAATAGGGAGAGAAACAGTGGACCCAACTGGTAAAAGTAAGGCCTTAGTAGTAAAAAAAAAAAAAATGTTTTTTTTATAGAATTTGGAATCTGCTGGCCCACCACCACCAATCCTGGATAGCAGGAAGGGACAAACAGAAAGAACAGACACAAGTTTATAAAGAATGAAGAATCCAGCAGACCTGTGTATTTCAGGTAGGCCCCTCTGATTTCCTAAAATCTTATGATTCTAGGTGACAGAAGAACAGGCCCAGAGTAGGCATTTATAAATACTTAGGAAATTGATTTTAACTGTACACGTTAACTCAGAAAGGAAGATGATAACATTTCAAAGATGGAAACTGAAAAGAGAAAGGAAGCTTTTAGCATAAAGGGAAAGAGCATGACTACGAGGAAGGGCAAGAGGGAAGGGAACGGGAGATCAGGTGCTTCATCCCTGGGGGGGTCCTTCAGCCAGCCTCCTCACCGAGGTTGTCATTCTTAAAAATTGACTACAGACTAAATTGATTACAGGTCACTACATGTATGGGTGGGGCAGAGGGCAGTGAAAAACAGTCTTCAGGACTTCATTAACAGCCTCAGCCACTTTAGTGTGAGCTTTACCAGCTTTCCCTTTTCTACTTCAAAGGGGGGCAGCATTTTGCCATGTCCTCTTTATTTCTGTTCTATTTAAAGAATGTTTTCTCTCTGTTATTGTTTCTTTCAAATATCTGCTCATATTTTACCTTGGTTTTTAACCCTTTTCTGAGATTCCTTTCCAATAGTCTCATATTCTCCTTGTACTTATTGCAGCCTACCTTTCCCTTTCTAAGAAAACCTGTTTTCCTTTCCATCACTCAATGATCAGCCAGCTAGAGTCTTAGTTTTTTGAAAACAGCTCTTTACTATTATTCAAAAGGAAATGTTTTTATGCGTCTTACGAGCCTGAGTTGAGCTCTCCAAAGAAATGGGCAAATAAATAACCCGCTGTTATAGGAAGAATGATAGATTTGATTAAGGGATTTGGGGCAGACATGCTGCAGAGCACCTGGGGATCTGGTTAAAATGCAGATTCTGATTTATCAGTCCAGTCAGGGGTGGGGCCTGAGACTCTGCATGGTGCCGGGTTGTGGTTCATCCTGTCAGTAGCAAGGCTTTTGAATCATTCCCCTCAAATATGCATTTCACCTTAAAAATTTTTATTCTTTTCAATTTTAGAAACATTCTTTTTCTAAAAAATACATTGCCCTGTGACCATGGAAAATAGGACTAATTCTGGTCTTCTTGATCTCAAAAATCTCTTAGCAACTATCTGTTGCAGATAGGTAAGGATAGTAGTCCTCGGACGGGAGTGTTGTTGATGAGGACATGCCTCTTGGGTAGGAGGAATCTGGGAAAGAAATTCATTCTTGGGAGATTTTATGGCCATCAGTTGTTTTTCCTGGGTGGATATTTGGTTTAAAGAAACCAGTCTTCCTTAGAGGCAGAAGGGAGTGTCAGTGGAGGTGCTTAGTATTAGTGTTGGTATTGGTGGTGATGGTGGTAGTGGGAACAGTGGTGTGATGGTGGCAGTGGCCGTGGTGGCGATGGTGATGGTAGTAGTAATTTGGTGGGGACGGCGATAGCTGTGAGAGTGGTGACAGTGTTGGGAGAGGTGGTTGCGGTAGTGATAACGGTGTTGGTAGTCGTGTGGGTGGTGGTGATGGTGTCAGTGCGGGTGGAGACGTGGGAAGAGGTGGCAGTGTTGGCGCGCCAAATAGTGGAGCAGCAAAGATTGGTTTTCATCCTGGTTTAAGCCATGTAGCGTCTCCTTGTACCTTGGCACATTACTCAAGGTCTTTGAGCCTCGGTTTTCTCAGTTAAAAATGATGATAAAAATACTTAGCTGTGAGTTATGTTGCAGGGATTAGTCAAAATAAAGCACGTGAAACCCTTAGCAGAGTGTAAGGCACGAAGACCATAGTCAGTAAATCTGTTGATTGTTTATTGGTGAAATTGCCTGATTCCACATTCATTCTTAACTTGTGAATGTCCAGCTAGGTTGAATTCAGACTTTTAAAAAAACTGGGTTCATGTTTTCTTTCTGTCCATCTTTTTGCCCTGGACATCACCTTATCTGCTCAGAAAGAGAAATCATAGATTTGACATTGATCTTTGGGTGATAAGTGAATAAAGGCAGTTCAATCATATCCTATTTAAAAAGTCCTTTCTGTAATTTCAGCCTTTTAGGAATTGATGCTTTTAGAATATAATAACACATATTTCTCTCCAGAAAATTCAACAGTCCCATAAACTGGGAGGTCAGAGCCAGTGTCCTTGTAAATGGATGTGGATTATTTTCCATACATCTTTATTATTTAGCCCAGGATCCTCCCTCAGTACCATCTCCCTCCCACCAAGGGAGGGCTCAGGAAACTTAAACAAGTTTAATATTGGCTGTAGATGTACATGTACAAAATTCCCTCCTTGAATATGTTAATTGACTCCATAAAAAAAAAATCTAAACTTCCTGGCCAGGTGTTCAAGATCTTCCCAAGTTTTACCCTAACTACCTTTGAAGCCAATTGTTGCTCAGTTCTTGCCTTGTCCTGACATATGTTGGCCATTAATAGTAATAGCTCCAGTTTATTAGGTACCCACCATGTGCCAGACACTGTGTTTAACATTTTTACATGCATTATCTTATTTGATCTTCATTTCAACCCTACAAGGAACATGTACAGATAATTAAAGCTTAGAGTACTTAAGTAGTTTTATCAGTCACAAAATAAATAAATACTCCAACTCTTGTATTTAGGTCCAAAGGCCTGTGCTTTCCAGGATCACATGCTGTCTCTCTAAAGGTCTCTTGCTCACCTCATTCTCTGCCTTTGCTCATGATGAGTTTCCATTCTGAAAAGTACTCCTTTTTCATTATTTCTTATAAAATCCTAAAACCTTTCAAGCCTTCACTTAAAAGGTACTGACTGGAGAACGCCTGGATTTGAATCCCAGTCATGTGGCTTTAGGCAATTTTATTTTTTCTTTCTGTGCTTCCATTCCTCAGCCAGGAAGTGGGAATGATGATAATTATATCTGTATCCTAAGGTTTGTATGAGGATTAAACATATGCATACTCTTATGCTGTATCACACACACATAACACACTATCTTTATATCTAGCTATGAAGAAGTTAGATCAGTTCTTACACAAAACACTTATCAGTGTTAAAAAAAAAAAAGCAGAAGTTATCTTAGACATCAGCTGGGAAAATCCTCCTAATTGGAAAAATGATGAATCTGAAACTCAGAGAGGGTTTGTAACTCTGTCCTGGATCAGACAGTTGCTCAGAAAGTCAGTTCTTGACTTCAGGATTTTTACTTCCCTTACCAGACTATTTCTTTACATCTTTACACTGGAATACTTGCCTTGTAAAACCTTTGTTAATTTGCCTCTGAACTTCATTGTATTTTGTTCCTCTATTATGAGGAATTTTGCATTATAACTATTTGGGTATATGTCTTCTCCGTGCAACTCATTTGTGACATCCTTGGGTGCTGGAGACTTTCCCATTCATCTGTTTCCCACACAACACTGATGTTCAGAGTGCGCACTCACACAGCATTTCATGAATTGATTGAACATCTGTTGTTACAATGAGAGGAATTGATTATTCATCTGCTAGAAATTGAAATCCAGGGGCTTTCATACCAATTTTCAGTCCACTCAGAGGCTGAGGGATGGGTATGATTTTACAGAGGTGGAAACAGATTAAAAGGCTCAGAGAAGAAGAGACTACAAGGTTATTTGCACAGATGTTCCAAAACCAACCAAAGTGAAATTGAACCCTGGGTCATTTGGTCTTTGAGGTAGCTGCATATTTCTCTTTTTTTTTTAATTTTGGTATCATTAATATACACTTACATGAGCAACATTGTGGTTACTAGATTACCCCCATTATCAAGTCCTCACCACATACCCCATTACAGTCACTGTCCATCAGCGTACATCTTTCTTTAATGCAGATAAATAAGAACCATTGGTCTATTATTTGCTCTTTATTTCTGTGCCATGTTGATTTGCCTCATATTTCTCATTGTATGTATTCTCTTTATTTAATAGTTTTTCAGGAACTTAAGTTATCATTTTTTTCCATTTTCAAAAGGAATAAATGTTTGTTGTAAAATATTTAGAAAAGAAAAAGGAAGAAATCAATCACCTATTACTTCACCAGAGATAAGCAGCATTAACATTCCAGTTATTTCCTCCCCAGTAGTTTTTCCATGTTAGAAATATTAATTGTATCTGCTTATCTTTCTTTTATTTTAAATTACACTGAAACTGGGATTGTAATTCTCTTTGCAATTTACTTTCGCCAGTCATCATCTAGGATCTGATAGGTAAATGTGCCTTACATAAAAACAGATGTGAAATGAATTATCCCAAACTGGGTTGTTATATGTAGGGGGCATATGTGAAGAAGTTCAAAATATAGATTACATGATTTCATGCATCAGGCCAACTTTTCTCAGGCTTGGCCTGTGTAGAAGCAATGCTTGGCAGTACAGCTGAGGAGAGTTTGTCATCTGGGATAAGAGGCACAAACACTGAGAAAAAAGCACATTGAGATTTTGCATTTGCATGGATCTGCTATCGGTAGTAATTCAAATCAGGATTAGGAAAAAAAAGGGGTAAAGTCTCTGTATAGCATTTTAGGTCTATGCATTGAACAGTTGCAGAGAGGAGATTGATACCTCTTTACATTCTGTGTAACTTCCTAATATAAGTAAATATGACCACTTGCCCGGCAGGTTCCACGATGAACAGAAGGAGACAGTGCAGAACCTGGATGAGGATGGGTGGCGGAGACTCTATTAGACAAGAATGTTGATGTTGTGTGGGCCTGAGGGTTTTGCCTATTGTCCACTGAGTAAGCCTGAAAATTGTATCAGTAGGAATTAGGTGTGGCTGCAAGAACTCCACATAACCATGGATTAACCCTGTTATATTTTATTGCCCTCATCAATAAGTATATTGAGGTGAACATTTGAGGGGTATCATGACAAATGGGATCTGCTGCTACCAAGTCTCCAAAAGGCCTGGGCTCCTTCCTGCTCGTTCCTTCCCTGTTCCCACAGTGAGTTATGGTAGTTCCCGGGCCTGCAACCACACGTCAAGCAGCAGGATGCAGGGAGCAAAAGAAAAAGCATCAGAGGGTGTGTGCCAGCTTTCCTTTCAGTGAAATTCGCAGAAATGACCATGTAACTCTTGTACTTATAGCTCATTGGGCACAACTCAGTCATATGGCCACAAACTGTAAAGAAGTATGGGAAAAATCAATCCTTATTCCAGACCACCATGTGCTAAAAATTGTATCATTATAAAAGAAGGAAAGAATGGATATTGGGGACAATTTTGAGCTCTTCTAGAGAAGTTATTAAAAGAACCACAATGGATATTATTTATAGCTTATTCTATATATAATTGTGTTTCAGGTAACTTTAATAGAACTAAATAGTTCAAGCTGGACTGTCTAGTGCAGGGGTCAGCAAACAAGAGCATGTGGGCCAAATACAGCCACATGTTTTTGTGAATAAAGTTACGTGGGAACACAGCCATGTTCATTCATGTGTGTACTGTCTGGCTGTTTTCATCCTACAAAAGTAGAGGGTGGGTAGTGGCAACACAGACCTGAAATACTGTCTTTCCTTTTACCTAAAATGTTTGCCAACTCCTGCTCTAGACTCTGAAGTACGGTTTCACAAATTTGGAATGAATCCATTCTCTTCTGTAATTGTCAAGTCCCCAGTCCTAAAAAGCCCTTTATTATTTTCATTACATTTAGGTTCATCCATAAATAAGATACACTATTATTTTGTGTATTAACACTTAGATGAGAGACAGAGAGAGAGAGAAAGGATGAGGAGCGGTATTTAGGATATATCAATAGTTTTATTTCTTAAAAGAATCTGAAGTAAGTTGTGACAAAATATTAATACCTGTCAAATTGAGGTTTGGTTATTTGGGAGGCCCAGTTATTTTCTGTGTTTTTTTGGTATATTGACTATATTCTATAATCACATAAAAAAAGCATTTTAAAAAGAAAAAAATTACAGTTGTTCCTTTTTTTTTATTAAGGTATCATTGATGTATACTCTTCTGAAGGTTTCACATGATAAACAATGTGGTTCCTACATTCACCCATATTATCGAGCCCTCCCATACCCCATTGCAGTCACTGTCCATCAGTGTAGTAAGATGCCACAGAGTCCCTACTTGTCTTTGTGCTACACTGTCTTCCCATGATCTCCCCCACACACCATGTGTACTAATCATAATACCCCTCAGTCCCCTTCTCCCTCCCTCCTGACCCACCCTCCCCCACCCCTCCCCTTTGGTAACTGTATAGCTGTTTAAAAAAAAAAAGAACTTGTAATTGAGCATCAATGACATTCCAATCTGGTTCCAAAGGAAGTCCCTTAGGGTGGTGCCATGAGCAGACCGACTCCTTTCTGAGTGTGTAATTTTTGTGACTGAAGCTCCAGAATCCTATCAGCAGTCCCACAGATTCCGCACATCTGTAAAATGCACCTGTATCTGCCTGTGTGCTCCAAAGATAGTGCCTACAACCAAAACCGGAGAGGAGGCAGATGTCTCCTCGACAGGGGACATGCTGTGTGGGATTGGTACATTTCTGAGATGAGGTTGTCTGAAGTAATAAGGGCTCTGAAGTAATAACTGGCATAAAACTGAGAGCATTAACTCATAGTACGATAAATTATTTAGAAAGACTAAAAACCATGCTATAGACTCTTTTTATAGGTAGGTTTTTGTTTTTTAAGAGAGGGTACTTTTAATCTGGAAGGTGGTGGATATAGAAGGGAAAAAAATAACAACTCTAAATTATTTAAAATTTACCCTTTTAGGAGCAATGGATTAAGTCTTGTTGTTTCCTTGGGAGAGCCTTCCTATATTAAAGCTGTGATGTTGCTGTGTATTTAAGTAGGGAGAAAAATTTGAAAACTTCTATTGCTGTAAAAATTGTATCCAGTCAGCCTTTAAGACACAAACATACATATTAAAAAAAAAAGCTGCATATCTGCCAAAATTGGATAGCTTTACCAAATGCAAGCTTAATTAACTGGAAAATAAAGTTAAATTTTAATAAATAATTAGGTTGATTATTAAGCACTATGTGTACTTAAGAAGTGCACATGTAAATGCAATAGGTATAAGTAGCTCCCTGGGTAGATTCCTTGCTTACTTCAAGTCATTGGCCTTTTGAGAATAAAACTAAAGTAATGGATAATTTCTTCTTCCAGGGAGAGAGGAAAATGTATAAAACAAAAACAACCTTTATTTGGGTAACATGACAGTACATTGTATATCAGTTCAGAAAAATCAAGTACCTACTATGTATAAGATAGGGTGTTATATATTAAGGATATAAAAAATGGGTCAAGTATGGTCTCTGTTCTCACATTACTCACAGCCCAGTGGTGGAAAGGGAAGTAAGCATTTAAGTGCCACACAAAATAATAAGTGTTTTAATAGAGGTGTATACTAAATGCTTTAAGAGCACACAGGAGGAGAGAGAACAACTCATTCTGATAGGAAGGTGCCACAGATGTAGACATATGGGTCTTATGAACAGGCAAAGAAGGGAGGTAAAGAGGCATCTCATGCAGAGGAAAGAGCAGTAGGCAAGTCATAAAGGCCCTAAGTGCCTCTCTTGTTGGAATAAATGTGAATTTCTTCATGTTGCTGGAGTATAAGTTCATGGGAAATAAATGTCAGGAGATGAAAATAAAAAGGTGGTTAGGGACACATCGTCACTGAAGGCTTTTTAGGAGAGGTTAAGTATGGTCAGATCTGGGTTGTAGAAAATAAATTGTCTTCATTTGAAGGGGAAAGGGATGGGGAAGGATGGAGACAAATAAAAAGCTGTTCAGTATTCTGAGTGAGAAATGCAGGCGATGGTGGCTAATTTAGATCATGAGCAGAGACACTGGAAAGGAGGGGACACATGAGTGGAACCTTGCAGAGGTAAGCCCGTTTGGGGATGAGAGAGAGGTCAAAATGGGTAGCAGAGGTGATGGCGCTCACCAGGGTAGAGAACATGGGAGTTGAGAGCAGGACAGGGGAAAGGGTTATTTTTCATTTTTAAGGTCCTTGGATTATTGATGCCTATTTGGTGTCCATGAGGATAAGAGGGCTCAAGTCTAGTGCTCAGGGCAGTTGTGAGGCCTGGAGATGGACATTTGGGATTCATCTGTAAAAGAGTGATGATTGCACTGGTGGGGGTAGGTGAATTACTCTGCAATGAAGCATAACACAAGATAAAAGAGGATACAGGTGACACTTTCTGATTCGTGTGACACTTTAAATGGATCCATTCCTTTTTGAAGCCAAGAAAGGTGGAGCACCTGCCTCCACTCCCTGACAGAAACTGGGCTTGCCCATCTACTTCTGTCTCTCATTAACTGTTATTCTTTCATTCTCCCAATTAACAAGAAGATTTTAAGATTATGCCTGGTATCCCACTTAGAATTGTTCCACAGCTCTTTCACTTGTCCTATCCTTCCTTCTGGAAGCACCCTCTCCTATATGCAGTCTCCCCTGATATCTGGAATTATCCAGTCAGCTGAGGAACCTCACATAGATGATAAAGCCAAAAAAACTTAGCCACATTGTAGCAGTATTTTGGAAAGAGATTGTAGCAAGCATATTCATGACTCCTCCATAATCTACTTGTTCTTTTATTATTAATTTCATGTATAGTGGATTATCATAAAATCTGTATTTAAGAATTATACTACTTTTGGAAGTAGCACATTTTCTTCGACAATATAATTTAATACAAAAGTATGGATACTTCAGTGAACATTGGAGATTAAAAAGAAATTCCTACATTTCCATTGCATTTGAACATTTTCCTTCTATCATACAAGCCTTAATTATGGAAATAGTCCAAACACTGTTGTCTTTGTTGCTGATGCTCTGTGTGTGAAATACTGGAAATGTGGAAGACATTCAAGATAGTTTTTATCTGTTATATAACTTTGACTCCTTCTTAGATCTGCTTTCAAATAATCATTATATTTGATACTCATGGGCCACACTCAGCTATTAAATTCCACTTAGCAATTTTAAATTACTTGAATCTGCTTATCAGCTTAGTTCAATCTTAATTTACCATTATCTCACATTTCTCAACAACCTAAAATGATGATTCCATCTAATTTTAGTCCTATATTAGTTAGGATCAAATTTGGCCATATAAATATGGAAAAACCTAAAGTAATGGAAGCTTAATACATAAGGAAGGTCTTAACTCACTCATAAAGGGACTAACGGTAGGCAGCCACTGGCATGGTAATGACTGTAGAGTTATCAGGGATCTGGGCTCCTTTCATCTTGCTGCTCTGCCATCAGAGAGTCTTCAGAGGCAACTTGTAGTTTCTCAGAAGTCTTACACCAGTCTGCTTACAGCACATGGACTTGATCTATACTTTTTCACAAGAAAGTACCCAACATCTAGTAACCTTGTCACCCAAATAAAATTGGGTTCTGTTACTAAGAATGAATGGAGAGAATGAATTTTGGGGAAGACAATTAGCAACAATAACAGCCCTGTCATAGTGAGTACACCATCATGCTGTTACTTTAATATAATATAAAAATACAAAAAAATTACTAAGTTAATTTCTAAGCCAAGGCTAGGAATTTATAGTATCTTATTATCCAACTTAGTACTTTTAGATTCCGATTTATAAAATGGTATAGATTCCTGTTTCCCACTAGTAGAAAGTCAGTGCAATATACTCTATAAGATTATTTAATTCAGAAAAAAAAGGCATAGGTTAAACGTAATATGGTGAGAAATCCGTAAGTCTTTGGGAGGTTATTACCTTGCCATCAAGAAAAATAATTCCTGAAGGATTAAAGGTGGCGGCATGAGAGGAGAGACAGAGGCTTCCTCCTAAAACCACATATAATATGAAAATATAACTAATACAACTACTCCTGAAAGAGCAACAGGAAAGAGGACTGCACAAACTGCATACACCTGGAGACAAGAGCAGACCTCACAAAAGAGGGTAAAGTACTAAAGCTGTGGCCTGGCAGGATCCAAGCCCTTCCCCCACCCCAGCTCACCAGTGGGAGTAAGAGGAATGGAGCAGGGAGGGAGTGGACATCTGGGACTGCTGAGTACCTAACTCTGGAGATCTGCTCTGGGAGCACAAACCTATATTTCATGGTGCTTGCATGATACTCTCATAATTAGGGGGCTGGAAAGCTAAGACAGGCAGAATTCCTGGAGAGACTAAGATTCCAGCTGCCTGTGGAAAGCAGGGATCCATATCCAACTGCTCTGGGACAAAAGAAAGGCGGGCAGTCTGAGAGACTTCCTAACAAAGAAGCCCTTAGCAAGAGAGCTGCCAAAGGGGCAAGGATTGCATAGAGCTTACTGCTCAGGAGAAAGGACAGGTAGACAAATTTTCTGGGTGCACTCTGCCCAGCAGATTGGGAGCTTTCATGATCCTCAGGTGCTCCAGCTCCCAGGCTGCCTACACAGCTCCAAGAACCCCTTCCGTGATAGGCAGCCTACTGCGCCTTTCTCCCTGCAAGCCCCACCGGACTCACAAAACAGAAAACCCTACCCTGGCATTGGACCAGCCAGAGGGAGGATCTGTCTGCAGCATCTGAAAACGCAAAGCACGGGGGCTTGTACCTGTGTGCTTGGCCCACTGGCTCAGGCAGTGGAGACAGGCATAGCAGCCAGGAAGCAGGAAACAGCTCTTTCCTCCACCAGGAACCAATACCACTACCCTGCAACCCCCAACATTGCTTAAGGAGCTGAGCAGCTCCAGAGAGTAGAGCTTCTGGGCACTAGAGAGCACCATATACAAATATGAAACGCCAAAGGAACCTGGTCCAGAGTAAAATTATTAATACCACTCCTGAGAAAGATTTAAATGATATCAACCTCAAGACTCTCCCTGAAAGGGAGTTTAAAATAAAAATCATTAACATGCTCATGGAGGTACAGAAAGATATTCAAGAACTCAGGAATGAATTCCAGTCGGAGACCTAATCATTGAAGAGCACAATGGACGGTATTAAAAGCAGATTGGATACCGTGGAGGAGATGATAAATGAAATAGAAACTAGAGAAGCGGAATTTAAAGAAGCTGAGGCACAGAGAGAAAAAAGGATCTCTAAGAATGAAAGAATATTGAGAGAACTGTATGACAAATCCAATATTTGCATTATAGGGGTACCAGAAGAAGAAGAGAGAGAAAAAGGAATAGAAAGTGTCTTTGAGGAGGTGATTGCTGAAATCTTCCCCAATCTGGGGAAGGAGATAGTCTCTCAGGCCATGGAGGTGCACAGATCTCCCAACACAAGCGACCCAACACCGAGACATATAGTAATTAAAATGGCAAAGATCAAGGATAAGGACAGACTATTAAAAGCAGCCAGAGAGAGAAATAAGATCACATACAAAGGAAAGCCCATCAGGCTATCATCAGACTTCTCAACAGAAACCTTACAGGCCAGAAGGGAGTGGCATGATGTATTTAATGCAATGAAGCAGAAGGGCCTTGAACCAAGAATACTTTATCCGGCAAGATTATCATTTAAATTTGAAGGAGGGATTAAACAATTCCCAGATAAGCAAAAGCTGAGAGAATTTACCTCCCACAAACCATCTCTACAGTGTATTTTGGAGGGACTGCTCTAGATGGAAGTGTTCCTACAGTTTAATAGCTGTTACCAGAGGTAAAAAAACCACAGTAAAGAAAGTAGAACAGCTAATTACTAAGCAAATGCAAATTTAAATTAACTATGCCCCAAATCATTAAGGAATAGACAAACAGTACAGAATGTGATACCTAACATATAAAGAATGGAGGAGGAAGAAAAAGAAGGAAGAAAAAAAAAAGGAACCTTTAGACTGTGTTTGTAATAGCATATTAAGTGAATTAAGTTAGACTCTTAGATAAAGGAAGTTAACCTTGAACCTTTGGTAACCACGAATCTGAAGCCTGCAATGCCAATAAGTACATACCTATCCATAATCACCCTAAATGTAAATGGACTGAATGCACCAATCAAACGACATAGAGTCACTGAATGGATAAAAAAATAAGACCCATCTATACGCTGCCTACAGGAGACTCACTTTAAACCCAGAGACATACACAGACTAAAAGTGAAGGGATGGAAAAAGACATTTCATGCAACTAATAGGGAGAAAAAATAAGGAGTTGCACTACTTATATCAGACAAAATAGACTTCAAAACAAAGAAAGTCACAAAAGAGACAAAGAAGGACATTACCTAATGATAAAGGGTTCAGTCCAACAAGAAGATATAACCATTATAAATATTGATGCACCCAACACAGGATCACCTACATATGTGAAACAAATACCAGCAGAATTAAAAGGGGAAATAGAATGCAATGCATTCATTCTAGGAGAATTCAACACACCACTCACTCCAAAGGACAGATCAACCAGACAGAAAATAAGTAAGGAGACAGAGGCAATGAACAACACATTAGAGCAGATGGACCTAACAGACATCTACAGAACTCTACACCCAAAAGCAGCAGAATACACATTCTCTCAAGTGAACATGGAACATTTTCAAGAATAGATCATATCCTAGGCCACAAAAAGAGCCTCGGTAAATTTAAAAAGATTGAAATTGTACCAACCATTTTCTCAGACCACAAAGGTATGAAACTAGAAATGAATTACGCAAAGAAAATGAAAAATCCCAAGAAACACATGGAGGCTTCACAACGTGCTCCTAAAAAATCAATGGATCAATGACCAAATAAAAACAGAGATCAAGCAATGTATGGAGACAAATGACAACAATCATTCAACACCACAAAATCTCTGAGATGCAGCAAAGACCATGCTAAGAGGAAAGTATATTGCAATGCACCCTACTTCAGGAAAGAAGAACATTCCCATACGAGCAGTGTAAACTCACAATTAACAAAACTAGAAAAAGAAGAACAAATGAGACCCAAAGTCAGTGGAAGGAGGGACATAATAAAAATTAGAGCAAAAATAAATAAAATTGAGAAGAATAAAACAATAGAAAGGATCAACAAAAGCAAGAGCTGGTTCTTTGAGAAAATAAACAAAACAGATAAACCCCTAGCCACACTTATCAAGAAAAAAAGAGAGTCTACACACATAAACAGAATCAGAAATGAGAAAGGAAAAATCACTACAGACACTACAGAAATACAAAGAATTATGAGAGAATGCTATGAAAAATTGTATGCTAACAAACTGGATAACCTAGAAGAAATGGACAACTTTCTAGAAAAACACCACCTTCCAAGGCTGACCCAGAAAGAAACATAAAATATGAACAGACCAATTACCAGCAATGAAATTGAACTGGTAATCAAAAATCTACCTAAGAACAAAACACGCGGACCGGATGGATTCACTGCTGAATTTAATCAGATATTTAGAGAATACATAATACCCATTCTCCTTAAAGTTTTCCAAAACATAGAAGAGGAGGGAACACTTCCAAACTCATTCTATGAAGCCAGCATCATTCTAATACCAAAACCGGGCAAAGACACCACAAAAAAAGAAAACTACAGACCAATATCCCTGATGAACATAGATGCAAAAATACTCAACAAAATATTAGCAAACCAAATTAAAAAACACATCAAGAGGAAAATACACCATGATCAAGTAGGATTTATTCCAGGTATGCAAGGATGGTACAACATTCGAAAATCCATTAACATCATCCACCACATCAACAAAAAGGACAAAAACCACATGATCATCTCCATAGTTGCTGAAAAAGCATTTGACAAAATTCAACACTCATTCATGATTAAAACTCTCAACAAAATGGGTAGAGGGCAAGTACCTCAACATAATAAAGGCCATATATGATAAACCCACAGCCAACATTATACTTAACAGCAAGAAGCTGAAAGCTTTTCCTTTAAGATCAGGAGCAAGACACGGATGCCCACTCTCCTCACTTCTATTCAACCTAGTACTGGAGGTCCTAGCTACGGCAATCAGACAACACAAGGAAATAAAAGGCATCCAGATTGGCAAGGAAGAAGTTAAACTGTTCCTGTTCGCAGATGACATGATATTGTACATAAAAAACCCTAAAGAATCCACTCCAAAACTACTAGATCTAATATCTGAATTCAGCAAAGTTGCAGGATACAAAATTAATATGCAGAAATCTGTGGCATTCCTATACACTAACAATGACCTCACAGAGAGAGAAATCAGGAAAACAATTCCATTCACAGTTGCATCAAAAAGAATAAAATACCTAGGAATAAACTTAATGAAGGAAGTGAAAGACCTATACTCTGAAAACTACAAGACGCTCATGAGAGAAATTAAAGAAGATACCAATAAATGGAAACACATCCTGTGTTCATGGATAGGAAGAATTAATATTGTCAAAATGGCCATCCTGCCTAAAGCAATCTACAGATTCAATGCAATTCCAACAGCATTTTTCAACGAACTAAAGAAAATTATTCTAAAATTCATAGGGACCCACTAAGATCTTGAATATCCAAAACAATCCTGAGAAGGAAGAATAAAGATGGGGGGATTATGCTCCCCAACTTCAAGCTTTACTACAAAGCCACAGTACTCAAGACAATTTGGTACTGGCACAAGAACAGACCCATAGACCAATGGAACAGACTAGAGAGTCCTGATATAAACCCAACCATATATGGTCAATTAATATACGATTAAGGATCCATGGACATACAGTGGGGAAATGACAGCCTCTTCAACAGCTGATGTTGGCAAAACTGGACAGCTACATGCAAGAGAATGAAATTGGATTACTGTTTAACCCCATACACGAAAGTAAACTCAAAATGGATCAGGGACCTGAATGTAAGTCATGAAACCATAAAACTCTTAGAAGACAACATAGGCAAAAGTCTCCTGAGTATAAGCATGAGCGACTTCTTCCTGAACGCATCTCCTCAAGCAAGAGAAACAAAAGCAGAAATGAACTCATGGGACTACATCAAACCAAAATGTTTCTGTACAGCAAAGGACACCATCAACAGAACAAAAAGGCATCCTACAGTATGGGAGAATATATTTGTAAATGACATATCCGACAAGGGGTTAACATCCAAAATATATAGAGAACTTACATGCCTCAACATCCAAAAGCAAATAACCCAATTAAAAAATAGGCAGAGGATATGAAGAGACAGTCACCAAAGAAGAAATTCAGATGGCCAACAGACACATGAAAAGACGCTCCACATCTCTAATCATCAGGGAAATGCAAATTAAAACCACAATGAGATATCACCTCACACCAGTAAGGATAGCCAACATCCAAAACACAAACAACAACAAATGTTGGCGAGGATGCAGAGAAAAGGGAGCCCTCCTATACTGCTGGTGGGAATGTAAGCTAGTTCAACCATTGTGGAAAGCAGTATGGAGATTCCTCAAAAAACTAAAAATACAAATACCATTTGACCTGGGAATCCCACTCCTTGGAATTTACCCAAAGAATGCAACTTCTCAGATTCAGAAAGACATATGCACTCCTATCTTTATTGCAGCACTTTTTACAATAGCCAAGATATGGAAGCAACCTAAGTGTCCATCAGTAGATGAATGGATAAAGAAGATGTGGTACATATACACAATGGAATATTATTCAGCCATAAGAAGAAAACAAATCCTACCATTTGCAACAACATGGATGGGGCTAGAGGGTATTGTGCTCAGTGAAATAAGCCAAGCTGAAAAAGACAAGTATCAAATGATTTCACTCATATGTGGAGTATAAGAACAAAGAAAAAAACTGAAGGAACAAAACAGCCGAGACTCAGAGACTCCAAGAAGGAACTAGTGGTTACCAAAGGGGAGGGCTGTGGGAGGGCGGGAGAAGGGGATTGTGGGGTATTACGTTTAGTACTCATGGTGTGGGGGATTACCGGGAAAACACTGTATCACAGAGAAGGCAAACAGTGAATCTGTCGTATCTTACTACACTGATGGACAGTGACTGCATTGGGGTATGGGAAGGGGGGAACTTGATAATATGGGTAAATGTAGTAACCACATTGATTTTTCATGTGAAACCTTCATAAGAGTGTGTATCAATAACACCTTAATAAAAAAAAAGTAAAATAATTCCTCTTTCAAATCTCACTATCCCCTATAAAAACCCTCTGCCCAACCTGTCCATCTTTATCTACTGATTCTTTCTCATTGCACGTCCCTCCCTCTATCACACAGACCCCGCTCTGGTGTTTTCAGTGACCAGCATCTGACCCACATCAGTTGACTTTCATGATGACTTCTGGGTTTTCATCATCTACTTTCATGGGGTTTTTTTGTATCTTCAGTTACAAAGGTCTCGATCTCCTCTCCACTTTGGTCTGTATTCATCTAAATGCATTGTTAGAATTTGTGATCTCTTAGAAACACCATGTCTCTAAGATTTCCAACTCTGAAACAAAATATGAGATTTAGAATTATGCAGATTAAAGTCCAAATTTCAGCTTGATTGTTGGCTCCTGTGACTATGGGTGAGTAGTTTAATTTCTCTCAGCCTAGATTTCTTCATCTGGAACATACTGAAGAATATGTCTACTCATGGAGGTGCTCAGAGAATTAACCAACATATCACAAGAAACTGTAGATGTCCAATATCTCCCCATCCTACTCGTCCCTGTGCTTGTGTTCAGAAGCAGGTACAAAGTCTTATGTGATGACCTTGTAGGAGCCTTTCTGGTCACAGAATAGGCACTTCACAAATGGCTGCTGTGTGAAGGGAACTCCTGTCTTCACATATCCTATAGCACATATGGCTGCTGGTACCTGGGGCATATCTAGGTTAGTGGATCAAGACGTGACTCTGATATTAAGAGACTGTGGTTCAGATCTTGGCCCTGTAACTTGCAGCCTGTGTGACCTTAGGCAAGTCATTATTTTTACATGCATCTCACCCTGAATAATAACACTTGACTTCAAGTTTTCTGGGAGGAGGTATATACAGGAATAACTGCATATCACTGTATTGATGTAGTGCTCTGAAAAATCATGCTGTAAAAAAATACAGTCCTTTTTGACCAAATAGAAGTATTAACTTTATTTTTGATGTTTTTTTCAATCTTCTATATTCAGTTGATGATGATGATAAAGACGACGATCTGCCAGGCTCTGTGGAAGACCTCAACATTATTTCAATTAATACCCAATATTCCTATCAGGCATTTATGATTAGTTTTCCCATATTACATATGAGGAAACCAGGGTTTAGAAAGTTTAAGTTCCTGCCCCAAGCAATACCTGACCAATGATGGAGACAGGACTGGAATCCAGGCATTCTGACTCCAGAGTCTGCATGATTAACTATCACATTGTTCTGCCTTCCAGTTGATTTGGTCACTGAATTATCTCTCGAAGACTTAACCTCCTGTCTGCTTCTACTACCACCACCTTAGTTCAAGGCCTCATGTTTCTCACCTGGGACCTTGTAATCTTTTAATTCGTCTCTTGTTTCTCTAGTTTCCTGTCCTCCATACTTCTGCTGGAGCTATTTTACTGAAATACATATTTGAGCATGCCATTTCACTGCTCAGAAACCTTCCATGAATCATTCTGTCTTAAAAAAAATAGAGTCCAAATTCCTCAGCTTGACATCCAAATCACTATAATGTGGATTTTTCTAGTCCGGATTCTCGTGAAAGCTTCCTGTCCAGTGCACCCTTCACCATTCATGGCATTATTCCCCGGCCTCTGGTGGAGCCATGCCGCTGCCCTTAGATGCTCTCAGTAGCACCCTCTGTTCCATTGTGGTGCTCTTGCTCAAGCTTTCGTCTCTACCAGGAATCCCGTTTTCCACTGTTGCTTCTCAAAGTTCCTGTCTTAATTTATGTTCCCCTGAAAGCAGAACTTGAGACAAGCACTTGGGTATAGGTGGTTCATTTGGAAGGTGATTCTAAGAAACAAGACAAAGGCAGCTGGAACAGGGAGATGGGTAAGAAGAAATGCCAATATATGGATACTTCATCAGTTTGGTGGATGTATAAATAGTTCTGTCATAAATTGAATTAATAAGTAATGCTTCCTAATGTTCTTAATTGCTGGAAGGCCATTAGATGGTTCTGCATTCTTTTACCTTAAATTTGCCCAAGAATCCCAGGATTTATTCAGTTCTAATAAAGCAAAGTTTCAATCTTATTTTCAAATGCCAGACTGAGAGACAACTAGAAATTCATGAGTCTACTCTTACTATTACTTCTTGATGCACCTCTTGGCACTGTTACTACTGTAATAGTGCTATTACTAGACTAGAATGTTAGCTCCACTCTGTAGAGATGTCCTTGCTAGCCCTGGAGTGACCACAGCACCAAGAGGTCCTGACTTAGAATAACTGGCATGCTCAATCATTTTTCCCAAAGCAAAATGGCTGGATCCCACAGCCCCAGACGCATTGTGCTATAACCAGCCCTGGCCGGTTTCCTGTGACCATTCAGATTCCATGTCAGTGAGGTTCTAAATTGCACTTTCCCATGTGGCCATCTCTTTGGGGGACCTTTAGAGTCTATTTCTGTCAGTGGGTCTCAAAGAAGGTAACTCAGTCTGTGCTGCCAAGTTTCCCTAATTTAGAGTCTTGGAGGGCAGAGATTGGGTTCTCGGCTTCTTCTTCCCCTGAATGTTAGATCTCTTAGGCTTATTGTCCATTCTTCCCATTGGTGAGCTTTGCCTACCAAGGATGCCAGAAAAGACAGCCTGGATTGATTCAAAAAAGGTTATTTTACACACTTCCCTTACAAACTTGCCCTGTAAATAGATGCTTAAATATTACCATGTATTTGAATAACAAAATTTATTCTAGTGGTTTCTCTCTGAAACAAGATCTTATTAAGATCTTATCAATGTTGCCTCTATGATTAGACATGTCTTCAACTGACATGATATTTATGCCTTAATTGACAATATTATAATTTTCTGTAGTATTTTTAGAGTGAAATGAAATTGAAAGATTTTCTAACTATGAAGACTGCAACTTATAAAGAATTGTTGAGTTTTTAGTTTAATCATAAATAAAATACTTAATATTACCACAAACTATTTGACACCAAGCTAGAGCATGCATTTTAAAAATGGACACTTGAATGGGTTATCAAAGACTGGCCATTCTGTGGCTGGCTGGCTGATGATGCGTTTCTGACAATGTATCCAGAATGCTAGAATGATACCCTAACTGTTTCTGGCAGATTCAGATTTACCTGAGCATGTTCTGAGGGTTGGTTATTGGACCTGCCTGGGGTTATTTTTGTGAGGAACCAAGGAACCTGGCAGAGAGAAAACAAGTACCTGTTCTGGAGGCTGACAGCCGGCCCTGCTCAGCTCTCCCTGATTAGCATAATGCCTAGGGAAGACGTATCTTCATGACATTTCCTTCATGATATGAAGAGAGCACACTCATGTTTTGTCCCAGTGAGGTGTTACTCACACTGTCTAGCTGGCGCCCTCAAGCTCAGTGCCAGAGTTCTAAAGTCAGGAGGAAATAACACAGGGAGTCCTACGGCAGGTGTCGCTGATACTCCTGTGCAAAGTGGAGGGCTCAGAGCAACAGTATCCTTGTGGATTCAGTACCAGAATAGCTGAAGTGGATAGGAAAACCATCTGTTCAGTGATGCAAGTAAGAGAAGAGCATGTTACAGTGGCTTCACTGGGCAACAATGATGGGGACAGCATATAGAGATTTTCTCTAGGATGCTGGGAACTTTTGGTCAGGGCAATGACCACAGTGATCTGAGACTGTGTTTTGAATGTGGAAGAAGGTGGCCATTGTGAGCTACACAAAGAATATCTCCTTGATATCCAGCTTTGAGTCAGAGAGAAAGGATTGAAATTCCCATAACATATGATGTTAGAATATGACAGACAGGCAGACAGACAAATACTATTACCAGGGTGGTAGCCAGGAAAAGATGGAGTAAATAAATATTCTTATTTCTGTCCTTAGAAATCATCAGGTCTCTGGTATTTCTATGTGTGACATCTCATAATCCTTTGGCAGAATTTCCTGGTGCTATTTAATAGTTCTTCAGTAATTTGGGGTTCTTTCCTAGTAAAGATGGCATAATGCAACGGTTAGGACTGAACGTCTTGGGGTCAGCCTACCTGGGTTTGGCTCATTTACATCTTTAAGCTTCGGTTTCCTTATCTGTAAAACAGGAATGATAATAGCATTGCCCTCACAGTGCCTCGTTGAAATGAAAATTAAATGAGAAAATCACATACATTTAATGAATTTGGCATATACCAGACGCTCAATGCATACTTGTAAAATATAATATTCACTTCGTTAGACTGACCAGAGTTTTGCTTTTTAAAGTTCTTTTCATACCAAACAGAAGGTTTTGTTAAGCTGTCATGCCAGTGATAACTCTTGGGTCTTTTTGCATTCTTTTTCTCCAAGTGGTTAAATTATTTCACAGCTTATCAGCTGTGATCCAATTCCACAGTTCATACTCAGGCAAAACTGCCTCCTCACATAATGGGAGTTTGGTATGGAAGCTATAAAATCAGGACAAAAGATGTTAAATTGCTATTTCCAATGTGCCTTGCTTTGAACGTGACACTATGGAATTTTACCTGCTATTATAGTGCCCATTTCCTCCTTGGAATAATTCTGTATTTCCTTGTATTCTTACAGACAGTGAACCTGAATGACAATTTGACAATCAGATAGTCTAGCGTGGTGACGCTGTATCGTTTTCTTAACTTGATCCCTCAATTAATGCAAGCAAACAATTCCCATATTTCACTTAATAATTGTATATTAACACCAACAGCAACAAAAATAGTGGTCACTTAAAACCCACTGACGTCTGAGCCCTGCTTCTGCCTCCTTCCCGGAGAGAAGCTAAAGGATATTTCCCTTTTGCTAAAATACCCAGCAAAGTGGTATTTCCTTCTTTGCTGGGGCTTCTGCTCTGGAACACAGTGTAAAGCTGTAGTCGGGAGAGTGGGCTTTGCGGAAAAGCTCTCTGATAATGGTAGGCTGATTGCTCTCAAGATCCCTGTCAGAACTAGGATCTTTCCACTGATGCCATCACCTGTGCTTATGTTTGAGAAAAAGCAGAGAGAAGCGAAATGAGAGAGAGAGAAGAGATCACAGATTTTTATTTGCCTCCATTTCCTAGAATGGAACTGTGCTAAGGAGTGTCTACTCTAGATTTTCCCCTGGTGGGACAAGAGTCCAGGTCCTGTGTCTAGGAAACAGAAGAGAAGGGAAGAGAGGAGGAGGTAGCTAGACGTTTTTTTTCTTTTTTTGAGGGAAAACAAGTTCTTGGCTTCTCTCAGACTCATGGATAAAAGAGAAAAACAGTAAAGAGAAAGGCTGAAGACTGGCCCTATTCTATGGCAGTGGCCTCTACCTTGTCACCAACGAGGCCTGATGGGATTTGTTTAAATGAGACCACACCGGTCTGTGCCAGATTTGTTAGCCAGTGGTCCCTCCTCCTAAATTCAGTTATTTCTCAGCGGTATTTTTCACCAGATTTGGATTCATCCTTGAGGTGTAGTAAGGAGGAGAGGGGTTGAGAAAGTTCAGTTTCTTTCTTCACGAGCAGAAATGGTTGTCTGTGTTCATTCTTCTGATAGTTCCTTGGAGTTAAAGGTTAAGTCTATTATCAGCTAAGGGCGAGGCTCTCTCTCTTCAGGGAAGATGTCTGCAAACATCAGTAAGTCCTACCTGCATCACTGGGGTGATTTTCTTGAGCACTTTCAGTACTCTATTTCGTACATCTGGGATTAATGATAGAGGCATTTCAGCTCCCCTGCCCTCTATTGCTGTGTAACGAATTATACCAAAACTTGGCAGCTTAAAACAACAAACATTTATTATCTCACGCAGTTCCTGAGAGATTGGGATCTAATGGCTAAGCTGGGTGGTGCAAGTTTCTCCTAAGGTTGAACTCAAGATATCAGGTGGCTCTACAGTCATTTTAAGGCTTGCTTGGAGTTGGAGCATCTGCTTCCACAATGGCTCACTCACATACCTGTGGGCCGGATGCTCCAGCCTCTTACCCCATGGACCTTCCTATAGGCTCCTTGAGAGTCCTTATGACACAGCAGCTGCTTCCTCCAGGGTATGTGATCCAAGAGGAGGCACCTAAGAGAAAGCTGAAACGTTTTTCATGTCCTAATCTTGTAAGTCACAAACCATCACTTCTGCCACACACTAGTCACCAGAAGTGAGTCAGTCAATCCAGCCCACACACAAGAGGAGGGAAATAAAACTCTGCCACTTGAAGGAAGGGCTAGCAAAGAATTTGTGGTCACATTTCCAAACTGTAGCCTCAAATCTTTTATAATCCCTCCAGAAGTTTCTGCAATCAGTCAAGATAAATCATTATAAACTCTAAGACCCTATCAAGTCAAGAATTTGCCATCTCTTCTAGTGCCTATCTTGAATCCTCATTATCACTAAGGAGGAATTATTCTCACCACAACTGTTGCATATTGTTGTATTAGTGGTCCTCTAGGGGTCATGTGTCTAGCCATTGATGTCCATGCGTGTTCCTTTGCATACTGACTCTGGAGTTGTCCTTGTGGTTTACTCTGCCCATTAAACATTGGCATACATAGTACAAGCAGAGACCTAATGAGCATTTGTGCATTGGGCCAGGACATCTTGAAATCTAGCCATTGGCTGAGGAAGTCTGAATTAGCCATAGGAAGAAGCCACGTGGGAAAGAATTGAAGCACCTCTGATGAAAGCCCTAGCCAACTGCTGTACATGTGAATGAGGCCATTCAGGAGCAACCAGATCCTGGCCCACCTGCCAACACATGAATAGAATGAACACATGAATAAGCCCAGCTGCCGCCACATGGAATAGAAGCAAGCTGTCCCAGACAGCCCTGCCCAAACTGCCAAAACATGGAGTCATGAGAAAATATAAGTTGTTTGGGGAGTGTTTGTTGTGCAGCAATAGTTAACTAATATAACCAGTTTCTCATATATTCTAACTTTTTGAGGCTCTGGAATGTTAACACAACAAAGGACTGTTGTATTGGAATAATACCTATGCGATTTAACTATAAGTATCTCCAGAATCCAACAAGACCCCAAAATCTAAAAGTAGCAACTTATACCCTAAGTGCTGATTCTCTTATTCAATAATGATTCCCAAGCAGAGCCATTTCCCCAAATCATTACATATTAAAATCTAGGTGCAGACTGAAGTTGATAGCTAGAGAGTATTTGAGGAACTGAAGTAGGCAAGAGAAATTAAAGAGATACATAGAGTATCTTGGTTTCAGCGTTCCCAAGCTGTCATTCTAACTTGCAGACGTTGAGACATTTGAGAGAAATCTCACAATGAGAGGTTAATCGTGCTATTGTCTGCTCTTCTCTACAGTCCTTTGGAAGTCAGAAGGAGCTTGTCAAGTCTCTGCCACCAAAAATGTGCTCCTCGATGCTTCTCTCAGGAGACTGGTTCCTCAGGGCCAAATAAGAAGTGATGTATCCTCTGCCCAGGTCTCATGCTGGAACCCTACTCTTTCTCATCCCTTGAACTCATTATCTTCTCATTTCCTGAACTCATCTCAATTCTCTCGGGCTATGAATGAACTTTACTAGTTTAGCACATACTGGGTGCACAAAAGCTTTTTGTTGAATAAATGAAAATAAACATTTTTATTATAGCACAATGCTCTTTTTCTACTACATCTTTTTTTTTTCTAATTGGGATACAACCTGACTTCTCATGCAGAAATATGAGAGTTCTCAGTGCTTATTTTTAAAAAATCAGTAAATAAGGAAAACCAAAACAAAATAACTCAGGTTAGCAAAATTCCTGACACCAACCAATGCCTTGTTCCTGCTTTGGAGGGAGGCTCCCTTGGCCCTAGAAACAAGCTCCAGCCTTCCATACCTACTGAAGAGTCAACGATTAGCAAGAGCTCTGTTGATTCCTGGGATTTGGACAGTAAGAATAGCAGCTTCCCTGTTGGCCTGAGGTTTAAGAATAAGGTTTAGACAAATCTTAGGTCTGCCTATGGCTAGATGCCTGTTCCCTCGAAATGACTCTCATTCAGCAGGTTTTTAAAATCTCATACATTAAAATCCCAGAATTTCTGGATCTCCAATTCTGTTAATATTAGAAAAGTACACTTTTATTTTGAGGTTTAAAAGGAAGAAGCCACATATGATACAGGAATCTGTCCACATTGTAACTTGTTCTCTGAATGTCCATTTCTAGGCATGTACTTGCTGGCTTACTTCCCCGATGTCAGATGCATAATGTTTGGACTGAATGGGAAACATAGTATTTAGTCCAAACACCCCTAGTCACCGTTGGGCTCCCAGAAGAAATCCATGCACAAAGGAGTCAGAGTAGATGATGCAATATTTTATAATAACTGGGGTTTTGTCTTAAAATCCAGAAATTTTAGGCTGGGCTGTGTCAAAGAGTCGTTTTTCCTAATCCTGTGGGCACAAAAGCTTCAAGCCAAAGCAGACTGAGTCTTATTTTGGTTATTCCATCTTCCCAGAATTTGCCACTCCAATGTACCAAAATGCCATTCTCACTGCCCCAGAGAAAGATGAGCTAGGAAAAATTGAATTTTTAATTTTACTTTCATGCCTACTGACTTTGACCGGTCTAAACTTTAAATAGGTCTTTTTAGAGGCCACCTGGAAGTGTCTAAAAAGAGCTCCTCAGCCATGGGTCATTTTTGGCAAATTGTTCATGTATATTAATGCTTCCTGTCCACTCAATGGATCCTTTTATGATAATAATAAACTGCATGGTTTATATAGTATAAGAAAATGAAAAAAAGTGTGTAATTTAAACAAACCATTTTAACAACAAGTGGCAAACTCAGACATTGTATCGAGCTTATATCATAAATATTTGTTAATGATTAAAGATAAAAGTCTGCTTTTAGGAGGTTTTTAATTCTAATTTTGGGTCTGGCATTCAAAGATTAATAATATAGACCTCTAGTATCTGGAACCAAGTCACACATGACTTGAAATGTCTTTGTGAGAAATGATGCAGGGTCTCTTTTAAAACTAAAGTAATTAAGTTTGTTTTCAATATCCAGTTAACTCCAAACCTCTCAGTATTACTATTGAGAAGATTTAACTTCAGCGGTATTACATTTGCTAATTCTATCTTTAAAGACTGCTCATTTTATGCTAAGAAGAAAATAAGCACACACATACATTACCAGAGAATATATATTTAAAGTAAAAATTCACATCAAATACATACTTTTCTTATCCAGATGAATTCCAATATTATTATAATAACAAGTAGCTTTCATTCAAATGTATAATAAAAATTTGATGTGAGAAGATATAAATATCAAGTACTTGAATAATTGTTTAAAATGTGCCTTGTGTTAATTTGACTGAATTATACCGTTTAAATATAAACATTTTAATTGCAGTAAATCATATTTCTAACTGATATAGTCTACTCAAAGACTTAGAAAAGAGCAAAATGATCTATTTATTTCTGCACCTTGTTGAGACATGAGGGTACATTCATTTCCTGTCTGTATATATGCCTTTCTTTTTGTACTTTCCTATTTCATGCCAAAAACAACATAAGACTTTGTGAAAGAGATGATCCTTGTGTTCATATAACTGTTTTCAGTTGATTAGAATTTTAGGGTATATCAAAATGTATTTGTTTGGAATGACTGGATGTGTTTGTATTAAATCCAGCATAGCTTGTGTTACTGAATTTTCTTGTTTCTTGGTCTTTCTTCTCTCCACATTAACTCTACCTGGAAGAAAATACTCTGTTCTTTATTTAATATGGGTGCATTAAACCTTTGGGGGTCTAAAGCTCTCTCTTCAATATGCACGAACACTCCCAAAGCCTGAATAAGATCATGCGGTTCTGAAAAGTGACCCCTTTACTCCCTTTTTACTATAATATAATCCACAGTCAGATAATGTGTAATGCCAGATAATGGACAATGTCAAATAACCAATACCACCAAATCCTTACACTGACCCTACAAATAAGATTTTGCCTCCCAAAAAGAATAATTTAAATGAGGAAAAAAATCTTTCAGTCATGCTCTTTTGTTCCCTTTTCTTTAGGAAAAGAAGAAAAAACATTGCTGTGCATGTTTTTCTCTTAAAGGGCTTCAGGGGCCATAAAACTTTAATTTGTGATTAAAAAGAATATATATACACATACATATGTCTGCTTGTGTGTGTGTGTGTCTGATTAAAGCAGAGGAAGCATGCCTGGGAATTTGTCGTATAAGAATAGAGTGGAATATTAAAAAAAGCAAAGGCAAATTCAAATGAAATAAAGGCTAACCAACTTTAGGTACTAGGAAAATGCTCCAGATACATTTTTTTTTTCATAAAGATAGTATTAAGTATGTCCTCTTAGGCTTGTAGAACCATGAGATCATTTTGTGTGGCCCTTACCTCTATTAGCCATATACAGTAACACATATCCTATTTGACTTTGATACTGATATCATGATGTTGGTAATAATGTTAAACATCAGGTTCATACTGGCATTTCGCAGACCTTAACATGCTCCCTGTTCTTCCTCAAGACCTTATTCCAGGCAAAGAGGCAATTGCCCTTTTTGGTGCTTCTACATTTAATGCATAACTTCATCTCTGGAAGCAACAAAGAACTGCAAGGTGAATCCGAGTGCAGGATGGTGGGGCTCCCACATTGTAGGGTACTGTACCTTTGCCATCAAGCTTTAGAGATCATTTAATGACATTTACTCAGACATGTTCTTGTGCCTAAAACAGTCCTACTCACTTGGCTTAGAAGGTTATCACAGAGGAAAGAAAGCTTTTTTTTTTTTTGGCCCTAAAGAATTCATCATCTCTTTTCTTGATTTCTTCCCATTTGGAAGAAGGGAATAGATAATATTTTCAGATCTTCACAGTAGTGTCTCCCAAATTGAATACAAGCCATAGATGGATTATGATGTCAATTTGGTAGGCCTAGACAAGTGATTAAAATTGAAACATAAAATACAGCAGTTTAAGAATGGCAAAACTACAAAAGAATAGTGCATCAAAATGTATCAGAATAAAATACATATTTAGTGAGAGTCTTTGTTTCAATTACCTATATATGTAAGCATATGTGTAAGTAAAAATATATTTGCTGGGCCGTGATGAAAAATGTATTTTTTATTGATTGTGATGAAAAAGTCTTGAGAAACAATGATTCATGACAATATGATTTTATAACTGTTATGCCTTTCAAAGGTTCAATGGTTCAACTCAAGAAACTTGTCATCCTAACTGGGTAGACACACATTTGAGTGGCAACAGAGTTGTAAATATTAGTTTCCTATTTGTAAAGAGTTTGATACACCCAAGAGTGCTGTCAAAGTTACAAGAAGGGAAGAAAATGAGATGTGTCATTATCTCAAAATACACACATTCTCAGTCTTCTACAGGTCTTTTGAATACAGCATAAGATTAAGAATCTCACATAGGGAAATTCTCTTTTTCACAATGCATGTTCTTTTTTTGTAGGTGTCTAGAGAATACCTGGAAGTAATAACAAGGTCAAAAGAGAAATCGTGGTTACCTTCTCAAACAAGAATTTAAACTACTGAGGGTTCACTGAGTGACCATTTTCATTTCTTGTTTCTCATGCTTTTATCCACTGTATTGCTTTTTAAAAAATCCGCAGATTCTTTTTATTTTTATATACAAGAGAAAGCTTAGGACATTTACTCTTTTGAAATAACTTCAAAATATATCTTATTACTCCATGATCACCCTAATTTTTCTATTTTGAAGTCTGGATTGTTCTTGGAATTGCTAAGCACCCCATGCACTGTTTAGGGGGCATTACTGAGCCCTTTTCACCGTGGGGAGAACCTTTGCATAGCTGTAGAATTCACCAGATGATCAGTTGCTAGCAATAAACTAACATCAGTTTTCCACGAAACTCATCTCTATGTAAATCCTGTTGTCTAATAGAGAAATGATTACTGATGTGGTACTTGAATTCATTGGTGTGTGCATTGCATATGAAATAAAATCTTTTAACATAAATTTGAAGAAAATTAGAAGCAGTAACCATTATTCCACATTGGTAATTATAAAACATTTTTCTACATCCAGATTGGTCAGGTATCTTACTATCTTAAGATTCTTTTACTGATTTTTTTCTGTAGGTTTTCTTTCTGGCAAAAGAATGTGGACTATGATATCTGTTACTATATTTTTTAATCCTCTGTTATGTCACCTTTGCTGAGTTGTTTAAAAAAATACACACATACCTTCACCATTATTCTTACATCCTAACAGTCTGTCCTGGTGACACCCCCACCCCACCTTCAGACCGCATAGTCATGCAATAGCCAGAGATGCAGATGCACTAACTATTTGTGGCCAGGGTTCTTACTGGTCATAGCATCCATTGTGGTTGATCAGAGTCCAGGCTGCAGGGCTTAACATATATTCTCATTATCTCCCCTTTCTGTGCTCTCACTCTTACTACAAGCTTTTTGAAAAGTAAGTTGACCCATGCAAGAAGTATTTACAATATTTTCAACAAGGGCTCTAGAGCCGGTCTCTCACTGCAGCAAAACTCTAGGCCCTGCTTTCTTCAGGGTTAGACTTATCAAAGTCTCTATCAATTATGTCTAAACAGTTCTGCTCTCAGGAAGGTTTTCAGGAAAAGGAAAGAGATGACCTATCAATATAATGTCAATAGAAGATGAATTTAATGACATGTGAGAGCAAAATCTCTTTGGTTAGTATCCAATCTCCATACTTTCCTTATGGTGTCTGTCATAAATTAGGACACAGATTATTATCCCTAAATGTGATGAATGGTATTGAAAATTGAAACAACAGTGTGAAGAATAACTGAGGGACGGTTGGGACTGATACGAACTCTGCTTCCTCAGGAAGTTGGGCAAAAACTAAAAACTCTGAGAAGTCATGAAATAGTCAGTTAAAAATTATTTGTTTTCTCCATGGCCCCATTACTTTATTTTAAAGATTTAATCTGGTTTTGATTAGAGCAAACTCTGCCATGGACTGCCAGATGTTTGGCTAACATTCCCACTTTCCCATATTAGAGAAACCTGCTAAAATGTACTGTATTTTGATAATTATTAATATGGTAATGTGAAGACTCATAATATCTGTCTATGCACACAAAAACCCAATGCTGAATATGTTGATGAAATTTGGTAACACTGCTAATTATGGCTCCTTTAAAGAAATGTTCTTTGTCATTTTTTTTCTTGGTTAAAAGTCAAGACTTCTATGTGAAATTTGAAGTGATTGACAAACTTAGGAACTCTCCGAAAATGCAGTTATGGTCCAATGTGTGGAAAAAAGAAATCATTTTCCCTCTGAGATCAGAGATTGAGAAAGATAACTGAGACAAAACATAATACATTCATCTGAGCAGACCAAGTCTTTGAGGTCAGCAATGTCAATCTCACGGAAAGTGTGATGAGATCTAATGATCACAGAAGGGCTGGATCTTCACTTCACATTTCACTTGAAAGATACTCTACTAGTGATGGAAATGAATGGGAGTATTAGAAGCTTAACACACTAATTTACTAGATATAATACATTTTCAGATAACTAGCATGGTGTGGCAATGGAGAATTTCATTAATCAGATATATTGGTTAGCAGAAAGGTGGCAAATAAGAGGTGTTTTTCCTTGCTCTCTGGTGTTTCCCAAGTACAGTGGCTGAGAACTCCTGTCCTTACTATCATTGTCTTTGTAGGGACCAGTGAATCACCCTTGGCTATAGACAATGGGTATATTCATGGGGAGTTCAGATGACGCTCAGCAGCTTCAGATATTGCTTCTTCTGTAGATAAAGTGATGGCAGCATGGATTAAGGGCCCTACACATTAGTGGGATGAATAATGTGGCTAATCATACGGGAAACATAGTGTGTTAGGATGACAGTGCGCAACCTATAGGTTTTAGATCAGGCCTTCTCTGACTCACTGGTAAAGGTGCCAGAGGGATAGGGAAACCCCCATGTTCGATGTCTTCCCATCAGGCCCTGTGACCTCCATGTTTATACCTTATCATCCTAGGCCCTGCTTTCTTCAGAGTTAGGCTTTGATTCTTAAAAGCTGTGGTCATTACCAGTTGGGTACATCAATATCCAGTTACCCTCTTTTTCATTCAAATGTTTCTCTTTTCAGAAGAGGGCAGAATTGCACTTCCTGGCATCCTTATTCCCTTAAAGTTGGTTGGGGCCAGTGAGTTCTGGACAATGAATTGTGAACATAAGTGATATATGTCAACCAATGACTGATACAACTTGTTGCATGAATATTCTACTCTCTCACATCTTGGGTAAGAAAACTCTGAGATGTTTTCCCAAGTTACCCAGTGGTGGTACACACAGGTGCCTACAAGGGTGGCTTACATGGTAATGTACCCTTTACTGGGTCTTTTCCTTCTCTGTGTCCGTCTCTCTTTCCTCTCTCCTTCCAGTATTTCCTAGGATAGTCTTCCAATTAAACTATATGCATTCAAATCCTTTTGGGGTGGTTTTAAATATGCCCACAACCCTCAAATACTCTTTCTTCTAAAAAGTGCAGTCAAATTCCTTCCCTTAATTTGCCTGGACTTAGTGACTTGTTTCTAACCTAAAGTATATTGCAGAAATGATGATTTGTGTGCAGGGGTAAAAGATATCATGGGTACTCCTTACTGTTTCTCTTGAATCACTTGCTCTGGAAGAAGCTAACTGCCATGTTATTTGAATACTTGAGTAGCTCTATAGACTGGTCCATGTGTTAAGGAACTGGGCCTCCTGCCAACAGCTCTGTGAGTTGAAGCCAATCCCCTGGCCCAGTCATGCCTTCAGACAACTCCAGTCCCAGCCAACATTTTGACTGCAACCTAATGAGAGTCCTAAACCAGAATCACACAGCTAAGCCACTTCTGGATTCCTGACCCTCAGAAATTATATAAGATAATAAATGCTTGTTGTTTTAAACTGCTAATATTTTGTTGTGCAAAATGGATAACAGTTTTACCTTGTCTCGGAGATTGCATCTGCGATACATCAATGCTATGATGGTTCTCTTTTTTGAGTAAAGTGTACTGAGACCAGGTACAAAATATAGTCATGACCTATGTCCATCTGACAGTGGATTCAGAGGGACCATGAATCAACCTGTGGTTATCTAATATCTCTGCACTAAAGGGATGGATATATTTAGCAGCTGATGGAACTCTCCTACTGATTCCTTGACCTTTGAAAAACTATCTTTCAGAGCAGGAAAGGTCATGTGAAAGCCCTTAAATGGCATCCCACCATGCAAGATAGTAACTCAGAAGCATCCTAGGTAGAATGGCAGAGATTAGTACCACTGTGAAAAACTAAAGACTGCAGATAGCCCCTGCAGAAACCAGATAGATCATGATGGATAACAGTACACTTTGGAAAACTGAATGAAGTGTTAGCCTCAATTATGACTGCTATGCTAGATGTGATATATTTATTAGAACAGATCAATATAGTTTCTGGCATATTGTATGAGGGTGTCAATCTGACAAGAGTATTTCTTTCAGTCCCAATCAGGAAAAGAGGATTGGAGCATTTCACATTCACTTGGGATGAGCAAGAATAGACATTTATAGCCCTGCACTAGGGATATGCTGTCAAATTATATAAAGTGTGGAGTCTCTAGTGAGACTCAATAGAATAATCATATTGCACACCCTTAGCATTGTGGAATAAGGTCATGCTATATATAGCAGAGAAATTTTTTACACTCAAAATCAGTTCCTGATGTAGCACATTGATAGAGACCATCATTCCCATTCCCACAACAGAAAAACACACATAAAAACTGCTATACAATTACAGTCTTTCAGAAACTCTTCAGACAGCTGAGAATGTACTTCTAAATGAGCTAAATTATAGAAAGGAATTGGTCCTTTTTAGGAGAAAAGATGCCTATTTTATCCCTGGGGTGTGGTGGGAGAGGCTTCCACAGGTGGAGGTAAGGAGAAACAGTCAAAATTTTAATGAACTTTAAATGGCTATAGGTAGATGGAAATTAGCAATCATGGTTCTGAAAAAATCTAAGTCACAAAGCAAGTCCACACACAGAAATAAAATCTTTCCCATAGGACCTTTAATGAAGCAAAGCAATAGTGTGTGAAGGATAGGTACAGGAACAGAAAGCTAAGAAGTGTATCTCCAAGGTACATATAACCCTCATCAAGTGCAAAGAAGCAGGCTGCTGGAGTCTGAGGACAGAGCAGTATATCATCAAGAGAGATGATTCTGAGATGGGTGTAACCTTCACTAAGCAGAAACCCATGGAAAACCGGGGCCAGGGAAGAAGAGTAGAAAGTTAGAAAGCAAAGGAAAGTCCCCATCAATATGTAGTGCTGGCTGTTGGGCTGTAAAGTGGAAAGAGATCTTCAGCAACTTCCTGATAGATCCAACTAAAGCTGCAATAAAAGCCCAAGATAGATTATACAACCATAGATTATACCTACTCAGCAGCTCAACCTATGGCCTATCTGAGGAAGGAGCATGTCATTTCCTAGAGTAATTTTATCTGAATTAGTGCCTGCTGTTCCTTTTAGGCATGGTATGTGGCAATTAGTTAGAAATTGCAGGACATATGAAGAGGTAGTTCCCTGACTCCCACAGTCAAGAGAAGGAAGACTTAGTTGAAGTAGACCCATAGATAACACAGATGGTGGAATTAGCTGAAAATGTCTTTAAAATAACTATAACAGATACATTAAATAATTTAGAAGTAAATGTGGTGTGGTGGTTTTAAGACATAGTCCCCAAATTCTTTGACTCTTCATTGAGAATGTCTGTTTTACCTCTCCTTGAATATGGGCAGGTTTTTATCTGCCTCAGACAGACAAGGTTTGAGCACAGTAAGGTAAAAGTGATCCCATGTGACTCCTGCAGCTATATCAGAAAGACCATGCAGTTTCCTTTAGTCCTCTTGGAATGCTTCCTCTGGTGGAACCCAGATGCCAGCTAAGAAGTCTGACTACCCTCAGATCACCATCCTGAAGAAAGCATGAGTAGACGCTGAGGTCAACAGTCCTAGCTGAGATCACAGGTAACATCCAGTATCAACTGTCTACTATGGGTTGAGACAGCTTGATATCCAATTCAGCTGAGCTCTCAGATGACTATAGTTCAAGCTAATATCTTACTAGAATCACATGAGAGACAACAAAAGCTGAGCTTTTCCTGAATTACCATAATCATGAGCAGACTAAAATGATTATTTTCAGCTGCTAAGTATGTAACTTATTATGCAGCAATATTAACCAGGTCAGATCAGGTAGGGAAGAGAGGTAAGCAGATGGAGAATTTCAGCAGAGAAATAATCAGTGTAAGAAACAGAGATTCTGGGAATGAAAAATATAATATAGAAATGAACATTCATTTGATGGGTTTGGTAATTGACTAGATATGAGAAAAGAGAGGATCAATTAACTTGAAAGTGATTAAATGGAAATTGTCCAACTGAAGCAAAATGATTATCATATATATATATATATATATATAATTGCTTCCTTTCCTTCTTTGTCTCACTTCCCTACCTCCCATTAAAGTACTTGCACCTGATTATGATTAGCACACATAATACAGGGGGCACGAGGAAAAAAGTATAGCACAGAGTAGACAGCAGTGACTCTATAGCATCCTACTATGCTTATGGACAGTGACTGTAATGGGGTATGTGGTGGGGAATTGATAATAGGGGGAGTCTAGTAACCACAATGTTGCTCATGTGAAATCTGAACATAAGATTGTATATCAATGATACCTTAATAAAAAAAAAACCTAGCAAACTAAGAACAGACAGAAAC
This sequence comes from Smutsia gigantea, assembly GCA_032199065.1. Classification (NCBI taxonomy): domain Eukaryota; kingdom Metazoa; phylum Chordata; class Mammalia; order Pholidota; family Manidae; genus Smutsia; species Smutsia gigantea. Next base: position 50,972 of record JAVSCE010007164.1, read on the forward strand.
TTCCTTAAACTGATTAATAAAGAGTATCTGTTAAAAAAATAAATAAATGAAGTACTTGAACCTGAATCCTTGTATGAGGACCTGCATCTGAGGAAACTCAGGCTATACATGTGTATTATCTTATATAAGGTGAACAAAAATCCTAGGAAATCAGTTATATTATAAACTCTCTTATAAATTTTTTTTTCTCTTATAACTTTTTAAAGTTGAGGAAATGGAATATTAGAGACATTAAAGAACTTGGCCAAGGTCATATAGCTAGGGAGTATTCTGAAAAAGACACTAGAACTCACACTTAATCATATTCTATAACTTTTATTGTATATTATTGTATATAACACTATACAATTAACAGGACACTCTCAATACATTATTTTGTCTTTAGTACAAATCAGTGGATGGGCAAAGCATACATTTTTGTTCAGTTTTTTTTTAATCAGATAAAGAAACTAATTTAAAAATAAAATGACTTACCTAAACTAACACAGATACCTAAGGGCAGTGCCAAGACCAGAGCTGGATCTTCTAGCTTAATTCTTTGTCTGTTGTACCGTGTTACAGAACTATAACTAAGTGAAAAATACTATTCTATACACCAACAGTCTCCTTAATCTTTTTTCAAATACTTCTGAAGTTGATTCACAATATCCTGAAATTCATTTTAAAATGTAGAATACTGAAAATGTAATCTTAAGTTTTTTTTCTTTTAGGTCAAGAGTTTTAGAAAATTTGAAAGTGGCATTGTTTTTGTATATTTAGCTATTTTCAAATATGACTAAGTGCTGAGGATGTATAAGTTAGAAAGTGAGGATAAGGTAGGCAATATTAATCCTATAAAGAGGCAATACATGCAATGATTAAACCCACAGACTCAGGAGTCAAGATTGCTTGCATTAGCAAAGTTGTCTAATCTTCCTCTGCCTCTGTCTCCTTATTTGCAAAATGGGATTAATAATAGTATCCACATCAGTAGGCTGTTCTGAATATTAGAAGAATTAAAATATGTGAAAAGCAAATACAGTAGTTTTCCAATGAACTATAATGTGATATGTGTAATTCAAATAGCCAAGACCACAAAGTGCATTTAAAAGAAAATTAGGTTTAATGATAGGTTAATTAATTTACTTAAAATAAATCTACCTACTTAAAATAAATCTTTAATATTATTTTAAGACCATAATTACTAAGCCTACAGTAATGGAAGAGGTAGTGGTATGTTCTAAAAAGTAAGCAAATTTGTTTAAAATTAATTATTGTATATTTATTAGTATTCTTTTGCAAAGTTAGAGAGGGAAGAAAAGATTAAAAAAGACCTTTAAAAAGATCTTCAAGTGAATATGGTAAATGTATGCAGAGGCTGTGAAATTAAAAACTTAAAAAAAATAAAATGAAAAATTTAAAGTTTATTATTTGGTCTTAATACTGTATCATGGAGAACACCAGACTATATTTGTGAAGTTTAATAAGCAAGACTTGAAGAGACGAATATAAAATATTTATTTTTATTAGCAAAGTCAGTCTCTGAAATGTTGCAGAACACAAGAAACACACGGAGGGTAACCTATGATATTCATAAAATTCCATGACATATATATTAGAAACTAATGCTCTGCTTGATAGAGCTTATGTATAGCTCTTTAAGAGAGATCTTTTCTAAAACAAATATATTTTAAAATTACCATATAAGAAGACAAAGGTCAATACAGATTCTGAAAATGTGAACAAGGACTGGAGTGTGGTATAACTGAAAAAAATCAAAGATTACTGACAAGATCGTGGAAGATTATTTTTCTTAGAGTTTTCTATTGTGCTATATTGTGTTATGTGATTGGAAGCCAGACCCTCAACAGGCAGCTTTTAAATGATGCAAGTATGTGCGGTTCTATATGACTGCAAGCATGCCCCACTGGCCACCAGAGCCAGCTGATCCAGAAGTGTCCGCTGGGGGGCAGTCTCAAAAGTCGGGGTTCCAGATGAGTGAATAAGCTCCTGTGTGGGAGATCCTGGCAAGCTGCAGGGCAGCAGAGGAAGAGCGCAAAGATGGCCTGCACCTGCCTAGTTAACAGAGCACATCCCTAGGATCCTAGAGGCGTTGCCACCCCTGAAACCTCCCCCTCAGGCCAAGCTCCGAAATGAGCAAAGAGGCCTTTTTCACGGAAAGACTGTCTGTGCACTGCCCTGGGGGTGGTACCCGCAGAGAGCTGTCTGATTGCTCCAGTCCCTGGGACCCAGGAACTCACGAGGGATCCAGGGGCGTCTGCTGGGCGGCGGCGCCACTCCCGACGCCACACGCGGGAGCAGCTTCCCTCCAAGAGGTGCGCGGACGGCACCGTCGGCTGGAGGGAGGCGGCGGGAGAGTGTAGAGCAGGCGCCTGCCGTGAAAGAGAAAGACAGTAAAGAAAAGAAGAGAGAGAGAAAAAGAAAACCCAGAGTTCCAAAACAAAACAAAACAGACAGTGCCTCCACCTGGAGCAAGAACGCGGAAGAGCACCGGGATGGCGGCGCCGTCCAGGCTCGGAGCCCAGAGGGCATCCCGCAGCCCCCAGCTGTGTCAGATCGGATGCCTGTCTCTCAGGTCTGAGCTCCAAGACAAGCAAATGGGCTCCTCCCACCCAAAGTCTGGGCGCCCTGGATCTGCACTTCACGCTGGGCCTGGGGCTGGTGAGTCTGAGAGCGCGAGCCCTTTAAGAGCCCAGATAACCAAGGTCTTGTGGATCTTGTGGACCCGAGCCCCATTCGTTTTCAAACTTAGTGTTTGGGGGCTTATCTCTCAGGTGCAGGTCTTAAAAGTTGGGGTTGCCTGATGTGGGGTGCAAACGCTTTGCTTCTCAGTAAGCAGCTCTGGGCATTGAGTATCCTCACCGTGGGTCTCTGCTCAGGGGTTGAGGGCAGGTGGGGGGAAGTGGGGTTGATGGTGAGACTGTGTTCCGGCCTTTCCTACCTGCTTCTCGGTGGACCTCTCGTTCATCTGATGCTAGGAGTGGCTCAGCCAGTTTTTAGGTTTTTTTTCCGGAGTTAAGTTGTTTCTTGTAGCTGTAGTTTTGGTGTGTTTGTGGGAGGAGGTGAGTTCAGGATTTTCTTACCATCTTGAACCACAAACTCATAAATCTCTTTATGGAAGTGAGTATATATTGATAAAATTATAATTTTAATCTTTGCTTCTTGTGCATTTGTGACAAGAAGGTCTTCTTCATTTCTGAGGCAAATAGGAGAAGAGAATGCTGTGATAATCTGTGAGAAGGTCTTCATATTATGGGTTTCATGTCCTAAGTTTCTTCATGATCAGGACCAGTAATAAAATGATTGCATTATTAAAGGAGTCTGTCATACCAACTCCACAAGTCTTTACTCAAAGATATGTTTCATAAGTGAAATCACTAACCTGATGAGAGTATGGCTACATGTATAACATTTTCATAATTCTTCACAACTTTCATTTGTGGAATTATTTATGATGTGTTACCTTTTGGCCTCCAACTCAGAGTCCAGAAAGTGAAGGGCAAATTTTGCAAGAAGTAGGACCCCCTTGAGAGAGCAAGGCAAAGTGCCTTGAGATTACACAGTGTCAATTGTAGTCATCTTTCCATAGTCTGGCATACAAGATGGAAGTCAGTTTTGTAAATTAATAATTGACAAAAACACATATGACAATTTTTCCTCAAAGTATTCCTCATAAAATCTGTCTCGATAGAGCCATGTATCCTTCAAGGTTATAAGATAGTTCTTGTTTGTTTGTTTTGTTGGAAGTTAGCTTTACATTTGTAGAATAACAGAAAAAGAGTTTTCTCATTATCAGGGTACATTTCAAAAGCCTCTTGAAAAGGAGCTTGTTTACACAAGTGGAATCAATGTATAGTTCAGCTATACAGGACATTGATCTCCAAAAAATGTGCAAAAAAAAAAAAACCGTTTATATCATTTGGTGGGAAAAGGGGAGAGGGAAAGCATCATGGAGTAATTTTATCCAAATTTAGCTATTGCACCAGTTCTCCTGAAGATCCAACATAATTTTCTTTTGCTCTAAAACTGAGCTTATCAAATGGAGTTTGTTTCCTTGGTGACAATATGGCAGGGTTTCAGTAGTACCCAAAGCTGCTTGATAAACAGTGTACACACACCTTGCAATATCTGTTAATAAAATGTTTTGGGGTAGACATTTTAATAACACATAAAATACAAAATTCTCATGCCTAAGGAGAGCTACTTTGAACTGGGCCATCAGAACCCACAAAGGGCATATTTACATATTCTCTAACATTTGTGTTAATTCCATTAAAATGCTTTAGAAGTAATGTACTAAGGAAAATAGGAGTTTGATGAAGAATTTGACCAGTTTCACCCCTGTGATTACCAGGGCTAATATTTAGAAATTGTTGCTATCCTAGATACAAAGTGTCAAAAACAAAGAGCACAAATGAATAGGCATCCACTCTCCAGTCACAATAGACTAATAATAACTATCTCTATAACTTTATCCCTCCTGAGTATCATCACTATGAGTTCATTCTCCATCTCTGGGTTCTGAGATCAGTCCCATCTTATCAGGGAAGAGATTTCAGGCGACACAGATGTGTGCCTGCGGCACTAAAGATCAGGTCAGTTTCATTATCAGTCCTGATTTGATCCTGGTTCCTTAGTCCTAGTACTTCTACAGTTTTCTGGATTTTAACAACTATTTTTAACAATTTTTTTAAATTCCTTATTTAAAGTCCACCCAATTTCCCAGCTCCTAAAGGGTCCATGTATTACTTTCCAATCACCCTTCTCCAAGCTCTTTGTGTCTACTACTTCATCCCCTCTGTTTCCATAAAGTTTTGTTCATTATACTGTTACAGAACCTATCATTATCTTTTGTCAGGAACATATTATACTAATTGTATATTACTGGTGCTGACATGGATCCTAGCATATATACAGCAGGCTTTCAAAAAATTTTTTTCGAATGAATGTGTCACCATAGATCTGTGCTTCCTTATTATAGAGACAAGCGTGGTCAAATCCATCATAATAGCATCTTACTCTTAACTAAGCACAGGCAGGGGATTCTGAAGAATGTCTAGAAACTTGTACTTCAGTTTCAAGGGTCTTATTCTAACACACATGGTCCACAAGAGGATAGGTATTCAAAACTGGTTTCTTCCATTCAACTTGTCCCCATGCATGTGTCTTCTGGCTTTAATTGTTAGTTCTATATTCTCCTTATCACCCTTTCTTTCTGTCACCACTAGAGCTGCTCTGTGTTTTTTACATTTTTGGGGCTCTTCTTGAAAAGTCTATCTTCCAGCCTGGGTTACTAGTTATTCTCAGTTCCTCTAATTCTGCCATCAGTAGGGAGTGGGAGAGAGGGTTTCAAATCTTGGAAGTAGAGGGGGGAGGAGCAGAAGTCTCCAGGTGGCACTGTCTCAAAGTGGGGAACCTGAAACACTAGTACTCCTTTACAGTTGCAAATAAGGATAGTCCATTCATTTCTTTGTCATGTTAATCAATAAAGCTGGTGATACAGCCATGACAAATCTTCCCTTAAGGAGCTATTCTCCTGTCTTTTTATGTTAAAAGAATGTCTCCTAATCCACCCTTGGTTACATTATAAAAGTGTCCTTCTATAACCTTGGTCCCTGTACAGTAAGTCTTCCTGTATTGCTTCAGGCCATTGTGATCGCCAGGCTATAGAAAAAGTCTAGTAGGGATGGATAGGTGTTTGGACTTGTTTAGTTTTACTACTGATGCCTGCCCACCCACGTGTTTTAGTTTGCTTTACTTTTGTTTTACTAAACTTATGGCATCTCTTATCTGGACACAAATTTTTACTTGTCACTGTATTTTCCAACTCCCTTGCTATTCTTGGCTGGGCTTCCCTTCCCTGTAACTAGGTTCCTGTCCATTCTGATTCCTGCCATCAGTGCTAGCCCTTTCCTAGTGATTGAGTATATTTTTCCTGGTAATTGTCTTCAAGTACTTTTAAAACATTTTATCTTCTGCATCGACAAAAATTCTCAAGACAAGAGAAAAAGAACATAAAAAAAAAACACCTTGATTTGGGAATCAGTAAATATACAGAACCAAAACTTATTTCCTTACAAACCAAGCTTGGACTCTTTGGTGACTAGTGGATATGTTGGGGGGAGGGTTCAAGTCCAGGGAGAGGAAATCCTGGGGCAAAATACCTCTAAAAACCGAAATCAGTCAAAGGGAGAAATAAAGTTTAAAACCCACTTATTGCTTACAAACTGTAGTCCAGGGTCCCTCTCTCTCTGCTCCAGCAGCAGCAAAGCCGGCCCTCCTCCTCACCTCTCAGGTGGAGATAAGCCCTCCTTGCCCTGGTAATTACCCATTGATAAGGAGATAAACTTCTCTCCACCCCTGAGGGATTATGTAAATCCACTAAAGCCATACTTGTCTTCACCCTTGAGCTCCTGTTGATATGCATATGTACTAAAGACAGGCGAGATATTCTGGCTAAATTACAATTTCACCCACAGAGGGCATTGTGTATTTTCCTCGGTTCTTGTCCCCACCGCGGCAAAGAATTGAAGGGCAGAGACACAGTAGTGATGCAGATTAAAACTTTTATTTAAAGTTACTTTAAGAGAGAAAAAGTACAGCAGGCAACCTCAGCGAGGAGAGGTGCCCTGAAAAGTTGGAGAGAAAGAGTTTAAGATTAAAAGGTTACATACTTAGAATGTGTGGGTGACTTCAGAGAGGAGCACCCTGAAATGTTGGAGGTTCCCCCTTTTAAGGATTTTTTCAGGAATGTGACAAAGGGCTAGGGGGTGTGGACTTGTTAAGTGGTCTTAAGTATCTTTGATGAGACATTAAGTTTCTTATCAGTCCTCTAGGTCATTCTGCAAAATTAGCTTAACACAAGAAATTTACTGCTTTGGTCCCCTCCCAGGATAGCAGCTTCCTGGTTTGGGAGCCTATCAGTCAAGACTGTCTGCCCTTCCTCCAAGGTGGGCAGTTATTTGTTTGTTGTTTGCTTAAGAGTATGTTAAGAATCTTTCTTCTTAAACTTCCTGGGTTTTTTCAAAATGCAATTTTGGCTTTAAGGTGGGATCTCCCTGTCTTTATTATGCTGTTTATGAGTGGGCCTTTTAGCAGGCTAGAGTAAATCTTACAATGATCTAATTGACACAATGAAGACATGGGCTGTGCTCAGATACTTCTCTTTATCTGGGGAATATTCAAACATTCAAGGCCAAGTTGCTCTTGACCTTTTGAGCTTTAACTGATTAACTCTAACTCTGAGTCTTTTCTGGCTTTCTAGTTTTAACTGGTTAAGTGAGTCTTTTCTAGGGGGCTTTACTGACCTTGTTCTCTTTCCACCCCACTCATATCTATTTTCCTGCCTAACAGATAGCTCATGCGCACAATCTATTCTGGTAATGAAATTTATTTCTTGTTGGAAACTCGTTTTGTGTGACTAAGGATAGCTCTCCCCTTTCTGGCCATGGAGGAATAAGGAACATGGCATAGGCCAGGGAAATCGTAATGACCTATTATACGGGTCATTTGGATTATCGGTGAGCATGTGACCTATTCAGTCTAATCAGTGCCTCTTAGGGATTTTTCAGCCAGAGATGTTAGAGAAACCTCTCAAAAATGAACCAACCAACAAAACAAAAAAACAACTGCCCCACCTGCCCCACTAGCCTATCTATCAGTGTGGGATAGAGGGATAACCATTGGTCATCATATCTATTCCTAAGAAGTCAAAGTCAGTGGAGACAGAAAGTTCCAAGAGATGGCCAAAAGAGGCAGTGTCCTTTGTCCACATGCTTGAAACCCCAGCACCTAGCTACATTTCCACACTTCCCAATGGTATGAATTAATACATGAATTTCTTTACTTCCTGAGCTAGTTTGAGTGGATTTTTCTCCTACTGGCAATCTAATGAGTCAAATTTGACATTGTAAACACAAACTGAACCACTTAGGCTATTTTCTGTCGGAGACCAGGGAGTTGCCTGGCTTTAGGTAAAAGGATAATATGGGAGACATGAATTTCTATCTGAACTGGCTAAGATGATGAAATCAATAGCAACAAGGGTATAAAGAAGTATTTTTTCAAGAGACTCAAACCACAACCACACACACATACAAAAGGTATTACTACTGTATGCATTTTACCAGTGACTTCACTTATTACACAGCCAGGGAAATGGAAGAATTAATTTCATTTAGTTGGTATACTGGGAGGGTCAGAATCTTTCTAGAAGTAGATATTCAGATTTGAGTGGACAGGGAGGTAGACTATTATAAAGAAGAGGGAACGTGGAACCAGATGGGTATTAGTAAGAAGTTCTAGTCTATTAAATAGAAAAATAATGATAATAACCATTTTTATTGGCTCTTACTGTTTCCAGTACCTTCTATGTGCTTGTGCTGCCCACACCACATATCTCAAGCTGCAAGTGTTAACAGCTCTATTTTACAAGAGGTAAACTGAGGCCATAAAAAAAGTTACTGAAGGCCATAGACCTAGGGGGTGGGGTAGAGTTTGAATTCAGATTTTTTGAATTTCACAACAGTGTTTTCCATTTTCCATGATACAGACCTCCTCCCTTGAAACAGGAATACCAAAGAGTGCAGTGTGATAATACACTGGCTTCATCAGGCTCTAGCAGGAGATCCCAAGGTTGACAGAAAAATCATCAAAATGGTAATCCTACCATTGCTTATCTCCTTAGATTAAAGGAATATGTCCACTGAAAGGTGATCAGCATAATTTAATAGTTTAGGAAATGGACTGTGCACCAGGATTTCTGGAGTCCAACCATGGCCCCAGCATTTGGTAGCTGTGACATCTTGGACAAGCTATTTTACTGTTTCAGTTTCCCCATTTTTAAAATGGGGCTATCAATAATATATACCCCTTAGGATTGTTGTGAGAATAAAATGTTAATGTTTATAAAGCTGTTAGAAAAACATTGGACAAACAGTAAGAACTATATAAGTGTTTATAAAAGGCAGAATATGTGTCATGGCTTAATGTTAATTTTGGGTATTTTTAACCTTTGAATTGGTTCCTTTAGGTCAGGATTTCTCAAACTAGACAGTTTTCATATTGGGCTTGATAATACTTTGCTGAGGGTGCTGTCCTGTCTGTAGGATGTTTAGCAGCACCTCTGGCCTCTACCCACTAGATGTCAGTAACATCCCCCAGCCCCCTTGTACAACTAAAATTGTGTCTAGACATTGATAAATTTTCCAACTGGGTTGGTGGGAGGGGAGTGATTTGAGAATCATTGCTTTATGATTTGAGAATCATTGCTTTAGACATAAGAATTTATAGTCTATAAATCTCAGATTTATGTGCAAGTGTTACAGAGTTATAAAGTGGAGCCAATTGCTACATGTCATTACTACTACAGACATTTCCAAATCAACTCAAATTTGTTAGGTAAGTTCTTGAAGGAACAAGATATTGTCACTAGCTTGTTATAAAGCTGACTCAATTTCATAACTTTTTTCTATTGTTTCTCTATTTATTATACGCTGGTCTTTCCATTTGTGCATTTCCCTTCTGTGCCCTTCTCTGTGGAGCAACGCTGCCTGTCTACCAGCAGGTGGTATCCATGAATAATGTGATCTACATCTTTCCCTTTGCCGGCGTGATCAGATTACCTCTCCCATGTTGCTGTGCCGCCCTTAGATTCTGAGAATTCTCTATTCTCTAGGGATATTCTACTTCTTTCCCCTAACTTGGGAAAAATGTTTTCAAATAGAATTTTTCCCTTCCTTATTCTGAAGACTGCTTGTATACTTTATATAGTAGCAGGTATTATATATAACTCTCATATATGAATTGGATGGCATTACTTGTAAGCAGAATATTAGAGGCATCTGTTTTGCTGGATATTCAGAAATCTGCTACTTTGAGGACCCAGATTATGCTATTTCACTCTTCTTAGCTGACCATCAATTACTGAATTCCGCAATTCCATGCGTCAATAGGGGGATTGGCTTAAGGAGATAATAAAAGAAGCCTGAATAATAGTATCTTTCCCTATTGCATGTTAAATGTCCACAAAAGCACACCATCTCCTCTATTTGTGTATCACAGTCATACTGTTGATGCATTTCCAATTCTAGTAATGAATGATAATCATATGGAAATCAACATTTTCATATGCTACAGGATATTCATTGTAAAAGCTTTCAAGTTTCAGGGAGCTGTGTATTAGATATTAATATTATGTTTATGTTATGAAGTTTCAGTATATAACAGTTGTTCCTTCTCATGCAACAGTTTAAGTCTATCAAATTTTCCTTCTCTGGATTTTGCATTCTGATTCTTAATTCAGCATTGGGGAAGCCGCATCCCCATTATTGTATTGTCTAAATAGATCAGACCTGCTCTTTGGAAAATGGGTAGAGGAAACCTTCAGAGATACTGTAGTCATTTCTGAGCCCTAAAGGGAGAATTAAAAGCAACACATTTTCTAGGAAGTAAAATGGAGGATTAATAACCCAAGAAAAGTTGAAGGGTAGGATTCTGAAGTAATTTCATTAATCTGACACATGGAAGGATTTTACCACTTCACTTTCCCTGGCCTCTAATATACTGGCTAGTTACTGGCCTCTAATTACTGGAACTAGGTTGAACCAATCATTTCTTCCAGCTTCACAGTCTATATCTAGCCTTGTATTCCAGTCAATATTGTAATGAATGGTATTGATCTTGAAGAGAGTTGAAATGACTGGTTCAACTTTGCCTTGGTTTAATCAACTATTACATATAGATCCATTGTTAGAGTTTTATTCCTCATGAAATTATGATCAAACGAATGACTGCTAATAAAACTTTGACAGCTTAGTAATAACAGATTCTCCTCAATTGGTAAAATTAAGTGAGGCTTTACTAACTAATCTGTGCCAGGTAATTTTAGATACCTTTCCATTAAAAAAATTACTAGATGTTTGGAAAACATATTTTCATAATATTTTAAGATTTTTTACATTATGAAAAATTTGATTTATCTTTTATCTATCATCTGTCTACATCATTCATCCTCCCTTCAGGTTTGTTGATCACAACAGTTTGTCATTTGTTTAAAAGAAATCATTGCTGGCAATCCCTACATCTACCACCCTGATCTCATTCCTATTTATCCTTCTCCAGTCAGTCTCCAGAACTTAGGGTTTATCTTCCTGCATTAAGTTTTTTCTATATATGTTGTTATTCTGCCTGTTTTCTAATAAATGGTCTCATACTCAGTGTTTCCTCTAACAACTTGATTTTTATTCAAAAGATTCATCCATGTTAATTCAACTCTCACATAGATGAGTAGAGTGCAGTTTTTTAAAAATCCACCCTTCAGTTGAAGGGCATTTAGGTTATTTACAGTTTATCTCTATTGCAAACGGTACTGCACTGAGCATTTGTGTACATGTCTCCTTGTGTACGTGTGCGTGAGGGTATCTAATAGGGAATTGCTAGATCATAGGAATGCATCTTCAGATATCCCCAAATTGTTCTTAAAATTATACTTTCTCCAGCCATGTACTAGAGAGTCCTTATCATTCTACAATCTTATCAATGCTTGGTATTGTTAAGTTTATTTGTTTTGTGCCAATCTAGAGGTAAGAAATTATAACTTACTGTGGTTTTAGCTTGCATTTATATGATCACCAGCATGTTGTCCTATGTTTATTTGCTATTGGGTTTTGCTTTTTTGAAAATTTTTTGTTTATATTCTCTGCTGTTTTTTTCTCTTTGGTTATTTGTCTTTGTTCTTATTGATTTACAGAATCTGTCTTCCACCTTAACCCTTCCCCCATCTTCCAGTCTTATTTTGTTATTTGTATTATCAATTACTTTTTTGCATGGTACTTTTAAATAATAATTTTTTGAATTTTATTTTTTCTACAGTAAAAAGTTATATTTTCTTTAGTATTAAATAAAAAAATATATCTATGTTACAGTACTCAAACAATATACAAATATAAGAAAGTTAAGGTCTCCTGAAATTTCACCATCCCTAAATAACTACCACTAACATTTTAGCTCACCTTATAATGTGTCTTTTGTCACTGACCCGTACCCCCAGACACATAATTTTGCATATAATTGGATCATATAATTTCTTTGTTCCTCCTCCTTCCTTATCACATCCATTCCCATCTTCTAACACTCCAGATAAGGCATGGGTCAATTTTCAAGCCAGTAGTGACATGTCAAATTCTTCTTATGCTTTGAAAATCTTAGTGTCTCTTCTGTGACCGGTTGAAGAAAGTTCTCTACTTTTAAAGGCTCATGTGATTTGGTCATATCCACTTGGATAATCTTCCTATATTAAGGTCCACTCTGCCTATAACATAACCTAATCACTGGAGTAAAATCCATCAGGGTCCCAGGGACTATGCAGGGCATATATACCAGAGGAGGGATAATTTGTGGGGGATATTTAGAATTCTGCTTACCATATTCTGCCATCTGGCCCCCAAAGATTCAAGCCCCTGCAAAATGTGTAACATGTTCATTTCCTCCCAAGGAATCCAAAGGTCTCACCCGATTACAGCATTGACTCAAAACCAGAATGGCTTCTAACTCATTAGCTCAAAAGTCCAAGCTCTCAACATTGAAGTTGTCTAATTCACATGCAGATGAAGCCCCTGGATATAAGTCCATAAAGTGTAACTCCTGGGGCACAATTAATCTTTATCTGCAGACCTGTGAAACCGAAGAGACAACGTAATATGACCCCAACACTCCCTCCATACAATTGTGGGACAAGGGTAGGCTAACAGTGATAGGCATTCCAATTTAAAAAGGGCAAGAAAAGGAGGTGAAAAGGAATCATTCATTCAAGGCAGTTCTGAAATTTTGCCTGAGTTCTTTGATTAGATTTCAAGCCTTGGAAATAATCCTTCATGGTTCTCTGCTCTGCTCCCTGAGCTCTCATTTGTGCCCTGAAGGGTCTTGACTATGCTCTATCTGCTCTTAGTTGTTATTTTTGCCCTCTTAGTTGTTATTTCCTTGTTTATGAAAGGTAGTATATGGATGTATCTGAGTAATTGTATCAACATGTTTCCTTCCAATAGGAATTTGACATCCAACAGCTTTCTTTCATTTTGTATTCTCTCTGTTCCTTTACAATTGTCTCAAGAAACTTTGTTTCATATGTATTTTTGGCATTTATATTTTTTGAGGGATATTGTTCTGTAGTTCTCTTTTCTTGTGATACCTTTGTCTGGTTTTTGATATCATGGTAAGGCTCACCCCATGAAATAAATTGGAACATATTTCTTTCTCTTCAATTTTCTGAAAGATTGTGTGCAAAGTTGGTATTTCTTCCTTAAATATCCTGTACAGTTCACTATTTGGGCCCTGAAATATTCTTCACGAGAAAGTTTTCAAATATGGATTCCATTTCTTTAATAGGTATAAAATTATTTAGGTTATGTATTTTTTCTTGAGTGAGCTTTGGTAATTTGGGTCTTTCAAGAGATTTGTTCATTTATTCATTTACTGAACAAATAAGTTTTCTAATTTATTAGTAAAAGTTGTTAACAATATCTGTAAGACCTAAAGTGATATCCTCTTTTTCATGATTGGAACTGACAATTTGTGTTTTCTTTTTTCCTCATCAGCCTTAATAAAGGTCTTCAATCTTACTAATCTTTTTAAAGAACAAATTTTGGGTTCATTGATTTTAATATTGCTTTTCTGTTTCAGTTTCATTGGTTTCTGCCTTTGTGTTTGTTATCTCCTTCCTTCTGCTTGCTTTCAGTGTAACTGGCTTTCTTTTTCTAGTTTTCAGTGGAGAAGACTAGATCATTGATTTGAGACCTTCTTTTCTTACATAAGTATTTAATGACTAAAATTTCCTTTAAGTACTGCTTTAGCTGCATCCCAAAGTGTGTTGTGCCTTTTTTTTGTAAATGGTTCAAAATACTTTCTAATTTTCTTTGTGATTTGTTCTTGACCCCTAAGTTGTTTAAATGTAAATTGTTTCATTTCCAAATATTTGGGACTTTTCTAAATGTAATATTTTGGTGATTTGTAATTCTGTTCTGGTTGGGGAAAATATTGTGTTGAATTTCAAAATTTTCCAATACTTTTTGGATTTATTTTATGGTCCATTATATGGTCTATCTTCTTGTACATTTTATGGGCACTTGAAAAGAATATGCATCTTCAGTTGTTGGGTGTAGTGCTATATATAATTGGCAATTAGGTTAATGTAGTTATTTTTTCCCCAGCTTTATTGAGATATAATTGACATAACATTGTATAAGTTTAAGGTGTACCATGTGATAATTTGATATACAGTTGACCCTTGAACAATATGGAGATTAGGGGTACCAACCCCTACAGAGTAGAAAATCTGCATATTGCTTTTGACTCCCCCCAAATGTTACAACTAATAGCCTACTGTTGACCAGAAAAAAGCCTTACCAATAATATGAACTATCAATTAACACATTTTGTATATATGTGTTATATATTGCATTCTTCCAATAAAGTAGATGAGAGAAAAGAATATTTTTTTCAAATTGTCTTAAATCTCCCCCAATTTTTCCAATATATTTATTGAAAAGGAATCCATGTATAAGTGGACCTGTACAGTTCAAACCCATGTGGTTCAAGAGTCAACTGTACACACATATTGTGAAATGATTACTACGTAAGGTATGTTGAAACATCCATCACCTGACATAATTACCATTTAGGTTGACGTGGTTATGTCATTTGATTGTGATATATATTCACACTTTTACCATTTTTTTTGTTTTTAAAATTTCTTTATGTAGCTTTAAGTTGTCTCTAGAATATTTTCCTTTACTATTTCTTGTCGTGCATATCTGTGAGCTTTAAATTCTGTTTTTGTTTATATGACAATTCATTTCATTTTCATCTTTGGAATTTATCTTTACTGGATATAGAATTCTTAGTTGACAACTTTTTTTTCCCCTCAGTCCTATGAATATGTCATTTCCAAGCCTTCTGACTTGAGGAGTTTCTGATAAGTCTTATGTTTTCAAATATCATTGTTATCCTGTTTATGATGTGTCGTTATCTTTGGTTTTCAGCAGTTTGAATGTGATGTGTCTAGAAGGGCTTTTATTTTTATTTGTAAATCTTTCTTGGAGTTGGTTGAAGTTCTTGGGTCTGGCACTAAGTCAAGAAAGGCGTTAGCTTCACATACCTGGTTCCATAGTGCTGGACCTTTCAAGTGTAGATTTTCTTTGTAGTCTCTGTTAGCTTGTCCTCTGTGTCCCTTGGGATCTACCCATCATGCATAGTGTAGTTGTTAGCAGTGATTTAGGCAGTTTGTACCCTGAATTTTGGTTTTACTTTTTGATTCGTATACTGCTATGACTTCCCGTTTATACAAACTTCTTCCCGGGTCTGAACTCTGATTTCTGGAACTTTTACTTGGTAAAGCTTTATATTTTGGTAAAAAAAAAAAAAGTTTATTTTTCTCCACTGCCATTTTCTTCTTACTGCCAAGTCCTTCTGGGACTGCTGTTTAAATTTGTGGTATGTTTTGTCTTTACCTATTCTGTATTTCCCTATTTTTCTTCTTATGTTTTCTATGCCTATGGCTTCCAAATTAACAACTCCTATTTCAGCTCTATCTGTTTGTGGTTTAACTTTTCATGATGGTTTTAATTTTTGTTACACTTTTTCTGTTGTGTTTCAAATTTTTTTTTATATATTTAATTTATTTTAAATATTTATTTTGTAGTCTTAATTTAGTAGCTGCAATGTCTGATGGCTGTGGAAAGGATGGTCTTATTCCCGGTGTTGTTGTGACAAGTGACACATTTTTATGCTGAGCCATTAGCTCCAAATTTCTTTTTTCCTCGATGCAAAAGCTGTGTCCTTCCTGAACTTTGAACTGCTAGACCCTTGTTGACAAAACCCAGCTTTGGTCCATTTTGTAAAACAATATTAGTTTTCTTTAAAGAGATGGATTGGACCATAATAAGATTTGTTCCCTTGTTTTGAACCACAGATAGAATTCTGGATAAATATACCATATAATACATGTTTTAAATTCTATTATTGGTGGTGACAGGTGATTTTGATCAAAACTAGATTAAATAGTCATACTTAAGTGGTTATTACTTTTAAAGAGTTAAACAGAAGCAAATGCCAATCTCATTTACACTTAGCACAACAGAAAGGAAATTAGCTCATCTAAGACTTTAAAAAAATGAAGCCAAGTAATTATTGAAGGAATAGGATGAAGTGTCTGTCCTTGTATTGTCCAATATTTCTTCTCCTGCATAATTATTCTGATCTAGAATGCTCAGTGAGCTACAGCCACAGATCGTTCTTGGAGGACACAGGCTTTATTTTTTTTATGGTTTATTTGGGGCTCCCATTCTTGGAGAGGAAAATGTGTCAATTTGTATTTCCAAGTTTCCAATCAAACTTATGTGTATACACATTTTTTTAAATGTAGATTTTATGTTCTTTATAATTTGTATTCTTTTCTATGCAATTAACATCAAAATTGGCCTTTAGCATGGTCAATAAATCACAAATTGAATTTTACCTATATCCAGTAAAAAAAAATGCACCATGAGAAATCTTTTTAATCATTAAGGTATTTTCCTTTAATTTAGTGGATTGGATAAAACAACAATATACTTAGACTGAAGAAACCTAGGTCACACTTCTGGTTCTACTGCTTAGTAACTTAACAGTATTTTAACTTCCCAGAGTTTCATTTTTCAGTAGAATGAGGAGAACCAAGAAAGAATATCATTGATATCATTACTAATTTTAACATTTTGTATTAGAGACTCACATAGACTTACTGAGTGTAAAACACCTATGACTATTCTCAATTACATTCTCGCTTCCCACACACTGTAATTCTTTCCCAGTGCCACAGAAATCCAAGCTGTTGTTATTCCTTTTCTGAACTATAGGCCACCTAGACCAGTGACTCTCAAATTATATACTTGAAATCTCTTGGAGCCTGTAGAATTATTGGAGCTACAAAGAAAACGTAGATCCTTAAATGCATCAGATATTTTCTATAGACTGGCAATGGCTCATATGTACGCACTTTAACCATTCAAATAGAAATACATGTTCTTGTGATTGGTAAAATTAAAATAATTAATTAAAATGTCCATTAAAGGAAAATACCTTATTGACTAAGAATATTTTTTTTACAGTTCATTTTTTTCCTAGTAAATAAATGTGAAATTTAATTTGTGATTTATTGACCAAGCTAAAAGCAAAAGTTTTTGTCATTCTTAGTTTCCCAAACAATGTATAGTTAAAATAAATCTACTCTCATATACAGGTATTTGTAGATTTTGGCTTTTGGTAATATTAGGAATAACTGATCTTATACTGTTTTCTTCTATTTCTTTTATTTCAGTATGGATTGCACCTGAAAATAAATTCAGGTGTCAGTTTTTGGTAAGACTTCTTGGAAAGTTGCTATAGGAAAAATAAAAAGGGTAACAACTTGATATCCAGTCTATGACCCATAGTACTTTCTATACCTTCATTTTTCACTTTTGATAGTACATTTAGTTGATTATGTCTATCTTCCTTACTGGATTATGGATTACTTGTGGTTAGAATAGTTGCATATTTACCACTGATTTCTTCCACTGTGTCTACCATGTTATGCTGCATAGACAGTAAATGCTTAACAAAAATTCTCTATATTGAATTGAATGATTCTGTGATTATAGCAGCAGACTGGGAAGCTGCCAGTAATAGATCAGAAAGAGTGAGCAATCTCCTGTTACTGAGAAAGCAGAAGTGGCTGAAGAATAAGATGCCTGCTTAGAATGTCATTCAATAAAGATCTGTATTTCAGGCTACCTCAAGGACCATCTTTATACTCAGGGAAGTCAAAAGACCCTGGGTAGATTAATCTTTTCTTTTTCAACTTTTAAAAAAATTTTGTTAGTATTAATGTACAATTATGTGAGCAACATTATGGTTACTAGACTCCCCCTATTATCAAGTCCCCACCACATACCCCATTACACTCACTATCCATCAGCTTAGTAAGATGCTGTAGAATCACTACTTGTCTTCTTTATGTTATACTGCCTTCCCTGTATGCCACACCCCCCTCCACATTATGTGTGCTAATCATAATACTCCTTTTTCCCACTTATCCCTCCCTTCTCACCCATCGTCCCCAGTCCTTTTAAATTTGGTAACTGTTAGTCCATTCTTGGGTTCTGTGAGTCGGTTGCTGTTTTGTTCCTTCAGTTTTGCCTTTGCTCTTTACTCCACAGATGAGTGAAATCATTTGATACTTGTCTTTCCCCGCGTGGCTTATTTCACTGAGCATAATACCCTCTAGCTCCATCCATGTTGTTGCAAATGGTAGGATTTGTTTTCTTCTTATGGCTGAATAATGAATATTCCATTGTGTATATATGCCACATCGTCTTTATCCATTTATCTACTGATGGACACTTAGGTTGCTTCCATTTCTTGCCTATTGTAAATAGTGCTGCAATAAACATAGGGGTGCATATGTCTTTTTCAAACTGGGCTCCTGCATTCTTAGGGTAAATTCCTAGGAGTGGAATTCCTGGGTCAAATGGTATTTCTATTTTTAGCTTTTTGAGGAACCTCCATACTGCTTTCCACAATGGTTGAACTAATTTGCAGTCCCACCAGCAGTGTAGGAGGGTTCCCTTTTCTCCACATCCTCGCCAACATTTGTTATTGTTTGTGTTTTGGATGTTGGCCATCCTTACTGGTGTGAGGTGATATCTCATTGTGGATTTAATCTGCATTTCTCTGATGATTAGCGATGTGGAGCATCTTTTCATGTGCCTGTTGGCCATCTGAATTTCTTCTTTGGAGAAGTGTCTGTTCAGCTCCTCTGCCCATTTTTTAATTGGCTTATTTGCTTTTTGTTTGTTGAGGTGTGTGAGTTCTTTATATAATTTGGATGTCAACCGCTTATCAGATATGTCATTTATAAATATATTCTCCATACTGTAGGATGTCTTTTTGTTCTATTGATGGTGTCCATTGCTGTACAGAAGATTTTTGGTTTGATATAGTCCCACTTGTTCATTTTTGCTTTTGTTTACCTTGCCCAATGAGATATGTACATGAAGAAGTTGCTCATGTTTATGTCTAAGAGATACTTGCCTATGTTTTTTTCTAAGAGTTTTATGGTTTCATGACTTACATCAGGTCTTTGATCCATTTTGAGTTTACTTTTGTGTATGGGGTTAGACAGTAATCCAGTTTCATTCTCTTACATGTAGCTGTCCAGTTTTGCCAACACCAGCTGTTGAAGACGCTGTCATTTCCCCATTGTATATCCATGGCTCCTTTATTGTATATTAATTGACCATATATGCTTGGGTTTATATCTGGGCTCTCTAGTCTGTTCCATTGGTCTATGGGTCTGTTCTTGTGCCAGTACCAATTTGTCTTGATTACTGTGGCTTTGTAGTAGAGCTTGAAGTCAGGGAGCATAATTCCCCTTGCTTTATTCTTTCTTCTCAGGATTGCTTTGGCTATGTGGGGTCTTTTGTGGTTCCATATGAATTGTAGAACTATTTGCTGTAGTTCATTGAAAAATGCTGTAGGTATTTTGATAGGGATTGCATTGAATCTGTAGATTGCTTTAGGCAGGACAGCCATTTTGACAATATTAATTCTTCCTGTCCATGAGCACGGGATGTGTTTCCATTTATTGGTATCTTCTTTAATTCCTCTCATGAGTGTCTTGTAGTTTTCAGAGTGTAAGTTTTCCACTTCCTTGGTTAGGTTTATTCCTAGGTATTTTATTCTTTTTGATGCAATTGTAAATGGAATTGTTTTCCTGATTTTCTGCTAGTTCATCATTAGTGTATAGGAATGCAACAGATTTCTGTGTAATAATTTTGTATCCACAACTTCACTGAATTCAGATGTTAGATCCAGTAGTTTTGTAGTGGATTCTTTAGGGTTTTTAAAGTACAATATCATGTCATATGAGGAGACAGTTTGACTTCTTCCTTACCAATCTGGATGCCTTTTATTTCTTTTTGTTGTCTGATTGCCATGGCTAGGACCTCTAGAACTATGTTGAATAAAAGTGGCGAGAGTGGGCATTCTTGTCTTGTTCCCGATCTTACAGGAAAACCTTTCAGCTTCTCGCTGTTAAGTATAATGTTGGCTGTGGGTTTGTCATATATGGCCTTTATTATGTTGAGGTACTTGCCCTCTATAACCATTTTGTTGAGAGTTTTTATCATGAATGGATGTTCAATTTTGTCAAATGCTTTTTCAGCATCTACGGAGATGATCATATGGCTTTTGTCCTTTTTGTTGATGTTGTGGATGATGTTGATGGATTTTCAAATGTTGTACCATCCTTGCATCCCTGGGATGAATCGCACTTGATCATGATGGATGATCTTTTTGATGTATTTTTGAATTTGGATTGCTAATATTTTGTTGAGTATTTTTGCATCTATGTTCATCAGGGATATTGGTCTGTAATTTTCTTTTTTTGTGCTGTCTTTGCCTTGTTTGGAATTAGAGTGATGTTGGTCTCCTGAATGAGTTTGGGAGTACCTCCTCCTCTTCTACTTTTTGGGAAACTTTAAGGAGGATGGGTATTAGGTCTTCACTAAATGCTTGATAAAATTTAGCAGTGAAACCATCTTGTCCAGCGGTTTTGTTTCTTAGGTAGTTTTTTTGATTATCAATTCAATTTCTTTGCTGGTAATTGGTCTATTAAAATTTTCTGTCTCTTCCTGGTTCAACCTTGGAAGGTTGTATATTTCTAGAAAGTTGTCCATTTCTTTTAGGTTTTCCAGTTTGTTACCATATAATTTCTCATAGTATTCTCCCATAATTTTTTTATTTCTGTGGTGTCCGTAGAGGTTTTTCCTTTCTCATTTCTGATGCTGTTTATGTGTTTAGACTCTTTTTTTCTTGGTAAGTCTGGCTAGGAGTTTATCTCTTGTTTATTTTCTCAAAGAACTAGCTCCTGCTTTCATTGATTCTTTCTATTGTTTTAGTCTTCTCAATTTTATTTCTGCTTTAATCTTTATTATGTCTCTCCTTCTACTGACTTTGGGCCTCATTTGTTCTTCCTTTCTAGTTTCATTAATTGTGAGTTTAGACTGTTCATTTGGGATTGTTCTTCTTTCCTGAGGTAGGCCTGTATTGCAATATATTTCCCTCTTAGCATGGCCTTCACTGCATTGCAGAGATTTTGTGGTGTTGAATTACTGTTTTCATTTGTCTCCATATATTGCTTGATCTCTGTTTTTATTTGGTCATTGACCCATTGATTATTTAGGAGCATGTTATTAAGCCTCTATGTGTTTGTGGGCTTTTTCATTTTCTTTGAGTAATTTATTTCTAGTTTCATACCTTTGTGATCTGAGAAGCTGGCTGGTACAATTTCAGTCTTTTTGAATTTACTTAGGTTCTTTTTGTGGCCTAGTATATGATCTATTCTTGAAAATGTTCCATGTGCACTTGAGAAAAATGTGTATCCTGTTGCTTTTGGATGAAGTGTTCTCTAGATGTGTGTTAGGTCCAACTGTTCTAATACGTTGTTCAGTGGCTCTGTCTCTTTGTTTTCTGTCTTGTTGATCTGTCCTTTGGAGTGAGTGGTGTGTTGACGTCTCCCAAAATGAATGCATTGCATTCTATTTCCCCCTTTTAATTCTGTTAGTATTTGTTTCTCATATGTAGGTGATCATGTATTGGGTGCATAGATATTTATAATAGTTATATCCTCATGTTGGACTGACCCCTTTATCATTATGTAATGTCCTTCTTTTCTCTTGTGACTTTCTTTGTTTTGAAGTCTATTTTGTCTGATACAAGTACTGCAACTCCTGCTTTTTTCTCCCTCTTAGTTGCATGAAATATCTTTTTCCATCCCTTTATTTTCAGTCTGTGTATGTCTTTGGGTTTGAAGTGAATCTCTTGTAGGCAGCATATAGGTGGGTCTTGTTTTCTTATCCATTAAATGACTCTATTTCTTTTGATTGGTGCATTCAGACCATTTACGTTTAGGGTGATTATCGATAGGTGTGTACTTATTGCCATTGCAGGCTTTGGATTCGGGGCTACCAAAAGTTCAAGGGTAATTCCCCTACTATTTAACAGTCTAATTTAATTTAGTTCTTATGCTATTACAAACACAATCTAAAGATTCTTTTTTTTCCCTCCTTTTTATTCCTCCTCCATTCTTTGTATGTTATGAATAATATTGTGTTCTGTTTGTCTATCCCTTGGATGACATGTATTTGTCTTCGGAATACTTCCATCTATAGGAGTTCCTCCAAAATGCACTATAGAGGTGGTTTGTGGGAGGTATTTTCTCTCAGCTTTTGCTTATCTGAAAATTGTTTAATCCCTCCTTCAAATTTAAATGATAACCTTGCTGGGTAGAGTATTCTTGGTTCAACGCCCTTCTGCCTCATTGCATTAAATATATCATGCACTCCGTTCTGGCCTGTAATGTTTCTGTTGAGAAATCCGCTGATAGCCTGATGGGTTTTCCTTTGTATGTGATCTTTTCTCTCTCTCTGGCTGCTTTTAAAAGTCTGTCTTTATCCTTGATCTTTGCCATTTTAATTATTGTATGTCTTGGTGTTGTCTTCCTTGGGTCCCTTGTGTTGGGAGATCTGTGCACCTCCATGGCTTGAGAGACTATCTCCTTCCCCAGATTGGGGAAGTTTTCAGCAATTACCTCCTGAATGACACTTTGTATCCCTTTTTCTTTCTCTTCTTCTTCTGGTACTCCTATAATGCGAATATTGTTCCGTTTGGGTTAGTCACACAGTTCTCTCAATATTCTCTCATTCTTAGAGATCCTTTTTTCTCTCTGTGCCTCAGCTTCTTTGTATTCCTCTTCTCTAATTTCTATTCCATTTACCGTCTCTTCTGCTACATCTCATCTGCTTTGAAATCCCTCCATTGTAAGTTTCATTTCAGATGTGGAATTTCTTAATGACTGAATCTCTGTCTTAAATTCATTCCTGTGTTCTTGAGTATTTTTCTGTACCTCCATAAGCATGTTTATGATTTTTATTTTGAACTCTCTTTTGTGAACATTGATGAGTTCAGTTTCATTTGGCCCTTTTTCTGGGGTTTGTGAGATTTTGGTCTGAACCATGTTCTTTTGATGTTTCATATTTCTGTGTGGTGCCCTGTATTGCCCATAAGCTCCAGTGTGTGGAGCTACTCCTCCCCTAGAGTGAGGTTGAGGGGAGAGGAACTGGTGCCTGGGGGAAGAAAAGATCTGTTTCCTGATTTAAGGCCGGTGTGCGTGTTTCCTGTATCGGAGCCAGTGGGCCAAGCACACAGGTGTAAGCCTCTGTGTTTTGCGTCTCTGCTGTTGTAGGCGGGCCTCCCTCTGAGTGGCCCAACGCCAGAGCAGTGATGGCCGGTTTGCGAACCGGTGCTGTCAGGCCAGGAGGAAGGCTCAGTAGGCTGCGTATCACAGTGGGGGCTCTACAGCTGAGTAGCCAGCCAGGGAGGTGGAGTGCCTGGAGCTCCCCAAAGTTCCCAACCAGCTGGGCAGAGCACGCCCAGGCAAACTTGTCCAGCTCTCCCTTCTCCTGTGCAGCAAGCTCCATGCAAACCCCGCCCCTTCAGCAGCCCTCTCGCTGCTAGGAAGCCTGTCAGACCCCCTGCCTTTCCTTGTCCCATAGTGGCCGGGTGTGGAACCCATCTTCTACAACGGCTGAAATGTTTCTCTCAAGCACTCTGCCTGTCCCTGTTCCCCATTCTCAGAGAACCACAAATGTAGGTTTCTGCTCACAAAGCAGATAGATCTCCAGGGCTAGATGTTCAGCATTCCCAGGCTTCCATCCTCTCCCCACTCCATTTCTCTTTGTCCTGCTGGTGAGCTGGGGTGGGGGAAGGGCCTGGGTCCCGCCAGATCAAGGCTTTGGTACGTTATCCTGTTTAGTGAGGTCTGCTCTGTTTGTGAGGTCTGTGTGCAGTCTGGTGCAGCCTTCTTTCTTCTTGCTGTTTTAGGGTTAGTTGTATTAACTATATTTGTGCACTATCTGTAGTTTTGGGAGGAGTTCTCTGCCTCACGTCTCATGCTGCCATCTTGAATATCTAGATTAATTTTATTATCTGGGGTTTGCATGGTTACATGATCAGATGGGATTGGGGTTGAGTCTGCCTAGGGAAGGTTAGGCATCAGGAATTTGTAACATTTGTTTAATACTTTATTGCTTTCAAAATTCTTTAAATGATACATACTTTGGTTTGGTGTTGATTTAGTATAAAACCTGTATTCTATTTAAGTATTTTCATGGTTAGGTTGATAATCTAAAAAATTAAGGGTGGAAGAGTTCTAGAAGATACTTTGCTTTTTGATTATCCTAATGTTCTAGTAACAACCCTAAATGTAGTTCCAAGAAGAGTATATAAGGGAATAATTATTGAATGAGTGTTGGTTTAATGAAAATCAGGTTGATTGAGTTAAAGTTTTGTCAGATATCCAGAATATTTCTAGAATCTGTCCTTTCTAGAATATCTGCCTATTTCATGGTCTGGCTTAAATTATAGTTTTCTTTTTATTATTGAAATGTAGTTTATATGCACTATTATGTTGGTTTCAGATGGACAACTTAGTGATCCATCAATTATGTACTTTACTAAATGTTCACTGTGGTAAGTGTAGTTACCCTCTCTCACTATATAAAAATCTATTACAATATTATGAGCTATATTCCCTATGCTACATTTCCATCTCTGTGATGAGATTATTATCTAATTTCAAGTTTGTACCTCTTGATGCCTTTCGCCTATTTCACCCATCATTCCCTACCCCATAGTAACGAACTGTCTTTTCTCTGTGCTTATGAGTCTATTTCTGTTTTGTTTGGTTGGTTGTTTGTTTTTTCATATATAAGTGAAAAATGTGATTAAAGATTCACATATAAGTGAAACTATACAGTTAATGGTGTCTCTACTCTTGTATATTTTATCTTACCAAATCCATCTCTTACATTGTTGCTAGGCATTCTTTTAAAAACAGGCCTGATCATCTCTGTTAGCTGTTTGGAAACCTCCAGTGGTCCTCACACCCTGGAGAATAATTCTTTTAGCATGGTATTATCAGGATTTCTCTGATAACATCTTGGGTGATCTTTTTGGGTTGCCTGACTAAGCACTAAGGTCTTCTGTTCCCAGCAGGAGAGACTGCCAATATCTCCAGGTGGTCTGTACCTGGCTTTTCTAGTACTCTTCTGAGCTGCTGGCACTTAAGCTCCGACCTTTTGATGCCAAAGAAGTTTATTTGGACCTAAGACTAGCTTAGCTTGTCCCATAAAAAAGAAAGTCAGTGTGGGAGTGGAGCAGGAAGGGAGTGGTGTGGTTTCTCTGTTAAAGCACGGCCACATGCATGTCCTGTTGCACACTGTCCCCAGGGAGCCTGTCCAGAGAATGCCACAGGATGCTGAAAGATGGAGCATCTGTGAAACCACTGAATTTGTGCCTAGAGTTTCAGCCTATACTAAACCCTTTGCAGTACTCAAGGAAAATGAGATTCTTTATCATGTACTTCAGATATGTCTTTCTAGCCTCCCATTTTTCATCTTTTTTTCCTATTTTATCCTACACTGTTTGCTGTGCCTCCCACATTCTGCACATTCATACCTTCATTACTTTTGTTGAAATTATCTTTTCTGGCCCATTTTCCAGTCAGTCCTGCCATACTTGCTCATAATAACAATTAAACAGGGCTGTTCCATAGAGCTGTTGGCTGTCTATAACTAAATTCCCATTTCAATTAATTGTTCTTCCAAAGATGCAAACTCTCTTTTACTCATCTAAAAAACTCTTTGTAAGTATAACAGTTTGTTGATAGTATAACCAGTGAAAATATGATTTACTTACACTGAAATGGGTAACTGTGAGAGTGAGAGAAGGAATAAATCTGTAGTATCACAGTTTTAAGTATGCATGTTTGAATTTCCATATTTATACAAAACTCTAATCCTTTGTTTGATATATGTTTTTTATTCTGTCAGGTTTCCACTCAGCTTTCACTGGGTTGCCTATACAAATTATCCCCTAAAGTGGTTCACATACCTGCCTACTTACATGCATTTATAATTCAGGTCATTGAACTATCATGTCATTATAAAATGAGTAGTCTGATATTTGAGGCTATATTATTTGGACTGCATGCAGTTCTCCCTTGCTGATAATCCATATGGTAAGTAATTATCATCAAGTATGTGCAACCACAGCAACAAAAGCTATGGAGTGTATTCACTTTCAAGGATGGGGTGTGGAGTAATTACTTCAGCTAAAGCATGAATTAACTGTAGGAGGGGACAAGATAAGTAGAGAGTGTAGTAGGTAGAATTATAAGATGGCCCCAAAGATTCCTCCTGTTCTCTGGAGTATACATCCCTTCTTCCAGTTGTCCAAACAAATATTAATCTCAGTACTCCTGTGAAGGTATTTTATAGATGAATTAAGGTCCCAAATTTGTTAACATTAAAACAGCAGATTATCTGTGCCTGTGTCCGTCTGACCTGATATTAAAATCGCTTAAGAGCAGACAGCTTTCTTTAGTAGATCACAAAAGCGGAGGTCAAAGATTCAAAGCACAGGAGAGATTTGATATGCCATTGATGGCTTGAAAATGGAGGGAAAGGGATGAAAGGAACCTCTAGGAGCTAAAAGCAGTTCTTGTCTGGCAGGCAGCAAGGAAATTGGAACCTCAGTCCTACGGTTTCAAGTAACTTAATTCTGCTAATAAGAGAATGAGCTTCAAGGTAGATTTCCCCTCAGAGCCTACAGATAGGAGTTCAGCCTACCTGATGCCTTGACTTCGGCCTTTTGATCCTCCGAGTAGAGAACCTAGCTATGCCTGCCCTGTGTGGACTTTTGACCTGAAAAACTGTGAGCTAATAGATTGTTACCTATTATTAGATAAATAATTATTTGTCTATCATTCAGATAAATAAAAATAAATTGTGAGAACTTCTAAGTTCGTGATAATTTCTTACTTGGCAATAGAAAATGAATACAGAGGATATTATAGTTATTGGAGTGAGAGATGATGGCAACTTGGTGGTTGCACTGGAAATAGACAAAAATAGACAGAAGTTAGAAAAATCAGAAGCTAATACTAATAGGACTTTGTAACAGACTGGAGGAAAGCAGAGATGGGTTAGTTAATGCAGGTATCTGATTTGTCACCATTCATGGTTTGTCACACACTGGACCACCGTGCTAAGTAGATTATGAGGTGGTTTGGGGAAGTGCAGAACATGAATTGGGTTTTAGATTTGTAGAATTTGATGTGCCTTTGAGACAATTAATAGGAGGTGCAAGGGGGCAGTTGGATATGAGTCACTGTTATATTGATGGCAATTAAAGTCATGGGCCTGGATAACATCACCTCTGGAGAGTATGGCATGGGGAAAGGATGCAATGTCAAACGTCTTAATATTTAATGGCCAAGCGAAGGTCAATAAGCTCACATGGGAAACAGGCAATCAGTTGCAGATGTAAAAGCAGTCTTGGGTCATGGAAGCCAAGCAAACAAGTGTTTCAAAGAAAAGAGCATTGTCAATGTGATCATTGCTCCTAAGATATCAAGTACAAAATATTTCTCTGGGAGTTAGTCAAATAAATGAGGTTTACTCGTTACCCTTGAAAGACCTATTTCCATGAAATGGTGGGGGCATAAATCAGACTAGAGTGAGATGAAGGGTGAGGGTGAGGTAAAGAAAACACTAAGTGTAGAAAACTCTAAAGAAGTTTACTTATGAAGGAGAGAAGAAAAGGAAAAGTGGCTGGAGGTGTTTGCTGTATTTTATTTTTTTCCATGGGAGACACTTACCATTTAGAAGCCAACCTGAGGGATCCAGTTGAAAGGAGCTGTTAAGTATACACAAGAGAAAAAGGAATAGATAGTATAGTTTCTTTAGATGGTTTAAGAGATGAGGCCCAGAGACCACCTGGAGGTTATGTTCCTGTAATGTAAGAGGAAGGCAAGGATATTGACAGGGTCTAATATAGACAGATTTCCGTATTAGGGAAAGTGACATTAATGGAGTCCCAGCCTGATGGTCTCTTTCCTCCAAAACTATGTCATCTGTGGAGAATGTGGGGTTGAGAGGAGAAATTATTAATGTGAAGAGGAGTGGAGAAAGTCTAAAGTAGTCATTGTGGAAAATGGGGACTCAACTAACCTGTACAGTAGTTTATGAGACAACTTAAATATTATAACAGTAATCAAGATTTTCTCATCTTCTTTCCAGCAGCTTCTTTAACTCTGAGGTAGAACTAATCTATCTTTTTCTTTCAAAAACCACGGCACATGTTTCATACCATGATAGAGATCATCTTACTGTATTACAACCATCTGTTAGTATGTCTTGTTCATACAGTAGACTGTGGATCACAAGACCACTTCTGATGCCTTAATTTTTTTGGTACTCCATTAGTTTAGCAAATAATGAAAATAAAATATTTTCATTATATTAGTGGCTGGCAAAAAATAATAAAAATAATAGTAACTTTTAAGAATAAAATTTACCTTTTATTAAACACTAACATGTGTCACTTCACTCCCTTTGCTAAATGCATTTTCATTTTCTTATTTGTAATTTAATTTTGTCCTTACAGCCAACCTAATTTGCCATTTAACAGATTAGGAAACTAAAGCTTAGAAAGGTTATGTGTCTCCATGCTGATACTGCTACTAAGTAGAAAACTCTTGAGTTCTGTCTGATTCAGAACCCCATGCTTTTGACCACTGCCTTCTACTGTTTCTCTGGCACTTATTAGATATTTATTTAGTAAGATTCTCATATTTTGGGAAATGTTACTGAATGTTTAGAAAGTTTTCTTTCTTAACTTATTGAAGGGAGAAAGACATCACAGAGCAAAAGTATGTTCATTTATTTATTTTGTGTGGATGGACTTTAGTTTAAGAACTCTTATAAAAGTACTGCAGATTGTTGTGGGAATATCCCAACTGTCTTAGTCTGCCCAGGCCATATAACAAAATACAGTAGATTGGGTGGCTTAAAACAACAAAAATGTGTTTCTCACATTTCCGGGGACCGGAAGTTCAAGATCAGAGTACTGGCGTGGTCAGGCTCTGGTGAAGGCTGTCTTCTGGGTTGACAACTGCTGACAACTGTGTCCTCACATGGTAGAAGGGCTGAGGAGCTCTGTCAGGCCTGTTTTATAAGGGTACTAATTGCCCTCCAAAAGGCCCCACCTCCTAATACTATCATCTTGGACATTGGGTTTTCAACGTAAGAATTTTGGGGAGATGCAGACATTCAATTTATAACACAAACCAGCTGAATTAGAACTCAGTATCACCATAACTGCATCATACAAGAAGAATATAAAGCAACTGAGTTTGGCTAGGAATGAGTATCTGCTTAGTCTACTCATTACTGAAAAAGGAAGAAAGGAAAAAGAAAACATATTTGACTCTAGGGCATAAAATGATCCCATAGTTATTCATATAAAAATTGGGTTACCTTAGAAGCAGGTTCTAAGATTAATTCAGAAAGTGGTATAACACGTTGCTGAAATGGAACTATATGTACCCAGTCCGAGTGAAATGACAAGATGGTAGCCTTGTTGCTGTTCCCCAGTGTACCGTATTTAGGGAAAAGATACAGAGGAAGACAGACACAAGGATAAAGAGCACAATTTAGGAATAAGTGGAAATTACATATATGTGAATTCCTGGGCTGATCATGCACTCCATATTTTCTGAGTCATTTTATTTGTTTCTCTAAACTATTCATTGATAGCAGAGAGGTCTAGATGAAAGAAGGAAAAGGCAGAGAGCTCCAGTCGTTAACATTTTGTCACTAGTTACAAACAGTCAAGTAATAAGAAAGCTAACTAATAATGATGATTAGCAACCTGTGAATTTAACTTTTTCCATAATACTTACATTCTCTATATAATAAATCAACATTTGTCAAATTTAGAAAAAAGTTTATCCCAAATTCTATTTATTCATCTATCATTATCTATGTAAAATATTAAAATAATGTATTTTAAAATTAATATTTTTTGGAAATTTATATTTAAGTTAAAATGTAGAATTTGAGATTAGAATGTCATATATATATATATATATATATATTTATATTAAATATTTAATATTTACCTGAAGGCAAATTTCACATATATACCATTTAACAATTAAATATTTTAGTTCAATTTAGTTTAAATTCCGTTTTGTGGAAAAAGTATGTATTTTGACAATGAATAAATTTTAAAATGATGTATCATTTTTGAATATATGTTAAAATGTAGGTTAAAGTGTAGTTGAAATTGAAAATATATGAAGTACTATACTAAGCTATATATTTTTTTGCCATTTATTTTTA
Organism: Smutsia gigantea; assembly: GCA_032199065.1. Taxonomy (NCBI): domain Eukaryota; kingdom Metazoa; phylum Chordata; class Mammalia; order Pholidota; family Manidae; genus Smutsia; species Smutsia gigantea. Next base: position 81,292 of record JAVSCE010007164.1, read on the forward strand.
TTTATTATTATTATTTTTAATTTTGCTATCATTAATGTACAATTACATAAACAACATTATCGTTTCTAGACTACCCCTATTATCAAGTCTCCATCACATACCCCATTACACTCACTGTCCATCAGCGTAGTAAGATGCTATAGAATCACTACTTGTCTTCTCTGTGTTATACTGCCTTTCCCGTGTCCCACACCTACATTATACGTGCTAAACGTAATGACCCTTTTTCCCCCTTATCCCTCCCTTCCCACCCATCCTCCCCAATCCCTTTCCCTTTGGTAACTGTTAGTCCATTCTTGGGTTCTGTGAGTCTGCTGCTGTTTTGTTCCTTCAGTTTTTCCTTTGTTCTTATACTCCACAGATGAGTGAAATCATTTGATACTTGTCTTTTTCGGCTGGCTTATTTCACTGAGCATAATACCCTCTAGCTCCATCCATGTTGTTGCAAATGGTAGGATTTGTTTTCTTCTTATGGCTGAATAATATTCCATGTGTATATGTACCACATCTTCTTTATCCATTCATCTACTGATGGACACTTAGGTTGCTTCCATTTCTTGGCTATTGTAAATAGTGCTGCAATAAACATAGGGGTACATATGTCTCTTTCAAACTGGGCTCCTGCATTCTTAGGGTAAAATCCTAGGAGTGGAATTCCTGGGTCAAATGGTATTTCTATTTTTAGCTTTATGAGGAACCTCCATACTGCTTTCCACAATGGTTGAACTAATTTTACATTCCCATCAGCAGTATAGGAGGATTCCCCTATCTCCACATCGTCACCAACATTGGTTGTTGTTTGTGTTTTGGATGTTGGCCATGCTCACTGGTGTGAGGTGATATCTCATTGTGGTTTTAATCTGCATTTCTCTGATGATTAGCGATGTGGAGTATCTTTTCTATTTAGCCTTAGGATGTTGGCCATTTCACTTTCTTCTTTGGAGAACTGTCTGTACAGCTCCTCTGTGCATTTTTTAATTGGCTTATTTGCTTTTTGTTTGCTGAGGTGCGTGAGTTCTTTATATAATTTGGATGTCAACCCCTTATCGCATATGTCATTTATGAATATATTCTCCCATACTGTAGGATGTCTTTTTGTTCTACTGATGGTGTCCTTTGCTTTACAGAAGCTTCTTAGTTTGATATAGTCCCACTTGTTCATTTTTACTTTTGTTTCCCTTGCCCAAGGAGATATGTTCATGAAGAAGTTGCTCACGTTTATGTCCAGGAGATTTTTGCCTATGTTTTCTTCTAAGAATTTTATGTTTTCATGACTTACATCAGGTCTCTGATCCATTTGAGTTTACTTATGTGTATGGGGTTATACAACAATCCAGTTTCATTTTCTTACACGTAGCTGTCCAGTTTTGCCAACACCAGCTGTTGAAGAGGCTGTCATTTCCCCATTGTATATCCATGGCTCCTTTATTGTATATTAATTGACCATATATGCTTGCGTTTATATCTGGGCTCTCTATTTTGTTCCATTGGTCTATGGATCTGTTCTTGTGCCAGCACCAAATTGTCTTGATTACTGTGGCTTTGTAGTAGAGCTTGAAGTCAGGGAGCATAATTCCCCCAGCTTCATTCTTCCTTCTCAGAATTGCTTTGGCTATTTGGGTTCTTTTGTGGTTCCATATGAATTTTAGAACTATTTGTTCTAGTTCATTGAAGAATGCTGTTGGTATTTTGATAGGAATTGCATTTGAATCCATAGATTGCTTTAGGCAGGAGGGCCATTTTGAAAATATTAATTCTTCCTATCCATGAGCATGGGATGTGTTGCCATTTATTGGTTTCTTCTTTAATTTCTCTCACGAGTGTCTTTTAGTTTTCATAGTATAAGTCTTTCGCTTCCTTGGTTAGATTTATTCCTAGGTATTTTATTCTTTTTGATGCAATTGTAAATGGAATTGTTTTCCTGATTTCTCTTTCTACTAGTTCATTGTTAGTGTATAGGAATGCAACAGCTTTCTGTGTATTAATTTTGTATCCTGCAACTTTGCTGAATTCAGATGTTAGATCCAGTAGTTTTGGAGTGGATTCTTTAGGGTTTTTTATGTACAATATCATGTCATATGCAGACAGTTGGACTTTTTCCTTGTCAATCTGAATGCCTTTTATTTCTTTGTATTGTCTGAGTGCCATGGCTAGGACCTCCAGAACTATGTTGAATAAAAGTGGGGTGAATGGGCATCCTTGTCTTGTTCCCGATCTTACAGGAAAACCTTTCAGCTTCTCACTGTTAAGTATCATGTTGGCTGTGTTTTGTCATATATGGCCTTTATTATGTTGAGGAACTTGCCCTCTATACCCATTTTGTTGAGAGTTTTTATCATGAATTGATGTTGAATTTTGTCAAATGCTTTTTCTGCATCTATGGAGATGATCATGTGGTTTTTATCCTTCTTTTTGTTGATGTAGTGGATGATGTTGATGGATTTTCGAATGTTGTACCATCCTTGCATTCCTGGGATGAATCCCACTTGTTCATGATGGATGATCTTTTTGATATATTTTTGCATTTGGTTTGCTAACAGTTCTTTGAATATTTTTGCATGTATGTTTATCAGGGATATTTGTCTGTAATTTTTTTTTTGGTGTCTTTGCCTGGTTTTGGTATTAGAGTGATGTTGGCCTCGTACAATGTGTTTGGGAGTATTCCCTCCTCTTCTACTTTTTGGAAAACTTTAATGAGGATGGGTATTTGGTCTTCACTAAATGTTTGATAAAATTCAGCAGTGAAACCATCTGGTCCAGTGGTTTTGTTCTTAGGTAGTTTTTTGATTACCAGTTCAATTTCTTTGCTGGTAATTGGTCTGTTCAGATTTACTGTTTCTTTCTGGGTCAGCGTTGGAAGGTTGTATTTTTCTAGAAAGTTGTCCATTTCTTCTAGGTTATCCAGTTTGTTACCATATAATTTTTCATAGTATTCTCTCATAATTCTTTGTATTTCTGTGGTGTCCATAGTGATTTTCCTTTCTCATTTCTGTTTCTGTTTATGTGTGTAGAGTCTTTTATTTTCTTGGTAAGTCTGGCTAGGAGTTTATCTATTTTGTTTATTTTCTCAAAGAACCAGCTCCTGCTTTCATTGATTCTATTGTTTTATTCTTCTCAATTTTATTTATTTCTGCTTTAATCTTTATTATGTCCCTCCTTCTACTGACTTTGGGCCTCATTTGTACTTCCTTTTCTAGTTTCATTAATTGTGAGTTTATACTGTTCATTTGGGATTGTTCTTCTTTCCTGAGGTAGGCCTGTATTGCAGTATATTTCCCCCTTAGAATGGCCTTCACTGTGTCCTAGAGATTTTGTGGTGTTGAATTATTGTTTTCATTTGTCTCCATATATTGCTTGATCTCTGTTTTTATTTGGTCATTGACCCATTGATTATTTAGGAGCATGTTATTAAGCCTCCATGTGTTTGTGGGCTTTTTCATTTTCTTTGACTAATTTATTTCTAGTTTCATACCTTTGTTATCTGAGAAGCTGGTTGGTACAATTTCAATCTTTTTCAGTTTACTGAGGTTCTTTTTATGGCCTAGTGTATGATCTATTGTTGAAAATTTTCCATGTGCACTTGAGAAGAATGTGTATCCTGTTGCTTTTGCACAGAATGTTCTGTAGATGTCTGTTAGATCCATCTGTTCTAGTACGTTGTTGAGTGCCTCTGTCTCTTTACTTATTTTTTGTCTGGTTGATCTGTCCTTTGGATTGAGTGGTGTGTTGACATCTCCTAATATGAATGCATTGCATTCTATTTCCCCCTTTAATTTGGTTAGTATTTGTTTCACATATGTAGGTGATTCTGTATTGGGTGCATAGATATTTGTAATAGTCATATCCTCTTGTTGGACTGACCCTTTTTTCATTATGTAATGTCCTTCTTTGTCTCTTGTTACTTTCTTTATTTTGAAATCTATTTTGTTTAATACAAGTACTGCAACTCCTGCCTTTTTCTCCGTATTAGTTGCATGAAATATCTTTTTCCATGCTTTTGCTTTCAGTGTGTTTATGTCTTTGGGTTTGAAGTGAGTCCCTTGTAGGCAGCGTATAGATGGGTTTTGTTTTTTATCCATTCAGTAACTCTATGTCTTTTGATTGGTGTATTCAGTCCATTTACATTTAGGGTGATTATCGATAGGTATGTACTTATTGCCAGTGCAGGCTTTAGATTCATGGTTACCAAAGGTTCCAGGGTAATTCCCTTACTATCCAACAGTCACTTTTAACTCACTTCGTATGCTATTACAAATAGAACCTAAAGGTTCTTTTTTTTTTCCCCTCCTTTTTCTTCCTCCTCCATTCTTTGTATGTTATGAGTCATATTCTCTACCCTTTGTCTATGCATTGCATGACATCTATTTAGCCTTAGGAATACTTCAATCTATAGGAGTCCCTCCAAAATTAACTGTAGGGAGGTAAATTCTCTCAGCTTTTGCTTATCTGAAAATTGTTTAATCCCTCCTTCAAATTTAAATGATAACCTTGACGGGTAGAGTATTCTTGGTTCAACGCCCTTCTGCCTCATTGCATTAAATATATCATGCCACTCCCTTCTGGCCTGTAATGTTTCTGTTGAGAAATCCGCTGATAGCCTGATGGGTTTTCCTTTGTATGTGATCTTTTTTCTCTCTCTGGCTGCTTTTAGAAGTCTGTCTTTATCCTTGATCTTTGGCATTTTAATTATTATATGTCTTGATGTTGTCTTCCCTGGGTCCTGTGTATTGGGAGATCTGTGCACCTCCATGGCTTGAGAGACTATCTCCTTCCCCAGATTGGGGAAGTTTTCAGCAATTACCTCCTGAATGACACTTTGTATCCCTTTTTCTATCTCTTCTTCTTCTGGTATTCCTATTATGTGAATATTGTTCCATTTGGATTTGTCACACAGTTTCTCAATATTTTTTCATTCTTAGAGATCCTTTTTTCTCTCTGTGCCTCAGCTTCTTTGTATTCCTCTTCTCTAATTTCTATTCCATTTACTGTCTCTTCTACTACATCTAATCTGCTTTTAAATCCTTTCATTGTATGTTTCATTTCAGATATGGAATTTCTTAATGATTGAATCTCTGTCTTAAATTCATTCCTGAGTTCTTGAATACTTTTCTGTACCTCCATAAGCATGTTTATGATTTTTATTTTGAACTCTCTTTCAGGAAGATTAGTGAGTTCAGTTTCATTTGGCTCTTTTTCTGGGGTTTGTGAGATTTTGGTCTGAACCAGGTTCTTTTGATCTTTCATATTTCTATGTGGTGCCCTCTAGTGCCCAGAAGCTCCAGTCTCTGGAGCTGTTCAGCCCCTAGAGTGAAGTTGGCATTGTTGGGGAGTGGAGCTGGTGCCTGGGGGGAGGAAAGATCTGTTTTCTGATTCCTGTCTTTGGTGCCTGTCTCCAGTATCACAGCCAGTGGGCTGAGCACACAGGTGTAAGCCTCTGTGCTTGGCTTTTGTAGGCGATGTAGGCGGGGCCTCCCTCTAGTTGGCCTGATCGCAGCACAGTGACTGTCTTTGCGAGCTGGTGCCGTCAGGCCAGGAGGAAGGCTCGGCAGGCAGAATGTCACAGTGGGGGTTCCCGGAGCTGAGCATCCAGCCACAGGCATTGAGCACCTGAAGCTCCTCAAAGTTCCCAACCTTCTGGGCAGAGTGTGCTCAGACAAGCTTGTCCAACACTCCCTTCTCCCACGCAGCCAGCTCCATGGAACCCCCACGCCTTCAGCAGCCCTCTCGCTGATTGGAAGCCTCTCAGACCGCCTGCCTTTCCTCTGTCACAGAGTGGCTGGATATGGATCCGATCCTCCACAAATGGCTGGAATGTCAGTCTCTCAGGCACTCTGCCTGTCCCAGCTTCACAACCTCCAGAGCAGCACACAGTGTAGGTTTTGCTTACAAAACAGATCTCCAGGCCTAGGTGTTCAGTAGTCCCAAGCTTCCACCCCCTCCCCACTCCATTTCTCTTCCTCCCACTTTATAAACTGGGGTGGGGGAAGGGCTTGGGTCCTGCCGGATTAAGGCTTTCATACATATGCTACTACATATATGAATACCTCACAAAAGAAGATTTATAAAAACTGAATCTGGAACCACTGTGTTAATACTTAATTGAGTTTTACCACTTGCCTTACAATTATGTGACTGAATAAATCTCTTTAGTTTTAAACCAGTTTCAATTGACTTTGTTACTTGTTTCCAAAACATCTTTACTGATAAATCTTATCAATCATAAACAATATATAAACATATACAGATAATCCCATTGATTATTTTATGTACAAAACTCATGAATATGAAATAGGTTATAAAAATAGCTTCCAATTTTTTTGTGAGATCTTCTCTGTTCATGATGTCTGTATGCAGTCTGGATCAGCCTTCTTTCCTGTTGCTGTTTTGGGGTTAGTTGTATTAATTAACTATATTTTCATACTATTTGTGGTTTTGGGAGGAGTTCTCTGTCTTATGTCTCATGCCGCCATCTTGAATCTGAAAGATTTTTTTTTTAATGAACTCCGTTCCTTTGATGATGTGAGATGCCTCCCTCCTATGAAGCTATTTTCATAACCTGTTTGATATTCATGAATTTTGTACATGAAGTAATCAACTGGATTGTGTATGTTTATACATTGTTTATGATTGATAAGATTTATCAATAAAGATGTTTTTAGAAACAAGTAACAAAGTCAATTCAAACTGGTTTAAAACTAAAGAGATTTATTTCAGTCACATAATTGGAAGGCAAGTGGTAAAACTCAATTAAGTATTAACACAGTGGTTCCAGATTCAGTTTTTATAAATCTTCTTTTGTGAGGTATTCATATATGTAGTAGCATATAATAAACTACAACCATTTAAAAAGTTCTAATTGGTGAGTTTTGACAGTTGTAAATAACCTCAGTCCTAATCAAGATAGAAGATTTTCTTTACTCCCCCAAATTCTTCTGTGGCCTTTTCAGTCAACCTGTCTTCCCATCACTGGCCCTAGATAGCCACTGGTTTTATTTCTAACATTACAAACTGGTTTGCCTGTTGTAGAATCTCGTAAATTATCAGTGATGGCTGGCTTCTTTTGTTCAGCATCATGCTTTGAGATTCATTTATGTTGTTGTATGTATCAGAATTTTTTATATCCAAGTTCATGCTTTTTAACTTTCTGAGTTGTAGTACATTGTAAGAATATACTTCAGTTTGTAACTCCATTCACCTGTTGAGGGACACCTAGATTGTTGCCAAACTGGGGCCATTATGAATAAAGCTGTTATGAACAAGTGAGTGTAATCTTTCTGTTGACATATATTTTCAACCTTCTTGAGTAATACTGAATGAGGAATTGCTAGATTTTACCTTAAATGTGTGTGTAACTATTTCCCAAAGCTGCTGTACCATTTTACAATCCTATCAATAATGAACAAGACTTCAGGTTTTCATTATTCAAACAAATACTTGTTTTTGTCAGTCTTTTAAATTCTGTCCCATTTCAGTCACGTTTAGTGGTGTCACTGTGGCATTTCATTGTGGCTTAATTTGCATTTCCATATGAGTAAAGATATTAAGAATTTTTTCTAGTGCTTATTGTCCATATACAGATCTTCTTTAGTGATTATTTATTTAAATCTTTTTACTATTTATATTGGTTTGTTTTTCCTATGATTGAGTTTTAAAAGCTATTTATATATTCTGGATACAAGTTGAGTGGGAAATGGTTAACCCAGCAGGCCTGAGTTGCTTAAATCTAGCAAATTTCCAAGGAGGGCCATCTTTCCTTATTGGCCTTTGGCCAGCTTTGGGGAATTGAGCTCATGGACTGTTCTGACTGGTGAGAGTATTGCACATGTAGGGCCTTGAGCCATACTACCAGTTTGTATACATAGTTTATATAATAATATGATATGTAACGTAAGATTTTTTTGGAGGAATCAGATAAAAGTAATGTTTGTCCTACATTGGGAATGTACTAAATGGAATTATACACTTTAAGATGGTTAATTTTATGTTGTATGAGTTTTACCTCAATAAAAAAAATAGCAGTTTTAAAAATGGGCATAGGATTTGAATAGACATTTCTCTCGAGAAGACATACAAATGACGATTAAGCATATGAAGATTCTCAACATCAGTAGTTGTTAGGCAAATGCTAACCAAAACCACAGTGTGATACAACTCACACCCAGTGGGATAGCTATAATAAAAAAGGCAGATAATAACTGTTGGCATGGGGGTAAAGATGTTGAAACTGTCATACGCTGCTGGTGGGGATGTAAAGTGGTACAGTTGCTATGGAAATCAGTCTGGCAGTTCCTCAAAAGTTAAAAATAGAGTTATCGTGTAGCCCAGCAATTCTGCTCCTGGATATACCCAAGAGAAATGAAAACCTGTGCCAATTTGTCCATAATTCATAATAGTCAAAAAGAGGAAACAACCCAAATATTCATCAATTGATGAATGAGTAAATATAATGTTGCATATCCATTCAATGGAATATTACTCTGCAGTAAAAGAAACAAAGCATTGATACATGTTACAACATAGATGAATCTTTAAAACAACATTCTTAGTAAAAAAAAAAGCCAGTCACAAAAGACCACTGATTATATATTTGCATTTATATGAAATGTGCAATATAGGAAAATTTATAGAGACATAAAATAAATTAGTGGTTGTTCAGGGCTGGTTGGAGAAGAATGGGTGTTTACTGTTAATGGGCATTGGATTTCTTTGAGAGGACAAAATATTTTAAAATAGATTGAGATGGTCAGTGTTCAACCCTATGAATATACTGAAGGTGTTGAATTATATATACTTTAAGTAGGTGGATTGTATTGGCACGTGAATTATATCTCAAAGGTCTTTAGAAGTCAAACATCATGGTGGCTGGTATCTTCCAGTTGAGTTATAAACTAAATGGTGAATAAGTCATGAATGTATTCAGCATATTTTTATTCATACACTGTCAGTGTAACTCACAAATTCTTAAAACAAAAATCTAAATGCTTATTACGTATACAGAAAAAGTGGAAATGGAAATAATGCATTATTTTAACACTATAAACATCTGAAATTTTTGAGAAATATTCTAAAAATAATGAAGAATTTGCTCTACAGGGTCAGAAACTTTTCTTCTGAGAGACAACATTAAATGAAACACATAAAATAATTTTTAGTATAACACAATTGGTGAAATATCTAGCATCACCAGTGGGTGGGACCTGAAAGGCATACATCATGTCCATTAGCTGTTTGATATAACTTCTCCAAGTCTTGCCTTCCTCATTTATAAAATGTGTACTGTGATGATACCTACTTTGAAAATTTTGAACATTGTTAGGTAATGCATGCTAAGTCCTCAAATAAGTATTAGATACTATGGCAAGCCCTGTTATTATTACTGCTTTTTTGTTATTTTTATCAGAATTTTTGATGCTCCTGTCTAGATTGACAATCCCTGATTCCATAGAACTGTCTAGAAAGGTCAGATATTTTCCCTTCTATATTCAGGGTTGATATATTCAGGTCAAGAGATAGGGTAGGTTTGGGAAAGAGTAACATAGATTTTCTATATAATGCTCCTGTGATCTTTGTGGTCAGTCACATCATGTGAGAATCACATTTTACCACTGGAATCTTGAAGTCCACTTTTATTTTCAAAATCTTGAGTTCTCCATTTATGTACAAAACTAGATATCATGCCTTATCCTATGTTGAGAAGGTAGAACCCCCAAACTCTGTTGCAGTGAATTTTGAGGACACACTAAAGGCCTTACAGATTAAATAATTAAATAATGAACTTCAGAAGCTATTTGCTTTTTCTGTAACACTCCTTGTCATTGAATGCATTGACGACAATCCTGGGCAACTCAGTTTTCCCTCACCACTGCAAAGTGAATTCCTCTCCAATACAGAAGAATGTCTGTCCCTGTTGTGTGACATTATTCCACCCAAGTTATTTTTCAGTTACTCTTCAGAGTCCAGAGTGCTCACCATTACACGATGGAACCCGCGCTTCAATTACTCTTCAGGAGTAAATTGTTCATAGAGTAAAAATGCACAAAGGAACCTACTCAACTTGACACAATGTTGTCTGTTTTTAAATGAAACACATAAGAAACTGGATTTTCCTCTTGGTTAATTTAACTTCCTGTTACCTGGGAATGAGATAAAATGAAAAATGAAGGAAGATGATGTTGGAAATATTTTAGAGGTTGACTCTGACAGATGCTCAAGCAATTCCTTTCTATTAGGCTGAAAAGAAAAGAAAACGCTTCCTAGCTAAGGGTATATACTTACACATAGGAAAAGAGCTTTTCCACATGGTTTATATCAGTATAAGTTCTGGTCTTCTGTGTGTTTGTCGTTATTTAGAAGACTGAATGTGAAGTGGGTGACTTTGTTGCCCCTTGTACTGAAGGCAGAGCACAAGAAAATTACTGCCTTGTTAGCTTCTTTTTGCTAGATTGTTCTCTTTGGTGCTTTTTTTGTTTGTTTTGCTTCTGCTCTAATTGAGCTACCCAATTTTGTCTCTCACTGTATTCAGCCTTCCTTCCTCATAGGCAGTACTTTTTCATGGTTTAGCATTTTTTCCTTTAGGGTTTCTACTAATATTAGTTCTGTCTTCCTTAAATTACCCATGATTTCATTTTTCATATCATAATTCTGTTTCCCATTTTCCTTTGCACATGTCTACTAATATTAGCTCTGTCTTCCTTAAATTACCCATAATTTCAATTTTTCATATCACAATTCTGTTTTCCATTTTCCTTTGCACATGTCTAGCCAGTTAATAAGCAGAGAATATTGTCAAGTGAGGTAGATGAGAGATTCTAGACAAGAGGTAAAAGGGACTCAGAGATCAGTTACTGTACTTCATAGATGGGCAGACTGAGGTGCAATGAATGAGGTATTTTCCAAGATCACACATTACCTAAATGACATATAATCCTCTTTTCAATTCATCACTTATGTCTATGTTAGACTGTTCTTCTTCAGTTGTCAATAGAGGGCATTCATTGATGGAGTTGTTCAAGTAAATGATAGCAGCAGTGAGTTCAGACTTTTTTCCCCACTGAGCTGCTTTGTAAACCTTTAACTTGTTATTGGGTTCACAACACTGCTCTACATCCAACAGATTATCAGAGAATGTGCTGGCCTTGGTGGGGCGTGTGGCTGTTTTCATCTGTTTGTACCAGAGTAGTAGGCACAAAGAACATACTTAGGTTGCTATTGCTGATATTGGAAGCTTCAATTCTGGGTTTCCTAGAATTGTCATTTATCATCACATGGTTGGCAGCATCGCTCCATGCAGCTCCCGGTATCTACATTAAGGGCTTGTCTGTCTCGGTGTGGCTCTACGGTAGGTCTGTTGCATCCTGAATTTCAATGGGTTTAACACAATATGTTCTGATTTACCTAAAGACAGAGCAATGACACATTATTTTAGAAATACATTGATTTTTAATAATATGTATCTGTGATTTAAAAAATTAGATAAATTAATAGAACTTGCTAATTTATTAATAAATCCATAGGAAAAAAAGATGCTGCCTTAGACTGACTTACCTTTCAAAGGTCTGGCTACTTCTCTTTTGAAGAACTGTGTAGGTTGCCACCTCTATGTAAGAAGATATGTCTACTTCACTTAATTTAATGAAAGATTTCTGTTGGCTACTAATTAATCAGTAATTTGTTACGCATACCTGTTCATCTTTCTGACAAATAGAATGGGAATTGATCTATACCTCACAAATTCACATAAGGAGGAAACACTGACCAAAACAGAGAAATTAATGTTAACATGCTCCTCAGTCTGACTTTTAGCTTTACATTATCAACAAGAATAGAAACAACGAGACTTCCATAGTGCTACTAATTGCTGCCATCACATCTTGAATGAACAAGACAGGAAATAAAAAGATTTTCATAAATTATTTACTTGTTTTCTGAGAAGTTTTTCCTATTCAATTTGAAGTTTTTGAAAGTTTGTTACTGTAACATATAGTTACCGGATTATACAAACTGATTAATTTGAAAGAGAATGGTTAATGTTTGTATCAGTCAAGGTGCAAATAAAACAGACACCTCTCCAGGTTTTTCAAGAAGGGGTGATATAATGCAGGGAAAATTACTGGAAGTTGGTTATCTTTTTTTTTTTTGATGGAGAGATGAGTTGAGACACCAAACAGCAGAAGGTGAAGCAATCTAGACAGTGGCAGGAGAGTGCTACCACCCCAGAGCTGGATGGGCAAGATAAAGAGGTGGCACTGCCAGAGGCCAGAAGCTGGATCTTCTTTCTGTGGTAGTTAGAATCATGGAGGCAGGTGAAAGGCTGTGTGACAAACTGGGGTCATCTGCCAGGTGTATGTGACCTCTGCCAGAGATGTGGATAGGGAAGTAGAGAGGGAAGGATGAAAATACGTTGGGTTTTATCCTGCTTTACCTCTAGTCTTTTGTTATACCTCCCAATGGCCATGGCTACTTGGAAGTCAAAGGGAAAGACAAATAGCCCTGTGAAACTGAGAACAGCATAAGTGGTGGGATGGAGAAAATTTGTACTGTGAGTATTCACTGATACATAAAATAAGAACACCTTGAGATATTCAGAAAGAATATTTATCTTTTAAACAAAGAAACAAAAGATGATATTTTTTGAGATACAGGGAAGTAGAACAAAACACCCCCAGCTTTAATTTTGTGTTAAAACTCTTTACCTAAATGACTTAGCCTTGCTTTCGTTATAGCTCTAATGAATACCAAATATTTGTACAGGTAACTATGTCCATGTATACATCTTAGTGTTTAAGTTGTTGGCTTTAATCATTGCCATAGCATAACCTATGCCCAGTGTGTAAACCAAGAGATAGTAATGGCAACAATTTCATTATAAGTCAACAAAACTCCCATTATTTTACTCATGATTGTTGTGGCTGCTTCCTTTTTTTTTTTTAATTTATGGAAAGATCTAGCACGAGAGGTTTGGAGACAATAACTATTTTCAGTCAATCAGCAACTATTTCCCTAGTTGTCTGTATTACTACAAATATGTTAAGTATTTTAGGAGGAGTAAGAGAAAAAACAGCCCTGCTTTCTGTTCTTAAGAAAAAGTAACAACAAAACCACTGTATTAACCTGTTTACTTGTATAGAACAAAAGAAAGCGTAAGACTGAGTGTAGTACAATGGGCCTAGGAGCACAGTCTGCAGAGTCAGACAAATCTGGCTGTGCTTTTTTCTAGTAGTGAGCCTTGATTTGCTGTGTTAAGGACAGAGATAATATTAACTAACACACATGGTTGTTAGGAGGAATGACTAAACATGTAAAATGGCATAGAGTAAAGCATGTAAAATGCTCAACGAATGGCAGTTATTATTAGTCATATTAATAATAATAATAACATCAAGAATAGATGGGCAAGACTTAAGAGGAGGGTAGAACTGAGCTTAGAGTAATCAAAAAATTTTGGATAGGTCAAGGAGGACAGTATTTCAGAAAGCAAAAACAGCTCTGGGAAAGGCTTATACAGAGGGAAAAACATACTTGGGGAAGGATACATAGGGCTAGTCGATTGGGAAAAAGCTAAGGAAAGGAGGAATATCCATCATGAAGATGTCAAAATAAGGCAATGATAGGGTTCAATCTCTCTTCTAAACTCAGGATACAAGGAAGGAAGATCTATTTTTTATTTTTTATTTTGGTATCATTAATCTACAGTTACATGTGCAACATTATGGTTACTAAAATCCCCACTTCATCAGGTCCCCCACACTTACCTCATTACAGTCACTGTCCATCATCATAATGAGATGCTATAGAATCACTACTTGTCTTCTCTGAGTTGTACAGCCCTCCCTGTGACCCCCCAACATTACGTCTGCTAATCGTAATGCCCCTTTTTTCCCCTTGTCCCTCCCTTCCCACCCATCCTCCCCAGTCCCTTTCCCTTTGGTAACTGTTAGTCCATTCTTGGGTTCTGTGAGTCTCCTGCTGTTTTTTTCTTTTAGTTTTTTTCTTTGCTCTTATGCTCCATATATGAGTGAAATCATTTGATACTTGTCTTTTTCCGCTTGGCTTATTTCACTGAGCATAATACCCTCTAGCTCCATCCATGTTGTTGCAAATGGTAGGATTTGTTTTCTTCTTATGGCAGAATAATGAATAATATTCCATTGTGTATATGTACCACATCTTCTTTATCCATTCATCTACTGATGGACACTTAGGTTGCTTCCATTTCTTGGCTATTGTAAATAGTGCTGTGATAAACATAGGGGTGCATCTATCTTTTTCATACTGGGATGCTGCATTCTTAGGGTAAATTCCTAGGAGTGGGATTCCTATTTTGAGTATTTCGAATGGTATTTCTATTTTGAGTTTTTTGAGGAACCTCCATACTGCTTTCCACAATGGTTGAACTAATTTGCATTCCCACCAGCAGTGTAGGACGGTTCCCTTTTCTCCACATCCTTGCCAACATTCGTTGTTGTTTGTGTTTTGGATGTTGGCCATCCTAACTGGTGTGAGGTGATATCTCATTGTGGTTTTAATTTGCATTTCTCTGATGATTAGTGATGTGGAGCATCTTTTCATGTGCCTGTTGGCCATCTGAATTTCTTTTTTGGAGAAGTGTGTATTCATGTCCTCTGCCCATTTCTTAATTGGATTATTTGCTTTTTGTTTGTTGAGGTGCATGAGTTCTTTATATAGTTTGGATGTCAACCCCTTATCGGATATGTCATTTGTGAATATATTCTCCCATACTGTAGGATGTCTTTTTGTTCTACTGATGGTGTCCTTTGCTGTACAGAAGCTTTTCAGCTTGATATAGTCCCACTTGTTCATTTTTGCTTGTGTTTCCCTTGCCTGGGGAGATATGTTCATGAAGAAGTCGCTCATGTTTATGTCCAAGAGATTTTTGCCTATGTTTTTTTCTAAGAGTGGAAGATCTATTTTTAAAGTTTTTTTAAATAGAGGTATGTTTAGCCTGCAATAAAATATATAGATCTTACTCAGTTTTAATATTTGTATACACCTGTGTGAACACCAAAGATAACAAGATATAGACCATTTTCAGCACACCAGAAATTTCTGTCACTCACCTTTTCAATCATTTCTCCCTCCCTCATCACACTTTTTGTGACTTTGTAATCTGTTACTATTAATACATTTTATTTGTTCTTGGAATTACATACATGGCCTTATTGGGAAGTATTCTTCCACGTCTGGCATCTTTAGTTTAACATGATGCTTTTGAAATCCATCCATTTGTTGGATGTTATGTCATATTTATCTGCATTTTATTTTTGCTCATAATATGTCCTTACATCATTTTAATGTTTTTATTCCTGATGTTAATTTGGATTTCCTGTATTTTTCCTTAATCATTCTATCCTGATTAATTGTTCCAGAAAGCCAACACTTCACCTTCTTGCTTTTCTCTATTTTTTGTTCATTTCCTATTTCAGTGGTATCCATTCATTTTAATTTTTTTCTTTTACTTTGCATATAATTTGCTCTTTTTCTTTAGCTTTTTATAGTGGAATATTAGGTTACTGATTTAAAATTTTTCTTCTTTTTATAAACTTTCATTTCAAGCTGTAAATTTCCCTTTTTATACTTGTTTAAACTACGCACACATTTTTATATGCTGTGGTTTTATTTATTCCAATATATGCTCTAATTTGTCTGTGTATCTTCTTTGACATATGGACTATTTGGGCATACTTTATTTAATTTCTACATATTTTACATATTTATAATTTTCTACATCTATAAACTATATGTTATATTTATTTAAATATGTATCTATATATTTAAATACATATTTACTCCAATACCTATTTTTTATATTTTCTATGTATTAAAATTTCTTTAATTCCTATATATACTAAATATATTTCTAGATTTATTTATTAATTTCTGATTTAAAACTATTATAGTAGGAGGATATATTCTGTGTGACTACAATTAGTTGATATTTATTGCAAATTGTTTAAGGCCCAGTAGCTTCACTGAAAATTTTGGATCAGTGGTTTGCTGTCTGTCACCAGTTTTTGAAAGTTTTTAGCCATTATCTCAAATGTCCATTCTGCCTTATCCTTCCTTCTTTTGGGGACCACAGTTTTGTTTTGTTTAATTTAAAAAAAATCTTTGAGTTTTAGTGGGAATTCTTTCTACTCAACCTGTCTTCAAGTTTTCTGGTCTTCTTTGCTAAGCCCATTAAATAAATTCTTCATTTTGGACAAAATAATTTTCACTGTGAGCATTTACATTTAGTTTTAGTTATAGCTTTCATCTCTCTGATGATTTACCCAGCTCTTTATACATCTTAACCACCTTTCTTACTAGATCCTCTAGCATCTTAATCACAATTATTAAAAAAACTCTGTCAATTCCACCATCTTGAAAATTTCTGGGTCTGCATTTATTAACTGTTTCTTCTTTTGAACAAGGATCTCATTTTCTTCCTTTTTCATGTGTCCTATACTTTTTAATTATACACTGATAATTTTGTATAAAATATAAGTGGACACAGAAGTAAATAATATTTGCTTCTGCAAAGGGCACATCATTTTTTTCAGGTTGCTAGAGATGACTAAGTCATTTTGATTTGTAGATGAGTGAATCTGATGAGTTGAAAGTTGTTGTGGCTTTGATTTATTTTACCACTAACTTTAAATATTTTGAGGCTAAGATCAGGACATTCCCTCCAATAGGATCTGGGATATGAGCACTAGTGACTTTCTGGAAATCTGCCTGTTTTACAATAGAGCTACCACTTTTTGTAAATGCTGCTTTACATCCAGCTGGTAGGGTTTAAGTGGCTGCAGTTTTTGTTTTGTTTTTTTTTGCCTTCCAGTCCCACCCTGTCTTGCCAGTGGTTTCAGCCACAGACAAGTTCATTATGGATTCAGTGTGACCACAGAAATGACAGTAGAATGTTCTTGAGGTGAAAGGATTTGTTCCTGTGGATAAAATGAAGGTTCCTGTGGCTAGGATTCCCACCTAGCCCTGGTTGGCTAGCTCACTACACATGTGTGGGGAGTATGTCATTATTGACTCTATATAAACAGTCCTGCCCAGTACTCTGGGTAACACGGTGGCATGGCTGCATGGCTGCAGGAGAGCAGAGCAGAGGCTGGAGTGGTGGCAGTGCCAAGAACAGAGGCCCAGAGGACGGCTGTGTGGGCAGAGGCCCAGAGGCAGAGACCGGCTTGCTGCATGCAGACTCGCTCTGAGTGAATGGGATTTTAGTGATTGACTTGCCACCATGGAAATAAAGTTGGGTATAACCTTTTCACCCCAAGAATGTTCTATTGTCATTTCCTTGGTCACATTGATCCATAGTGAACTTGCCCAGGGCTGAAACCCATTGGCAAGACAATACTCAATTAAAGACTTAGGACAAAACTGCTGTTTTTCAAGAAATTAATATAGAAGATTATTTTCATGATTTTTGAAATAGTGAAGAAAAAATAGTAAAAGCATCTACCATAAAAGTGATAAATAAATTCAATTGAAATGAAATCTTTGGTCTCCAAAGTATTAGAAGAATGATACTTTATTATGATAAAGTATTATGAATGATACAGACATCAAAAATTGTAACAATGTACTATGGAAAACTTTATACTAATAAATTTGAAATTTTAGGCTGAGTGAATAAATTCCTAGAAAAATATAAGCTACCATAATCAACTAAGAAGAAATGAAGAAACCGAATTTGACTTAAAGAATTATCCCAGCAATAAAAAATTCTTTCACAAAGGGAATCCAAGGTTCAATGATTTCACAGGCGAGTATTACCAAATTATCCGGGAAGAAAGTTTTCCAACTTTAGACAAAATCTTCCAGATAATATGAAAAAGCGAACTCAAGTCATTTTTTAAGTCTAGTACAATATTGATGCCACTACTACCTGAAGAAAGATAGAATGAAAAAGGAAAATTGCCAATTTCAATCACAAATAAGGGCTGCAAAGTCCTAAACAAAATATTAGCAAATATGCTCTGGAAAACATTAAAGAATAAGAAATTCAGGCCTAGCTGAATATTTCTAAGAAAGTTGTTGAATATTAGTTTGTTTAATATTAAAAAGTCAATATTATTCACCATGTTAAGAGTTTAAAGGACAATAATTATATTTTATTTCAATACATGCAGAAAAATTCAACATTCATAAGATAGAAATCTTAGAAAAACAGAAAAAAGCAATGTTTCTTAATCTGGTAGAAGTTAGTAAAATATAACAGCATTACAAGTAGAGCAATTTGCTTTGAGACTGGCAATATGGCAAGAAAGATTGCTTTTTATTACTTTTATTAAACATTATATTGGAGGTTCTAATAAGGTAAAAAAATCCTACGGAATGGAAATAAAATTGTCACCACTCACCAATGATATGATTGTACATAAAGGCATTTCAGATACATTGATAAATTACCAGGATAAGTAGGTGAATTGTTTGGAGTTGTTGGATATAAATTCAATATTTAAAAATATATATTTCAGAGTGCTGTCAGTAGAAGTGGCAAATTAAGGACCTCTAGAAATCCTTTGTCCATAAAAACAATAGAACAGTAGCAAAAAATTTTCATAGTCAACTTTATTAGAACTCTGGAAACCAGAAGCTTGCAGAAATCTGGGGACCATTTACTCAAGAAAAACAGATGCAATCTAAGCAAGATAGTGAATTTTGTGACGTTTTAACTTGCCCTATCCCCCATATGGGTGGACTTTCCTTACTAGATCAACATTATTATTAATTTTTAATGCATGAGAGATGTATACAACAGTGAGCAAAACAAATAGCTCAGAAAAAAATCGTGTGTCAGTGGAACTTGGTATGTGAGAGAAATGGCATAACGAATCCGTGAAGAAATGTAGATTTTTCAGCAAAAAGTGCTGGTTCAAAGGTTGGAAAAGTATAATAAAATTGAATTGCCACTATCTTCTATATCCCCCCAAAATTCCCAGGTGAATTGAAGACCTAAGACAAAACTGCTGTTTTTCAAGAAATTAATATAGAAGATTATTTCATGATTTTTGAAATAGTGACAAAAAATAGTAAAAGCATCTACCACAAAAGTGATAAATAAATTCAACTGAAATGAAATCTTTTGGTGTCCAAAGTATTAGAAGAAAATGAAGACAAGCCACTTTGGGAAATGTGAGAGAAGATAGGGCACATCACATCTTATGGGCACTGACTTAAATTTGGAATATATATGTAACAGTCCCACATATTTAAAGCCATGAAATCCACCTGGCAAAAAACAAACAAACATGAAAATGTGTTTAATCTCTTTAATAATCAAGGAGAAACAAAATAATACTACAACAGCATAGCACTACTAATCATAAAGATTTTCAAAAAATGTAAAAGTCGGAAAATACCTATTGTGTCAGACTGCATATGGGCTCTGACACGTCATTCCCTATAATGCGATCACACGTATGCATCTCTGCCATTGCTTCTGGGTGTGTAGAGTGACTGTCCTTGCTCCTTGGCTTTTGTCTTGTTATTTAGGATTTGCTTGGACTAATGGAATGTAAGAGTACATGACATAAATAGTGGCTTAGTTGGACTAACACTGTGGTGTCTGCTCCTAAGCTCTCCAGTATTTCCCTATAAAATTCCCTTACATATATGTATAGCCCATGGCAGTCACAATACTAATAATCTGTATTTTGATTGAATTTACTTCATCTGTGAACAGTCTGTGAACTATGAGGTGTTTCATACACACAAACACATACACATACATGCAAATTTGTTGCCAACAACACTTGTCTCTCTCTGGAGCTAAGCCTGCTTACAATAAGGCATATTCTCCTCTATATCTTCATGCTGTGAGTGCTACCTGGGCAGATCTCCACCAAGCAGGGAAGCCTTCACTGGTCCAGTGCCACTTGTAACTGGCCTCCTCAGTCTGCCTAATTCAGGGGTCTAGTATTAGCAATCCTGCTTTACTCTCCCAACTAAAGATCTTCCAACCTAGCCAGTGGGTAATGAAAGTGATATTTTGCCCTCTATAATTATAGTTTATTTTATTTTTCAACTTGTTTAAATCCTGGACAGTTAAGGGATGTGATATTCATTTCTTTATCTCCTTCCCTCACCCCAGAGTTCTGCACACATGTCCGAAAAGGTCTGTCGCAAGCAATGGCCCTCTAGCTCCAGAGTATGTTCACATCCCTTTTTCTTCTCTCCATTCTAACCCAGCATTCCTGTATACCTGGTTGTCTGCTCCCCATTTTAGTCTGTATCTTAGCACCTCATGCTCATATCAAGCCTCTTTCCCATTTTAACCCACCTGGTAGCGCAACTCCGTGCATTTGAAAAAACCACTCATGCCAGGACCAGCCCTGAGGAATCCCAGGTGGTTGGAACACTCCCTCACCAAACCTTCCTCCTCATAAGGGAGGTTGGCACATTTTCTAATAAATGAAGGCCAGCACCAGCTCCCCTGATTTATCTCTGTTAGCCTCTTCTGCGTTTTTGCAGGCTTTTCTCTGTTAGCCCAGAGGGAATTTCCCAACAATGTTGGGAGCTGCTTGGATGCTAGAGGAAATGTTTTACTTTTCTCCAATCTTGCCAACAGACTGCTCATACTTCCCCCATGCACGAGGTTGAATCACCTGTGAAAAGTTTATAACTACCAAAACTTTCTATGTGAGTTCTGAATGGAATGCAGTGCAGGAGTTAATTCAGTGGTACTCTTGCTTTTATTTATTTATTTATTTATTTATTTTTTACAAACCACTTTACTAACTCAACAGTGGTTTTTTTTGAGTGTATTATTATTATTATTATTATTATTTATTTTGGTATCATTAATATAAAGTCACATGAGCAACATTGTGGTTACTAGATTCCCCCCATTATCAATTACCCACCACATACCCCATTACAGTCACTGTCCATCAGCTTTGTAAGATGCTATAGAGTCACTACTTGTCTTCTCTGTGCTATAACTGCCTTTCCTGTGACACCTTTCCTACATTATGTGTGCTAATTGTAATGCCTCTTATTCCCCTTCTCCCTCCCTTCCCACCCATCCTCCCCAGTCCCTTTCCCTTTGGTGACTGGTAGTCCGTTCTTGGGTTCTGTGAGTTTGCTGCTGTTTTGTTCCTTCAGTTTTTACTTTGTTCTTATACTTCACAGATGAGTGAAATCATTTGGTCTCTTGCTTTTATTTTTTATCTTTTATTTGTTGGTATTTAATTTAAATGTCTTGTTTCATGGACTTGACCGTGCTGTGATATGATATTAGTTTGCAACCAGCATGGTACCACTATTTCAAAGGTCACTGAGATACTCAGCCCATGTTTATATTCCATTTCCTAACTTGGAACACTGTGTTTAAAGTCCTGATTGGCTTCACCAAGTTTCTGAGGCTTTGGAAGCCCTCTTTACTGTCTTAGAGATCTAAAGTGTAAAAGGTAGAAGTGAACTTAGAGGTCTCTTAAACTCAGTTTAAGAAGATAAACTGATAGGACAGAGATTACGTGAATTGCCCAGTAGAAATTACACCAAATGTAAATGTGAGGATTGTAACAAGTCGACATTTTTGCCTGCTTTAGGAATTTCCCTCTCTTCACATCCCTATCTTCTCATTACCAGAGAAGTGTGACTCACTTTTTCTACATAACTGATCATTGGAAGTTTCATCTTGTTTATGAACATGTAATCCACAAAGCCGCTGTGGCTCCAGTGGTGGTTGGTCCATGCTTTTGAAGGGGTAAGCAAGTCCATTCTGCCCATCTTGAGATGACAGCAAGGGCACGGCTGTACAATTCTATTTCAAGGAGATGAAGAATTGGGATCAATAAGGCTCATGCTCCCATATGCACAATAAGGTTAGTGTATCCATCCAATGAGACTAATTCAATTACCAAGTAACATTTTGAAGGTCTTTTTCAGGGGTCAGACCTGGTATAAATTACTGTATCAGACAGGAAATCAGGAAAAAGGAGTCATAAGGGGTTATTCAAAATAGTGTAATACACCAGTTTTTGTTTTATAAATATGTGGCCAGGTTTAAAGAAAACTAGTTAAAGAATGGCAAAATACCAAGAGCTAATAAAAGCAGAAAGCTGCCATCACCTGTAGACTTGAAAGGACAAAAGTAGAAAATGTTTCCTGGCAGCTTTGGAGACCCCCAGCTGTAGGAGAAACCCATCTGACATATTGGTCAAGGAACACAGCCTTAGCCAACCCGAGGCAGAGCAGGGAGGAACTGCAGGAATAAATACTTGATTTCTCTCTTCTTATCCTTAGGCATTCAGACAGTGGCCAAACCAGAAATTAGAGGACAAGGAGGCCCAGTTCTATAGTTATTCCTGAAGCCAATACTAGGGTGGAGAAGGCAGAAAGTTTGCATGGAGGAGCAAGCAGATATGGTCTAGCTATGTGTATTATCAACGTTTGTTCAATAAAGGCATTGTTTCCTTACTGGAAAAAAATATCTTTGAATTTGACCCCCCTACTTGCTTCTGCAGAAACATTTGCTGTCTTATAATTATTTTCCAGTGTTAATGCAGGTTCTTACATTCACTTTCATCAACATAAGAATCTTCTTTCTTCCATAACAATCTCAACTCCAATACTCAGCTCTTAAATTTTCCAGTTAAGAGAGCCAATAAATTATCTTTTCTTTATTTTTTTTGAAAAAAGCTTGTGTGAGTTTCTGTTGCTCATAACCCAGAGTCCTAATATGACCTTACTTCCTTCAGTCACACTTGTGTTCAGTTCCTTGAACATGTTCCTAAGAATTTTTCAGAAATTACTGCAGAATAAATGGATGAAATTGAAAGTGCCTTTCTCTAGGCACTTCGTGAAAAATAAGGGAGACAAAATAAGCACAAAGGACAAGATGACCTGCTTGTTTGAAGTTTCCTTACTAGAAGGCCAAAGGATATCCTAAGACAGTGATTACTTTATTTAACGGTTTAAAAACCAGCATATTCAGAGTCCTGACCATTGTACTGGGAGTCTTGGGGAACGTGTCTGAATTCTACAGGAGTGAAAAGGGATGGTGCAAGTAGTTACAAAGACTCTTGCCTTTAATAAATTCCATTGTAATCAAATAACTAGGCTCTGAAGACTTACCAGGTGGTGGCACATTTCAGTCTCCTTCAGGATTCTTTTTGCTAATTTACCTAAAAAGGACTCTGAAATAATAATGATTCTGATAATGCTACTACTACTAATCAGAGTTAGTTTTTGAGGGCTTGATCCTGTTCCAGGTACTGTAGTAAGACATTTACATGTATTTTATCTCCTCTTTACAGCAAATCTACAAGGTAGATGTCAATCCCATATCATATCAGAAAACTAGAACTCAGAAATTAAGCAGCTTGCTGCATTATCTCTTTTGTTCTCTGATCATGATTTTTTCCATTGTTACACTTACCACACATATCTTAGCACATATTAGTACTTATATTAACGATGTAAAAGTATTTGCTTAAGGAAGGAATTCAGTGGAAACTTGTAAGAAAGCAGTCTTAGTTGTGTTTTTGTTTAAACATCTTAAGGTAATCAGTTACATTATCTATGTTAAAGGTATGATTAACCAAGAAAGTAGGGTAAAAAATGAAAGAAAAATATATACAATCATCTTTTTTCCAGCTGACCAGTGAAATTAAGGGTGGGGTAATCAATCTTAATAACAGATTTGGAAGACTTGGGAATGCCAATAGAACTGAATACGGGTATAAAAATTGACACCTCACTCATATTCTTTTGCATGACATTTTGATGTTATGCAAACAGTTTTTTAGGGTGTGGATAGCCATAATGAAATTGTACTGAGGATAGTAATTGTGGCTTCACATCTGAAGCCAAGATGATTTTATTATTGTTTCTCATCTAAAAATTATTACCTAAAAAGGATAGAACCTGATGCCAATTCAATTAAAGATTTGATGAGTCAAATACAAAGCCAAATGTGAACCGTGCAGGATTTTCTTGCTCTGTTTCTTTTTAAAATATCTGAAGCCTATACAAGTCCCTCATTGAAGTGTATATGAAAGTAACATAGAATATATATTAAATGAAGAATATGTGAAAATTTAGTCTAATATAAATGCAAACATTGTATTTATATAGGGCCTTTACTCCCAGGTGTTCAAAACCTACTGGGAATAATGTCTCATCAGGCACTATAATGTTGGACGCAAGAATTCCTTGTGATGTTTGTTCTGAATAACTTGCCTAATGTTAAGGAAAGGACAGCATCCAGTCTCCTATTCTTCCTCTAGCTACCTCCCAATATTGTCTCCCTAAAGATCGGAATTGAAATGTGAAAAAGAAAATGACAAACATAAGATATTCTTAGCAACAGTCAATTTTGATTAAAGTTGAAAAATTTTCAAAACTTTCAAGGATTAGTAAACTTTGGATATTGGTGGGTCTCCTCACTGAAAATGTTAAGTATACGCAGTGTAAGCAACAGATTTCCCAAAGGAATCATGAGTATGTATGTCATTTTTAACTCTAAAGATTAGATACCTTTGTCTGCATTTTATCATCCCAACTTTTGACAAATGTACTGCTTATAAATGTCAGTAAGGTTTTTCTATCACTGGTGGTATGAAATAAACATTTTGGTACGTTATATAGCAACAGTACCAACAGTACATAGGACTCTTATTGATACTTCTTATGAATAAACAAGAAATGATATTGAAATAAGAATGAGGTGAATGTCTAAGACTCGAACTGTTTTTGTATAACTTGATCTCTCCACTGCAAGGCTACTTAGACACTGGAGGGAGGATGTGTAAATAGCTTTAGCACTGTTGTTTTATCAAATACAGGTTAAATCCATATCCTCAAGGGCAATTCCTCAGTGAAAACCCAAGAAATATTTTGTCTCCATTTGAAACACACACACACACAGTCTTCTTTTATTGACTCTGAGATGATTTTAATTTAGAAAAAAATTTTCCTTACTGAGGATTAAGGGTAAAATTAGAGCAAAAGTCAGTCTCACTAGAAATGAAACACTGGAAACTATATTCTTCATGGTTGTCAACTCTGACTTAAATAATTACCATCTTTACTTTTTAAGACCATAAATTGAGAGAGAATCATCCCTAGTTTTGTGCCAGTAGGAGCATTTTCCCAAGTGAAATTTTTAGATGAATTAAATGCCAATGAACCATAATCACCCCAAGTACATTTCTTAAAAAAATTCAAATACATTTTAAACAAAAATAGGGAAAAATTATAAAATGTTCACATTGGGAAACATTAGTAAGAATGATCACTTTTACCCAGTCATCTATTTTTGATATCTGACCAAGGTTCAGGAATGAACTGAGCACTGGGAAAATGATGGATGGCGATGGTATAGAAAGTGTCGCCTCAGAAACATAAGCCCTGAAAGTATTCCTTGGGCTCAAAATACCTGTGATAGGCTGAATAATGGTCCCCTGGATATATCTGTCCTAATCCCTGAAACCTCTTAATGTTGCCTTAAAGAGCAAAAGGAATTTTGCAGATGCAGTGAAGTATTTTGAGATTATTGTGGATGATCTGGGTGGACCTGTATAGTCACAAGGGTCCTTATAAGGGGGTGTATGAGGAACAGAATCAGGGAAAAGGTCATGTTACATTGGAAGAGGTATTGATGAGCTTTTAAGATAGAGAAAGGGGCCAACAGCCACGGAATATAAGTGGCCTTTAGCAGCTGGAAAAGGCAAGGGCAGGAATTCTCTCCTAGAGCCTCCAGAAGGAACATAGAGTCCTTTGACATCTTTACTTTAGCAGAGTAAAACTGATTGCAGACTTCTGACCTCTGGAACCATAAGGGAATAAGTTTGTAAAGGCACCAATTTGTGGGAATTTTTTACAGCGTCATGGGAAACCAGTACAGTACCTTGCCCCTGCATTGTTAAAGCATATGTTTTTTTCCTATTTTACATTTAAAGTGAACATTTTATCCATTTGGTGGAAAATCTGGGAAGCATGTGAGAAAACCATGTTGGGGAAAGATAAGTTTTAAAATGAATGTCATTTAGGACACCAGATGATATTAAACAAGATTCGAACAGCAAGAATCAGAGAATAGTTCCTCTCACCCATAGAAATCATGAAGTAGCAAAAACACATTAAGCCCAAATAAAGAAATAACCTTAATTTATCTGGTGTTAAGCGTAAGGTGTCACTAATAAATTTGATATTTATTTTAGAGCATTTATAGATTTTTTTCTAATTATTTAAAATCACAGCATCTGTCTCCCCCAGTATAAAGGCTGTGTCTGATTGTTTCTTCCCTCAGGTTTGAACTCTTTTAGAACAGAAACCATCTTTCCTCTTTGTGTATTGATATCTAGGACTTGGAATTTAGCAAGCACTTAATAAATATGTTTTGAATGAATAAATTAAAATCCACAAATACAACGGCTGCTTCTGTTATTACCAGTTCCACCCCACACTCCCACCCAAGTGCCAGACTGAGAGGAGACGGCAGTTCCAGTTGTGTATCTGAATGCAGAAGTGTCATCTGAGAAACCTCTGGGAGCCACTGTAAAGGAAGTAAATAGAAAGTTCCCGTGGGTCTGAGGGGAGAACGAGTCCTCCTTAGTGTCAGCACCCAATCCGAGGCCCCAGCAGTGAAGAAGGAATTCTCTGAGGAAAGCAGCTCATTGAAATAAATGGGATCAAGGTTCATGTAGAGTACTTCAGTCTTTCTGGCATGAAAGTTGGCAATTTTCGGATTCCTTGTGAAAGTTAGTGCTTTATGAAACTAGCAGCAGTAATTTTAGCCCTATTATGCATATCACAGAATGCAGAATAGAGAGCTTTCGCGGGCCTAGGCTTTTCGTGTTTGGGCAGATCTGAGCCCCTGGGGAATTTGAGTGAAGGTAAGAAACTCCTCACCTGGCATCAGTTTTACCCTGGGCACACTGTGAGAAAGCATTCTGAGTGAGACCCACGGGAAAAGAAAAAACAAGGAGGGGTTTTTTGCCTTCATGATGCAACTAAGAGCAAGGAGCTAAGCCACTTCTGTTTCTCTTGATCTGTCATGCCTTACACTAACTCAGGGCCACTTGCTCTCTGGAAAACATGACAGCCTTTTCCAGTTGAAAATAATTGGGAACTAGGAAGTATGAGAGATCAGATTCTGTGCAGCCTGTGAATTCAGGTTTTGTATTTGGTTTCTGTGACAGGCATCAGTTGCCCAACAGCAGTCAGATGGGCAACTTTACTCACCCTATGAAGTTGTACTTAATGATTCAAGTATTCCACCTTAGCTTCCCATGAGTTATTTTTAAGAGAACAAAGGTAATTAGGCTAAGTTCAATGGACTCCGCCAAGGGCACATTAACTTACCCTAGAGCAGAGATTAAGATACATTGTTTTCAGTCATTGTTTGCATATACAACTATGCTAACCTTTCTGTACAATCATTACTAAAACCAATTGTTCTGCTGTTGGATACATCCAGAAATTTAGCCCATGGGGTTGTTAGCATAAGTGTCTGTGTGTGTGTGAGCTTCAAAGTCAGAAAACATTAAAGCATTGGGCAGTGCCAACTTTTCTATTGGACACAGTGCCTAGGACCCAAGAAAGTATTTTATTTATAATTTCTTTTAAAGTAAGAAAAATGTATAATGGTAATGAATATACAATAGTGAATCCAGTCTGGATTATATTCATCTTTATGCAACGCAGCCATAAAGTATCATTTTTATTTTTATTTATTTATTTATTTATTTATTTCCTGCTAATCGTAATGCCCCTTTTTCCCTCTTATCCCTCCCTTCCCGCCCAACCTCCCCAGTCCCTTTCCCTTTGGTAACTATTAGTCCGTTCTTGGGTTCTGTGAGTCTGCTGCTGTTTTGTTCCTTCTGTATTTTTTCTTTGTTCTTATACTCCACATGAGTGAAATCATTTGATACTTGTCTTTTTCGGCTTGGCTTATTTCACTGAGCATAATACCCTCTAGCTCCATCCATGTTGTTGCAAATGGTAGGATTTGTTTTCTTCTTATGGCTGAATAATATTCCATTGTGTTTATGTACCACATCTTCTTTATCCATTCATCTACTGATGGACACTTAGGTTGCTTCCATTTCTTGGCTATTGTAAATAGTGCTGCAATAAACATAGGGGTGCATCTGTCCTTTTCAAATTGGGCTGCTGCATTCTTAGGGTAAATTCCTAGGAGTGGAATTCCTGGGTCAAATGGTATTTCTATTTTGAGTTTTTTGAGGAACCTCCATACTGCTTTCCACAATGGTTGAACTAATTTGCAGTCCCACCAGCAGTGTAGGAGGGTTCCCTTTTCTCCACATCCTCGCCAACATTTGTTGTTGTTTGTGTTTTGGATGTTGGCCATCCTCACTGGTGTGAGGTGATATCTCATTGTGGTTTTAATCTGCATTTCTCTGATGATTAGCGATGTGGAGCATCTTTTCATGTGCCTGTTGGCCATCTGAATTTCTTCTTTGGAGAAGTGTCTATTCATGTCCTCTGCCCATTTCTTAATTGGATTATTTGCTTTCTGTTTGTTAAGGTGCATGAGTTCTTTATATATTTTGGATGTCAACCCTTTATCAGATACGTTATTTATGAATATATTCTCCCATACTGTAGGATGTCTTTTTGTTCTACTGATGGTGTCCTTTGCTGTACAGAAGCTTTTCAGCTTGATATAGTCCCACTTGTTCATTTTTGCTTTTGTTTCCCTTGCCCGGGGAGATATGTTCATGAAGAAGTCGCTCATGTTTATGTCCAAGAGATTTTTGCCTATGTTTTTTTCTAAGAGTTTTATGGTTTCATGACTTACATTCAGGTCTTTGATCCACCTTGAGTTTACCTTTGTGTATGGGGCTAGACAGTAGTCCAGTTTCATTCTCTTACATGTAGCTGTCCAGTTTTTCCAACACCAGCTGCTGAAGAGGCTGTCATCTCCCATTGTATATCCAAGGCACTTTTATCAAATATTAATTGACTGTATATGTTTGGGTTAATGTTTGGATTTTCTATTCTGTTCCACTGGTCTGTGGGTCTGTTTTTGTGCCAATACCAAATTGTCTTGATTACTGTGGCTTTGTAGTAGAGCTTGAAGTCAGGGAGTGTAATTCCCCCTGTTTTATTCCTCCTTCTCAGGATTGCTTTGGCTATTCGGGGTCTTTTGTGGTTCCATATGAATTTTAGAATTATTTGTTCCAGTTCATTGAAGAAAGCTGTTGGTAGTTTGATAGGGATTGCATTGAATCTGTAGATTGCTTTAGGTAGTATAGCCATTTTGACAATATTTATTCTTCCTAGCCAAGAGCATGGGATGCATTTCCATTTGTTAGTGTCCTCTTTAATTTCTCTTAGGAGTGTCTTGTAGTTTTCAGAGTACAGGTCTTTCACTTCCTTCGTTAGGTTTATTCCTAGGTATTTTATTCTTTTTGATGCAATTGTGAATGGAATTGTTTTTCTGATTTCTCTTTCTGTTAGTTCATCATTAGTGTATAGGAAAGCAACAGATTTCTGTGTGTTAATTTTGTATCCTGCAACTTTGCTGAATTCAGATATTAGTTCTAGTAGTTTTGGAATGGAGTCTTTAGGGTTTTTTATGTACAGTATCATGTCATCTGCAAATAGTGACAATTTGACTTCTTCTTTACCAATGTGGATGCCTTGTATGTCTTTGTTTTGTCTGATTGCCGTGGCTAGGACCTCCAGTACTATGTTGAATAACAGTGGAGAGAGTGGGCATCCCTGTCTTGTTCCCGATCTTAGATGAAAAGCTTTCAGCGTCTCGCCGTTAAGTATGATGTTAGCTGTGGGTTTGTCATATATAGCCTTTATGATGTTGAGGTACTTGCCGTCTATACCCATTTTGTTGAGAGTTTTAATCAGGAATGGATGCTGAATTTTGTCAAATGCTTTTTCAGCATCTATGGAGATGATCATGTGGTTTTTGTTCTTCTTTTTGTTGATGTGGTGGATGATGTTGATGGATTTTCGAATGTTGTACCATCCTTGCATCCCTGGGATGAATCCCACTTGATCATGGTGTATGATCCTCTTGATGTATTTTTGGATTCGGTTTGCTAATATTTTGTTGAGTGTTTTTGCATCTACGTTCATCAGGGATATTGGTCTGTAATTTTCTTTTTTGGTGAGGTCTTTGCCCGGTTTTGGTATTAGAGTGATGCTGGCTTCATAGAATGAGTTTGGAAGTAGTCCCTCCTCTTCTATTTTTTGGAAAACTTTAAGGAGAATCAGTGTTATTTCTTCTCTATATGTCTGGTAGAATTCAGAGGGGAATCCATCAGGCCTGGGGGTTTTGTTCTTGGGTAGTTTTCTGATTACCAATTCGATTTTGTCGCTGGTGATTGGTCTGTTTAGTTTTTCTGTTTCTTGCTTGGTCAGTCTTGGAAGGTTGTATTTTTCTAAGAAGTTGTCCATTTCTTCTATGTTTTCCAGCTTGTTAGCATATAGATTCTCATAATATTCTCTTATGATTCTTTGTATTTCTGTGGGGTCCGTCGTGATTTTTCCTTTCTCATTTCTGATTGTGTTTATGTGTGTAGATTCTCTTTTTCTCTTAATGAGTCTGGCTAGGAGTTTATCTATTTTGTTTATTTTTTCAAAGAACCAGCTCTTATTTTTATTGATTTTTTTCTATTGTTTTATTCTTCTCAATTTTATTTATTTCTTCTCTAATCTTTATTATGTCCCTTCTTCTGGTGACTTTGGGCCTCATTTGTTCTTCTTTTTCCAATTTCAGTAATTGCGTCTTTAGACTATTCATTTGGGAATGTTCTTCTTTCTTTAAATAGGCCTGGATTGCAATATACTTTCCTCTTAGAACTGCCTTTGCTGCGTCCCACAGAAGTTGTGGCTTTGTGTTGTTGTTGTCATTAGTCTCCATATATTCTTTGATTTCTGTTTTGATTTGGTCGTTAACCCATTGATTAATTAGGAGAGTGTTGTTAAGTCTCCATGTATTTGTGAGCCTTTTTGATTTCTTTCTAAAATTTATTTCTAGTTTTATACCTTGGTGATCTGAGAAGTTGGTTGGTAGGATTTCAATATTTTTGAAATTACTGAGGTTCTTTTTGTGGCCTAGTATGTGGTCTATTCTGGAAAATGTTCCATGTGCACTTGAGAAGAATGTGTATCCTGTTGCTTTTGGGTGTAGAGTTCTGTAGATGTCTGTTAGGTCCATCTGTTCTAGTGTGTTGTTCAGTGCCTCTGTGTCTTTACTTATTTTCTGTCTGGTTGATCTGTCCTCTGGAGTGAGTGGTGTGTTGAAGTCTCCTAAGATGAATGCATTGCTGTCTATTTCCTCCTTTAATTCTGTTAGTATTTGTCTCACATATGCTGGCGCTCCTGTGTTGGGTGCATATATATTTATAATGGTTATATCTTCTTGTTGGACTGACCCCTTTATCATTATGTAATGTCCTTCTTTATCTTTTGCTACTTTCTTCGTTTTGAAGTCTATTTTGTCTGATACAAGTACTGCCACACCTGCTTTTTTCTCTTTGTTGTTTGCATGAAATATCTTTTCCATCCCTTCACTTTTAGTCTGTGTATATCTTTGGGTTTGAGGTGAGTTTCTTGTAGGCAGCATATAGATGGGTCTTGCTTTTTTATCCATTCTGTTACTCTGTGTCTTTTGATTGGTGCATTCAGTCCATTTACATTTAGGGTGATTATTCATAGGTATGTACTTATTGCCATTGCTGGCTTTAGATTCGTGGTTACCAAGGGTTCAAGGGTTGCTTCTTTACTATCTTAACAATCTAACTTAACTTTCTTGTTAAGTTATTGTAAACACAGTCTGATGTTTCTTTCTTTCTCTCTCTTCTTATTTCTCCTCCTCCATTCTTTCTATAATAGGTGTTTTATTCTTTGCCTTTAGTTAGTATTTGGATGGTCTGCTTTCTTTGCTATGATTTTATTTTCTCTGGTGACATCTTTTTAGCCTTAGGTGTGCTTCCATCTAGAGCAGTCCATTTAAGATATCCTGTAGTGGTGGTTTATGAGACGCAAATTCTCTTAACTTTCGCTTATCTGGAAATTGTTTAATCCCTCCATCATATTTAAATGATAATCGTGCTGGATACAATATTCTTGGTTCGAGGCCCTTCTGTTTCATAACGTTAAATATATCATGCCATTCTCTTCTGGCCTGTAAGGTTTCTGTTGAGAAGTCTGATGATAGTCTGATGGGTTTTCCTTTGTAGGTGATCTTTTTTCTCTAGCTGCCTTTAATACCCTGTCTTTATCTTTGATCTTTGCCATCTTAATTATTATGTGTCTTGGTGTTGTCTTCCTTGGGTCCTTTGTGTTGGGAGATCTATGAGCTTCGGCGGACTGCTAGACTACTTCCTTCCCCAGCGAGGGAAAGTTTTCAGCAATTATTTCTTCAAAGACACTTTCTATCCCTTTTTCTCTCTCTTCTTCCTCTGGTACTCCTATAATGCGAATATTGTTCCGTTTGGATTGGTCACACAGTTCTCTTAATATTCTTTCATTCCTGGAAATCCTTTTATCTCTCCCTGCCTCAGCTGCTCTGTACTCCTGTTCTCTGTTTTCTATTCCATCACAGTCTCTCGCATCTCATCCATTCTGCTGTTAAGCCCATCGATCGCTTGTCTGATTTCTGTATTGTTTTTCCTCAGTTCCCTCACTTCCTCCCTCAGCTCTTGCACATTTCTCTGTAGGTCCATCAGCATGGTTATGACTTTTATTCTAAATTCTTTTTCAGGAAGGCTGTGCATTTCCATCCCTTCCGACTCCCTCTCTGGGGTTGTCTGGTTGATTTTGGTCTGAACCATATTCCTCTGTCTTTTCATGGCTGTATAATTTGTCACTGATAGTTGCCACGTATGTCAGCTGGGCTCTTTAAGACTTTGAAAAGAGAAGAAAAAAAAAGAAAAAAAGAGAAAAAAGAAAGAAACAAAAACCAAAACAAAACAAATAATGCCCACCAACGTAGATTCTGTGGGAATGCTGTAGGTGGCGCTATTGCCCCACTATTCCACAGCTGTGACTGTGCCGCTCCACAGGGCCCTTTATCACTCTGGCAGGGGTGGGAACGAATAGGAGGCTGTTGATCTCAGTGAGAAGTGTTAAGTATGGCTACGCTTCCTCAGTCGCCAGCTAAGGCGTCTGAAACTCCCCAGGACTCCCAGCCTGCTGGGCTGAGTGTGCTGGGGCGATCCGGCTCCTCCGCTGGGCTCCTGTCTCTTTAAGACCGCTGAAGAAAGCGCGCACTTTTTTTTTTTCCTTCCAGGGAGCCAGCTGCAAGCACCCTGGCACCTTCCCCGCTCAGATCCTGCCCCTCTGTCTCTCCAATCTCCGCTGCACTGCGCAATGTGGGTCAGCGCTCCCCGTGCAGATCACCGGGGCTGGCTACTTCGCGGGGTGTGCTTCCACTCCCTCCCGGCTCTGAATCCTCTCCTCCCGCCGGTGCGCTGGGGTGGGGGAGGGCTCGGGTCCCGCCGGGTCGCGGCTCCGTATCTTACCCGCCTCTTGGGGTGCCGAGTCCTCTCGGGTGTAGCTGCACGCTGTGCGCTTTCCTGTGTATTCTCGTCTCTTTTTTAGGAATAGATGTATTTTCTGTGTTTTCGTAGATAAATATAGTGTTGGGAGGAGATTTCTGCCGCCCTGCTCACACCGCCATCTTCCCGGAAGTCCTTGTGGATTTTTTTCAATAAATATATTGGGAAATTCTGGAGATTCACAACAAATTGAAAACATTTTCTCTAGCTTTATTGTAAGAATACAGTATATAATATATATAACATACAAAATATGTGTTAATTGACTGTTTGTTATTGGTAAGGCTTCTGGTCAACATTGGCTATTAGTAGTTACGTTTTTGTTATATGTGGATTTTCAACTGTGCAAGGCGAGGGGCAGGGTAGCCAGTGCCTCAAACCCCTGCATTGCTGAAAGGTCAACTGTAGTCATTTCTTTCTTTTCCCTCTGAATTTACAGTATTAAGAAATCAGTTCTTGGTTAACTAGGTTTAGTTGACAGTGTTTTGGACCAACTCAGTGCAATTTGGCAAATATTTTTCATTAATTGTATCACTGACACTATTCTAGAGATCACTGTAACTTAGAACAGGCACCTGAATGGCTCTGATCCTTTAATTCCCCATCTGTAGAATGAGGCTAATTCCATTAAACCTTTGAATGTCTTCAGGAGAGCTTCAAGAATTAAAAAAGATCAATTATAACTAATTCTATTAAGTCTTTCATTGGTTATGTGATTAAAATAAGATGGAATTTTAAGACCAGAAAGAGGGTTCCTGAGGAGAAGCCTAAGAGATGGAGGTCTAAAAGTGAATGTTTAAGTATTTATCTATTAGAACATTTGCCTACTTGGCAGACTGCTTCTTGTAAGTTACTGAGTCTATTAAGTGCTCTGGTTTCACATCTGTAAAGTGGAGATGAACACCTAGGTCGTGGGTTTGTTGTCACTGATTTCGTGGTAAAATATAGAGAAACCATTTACCATAGTGTCTGGGACATAACAGTTGCTCATGAGGTCAGGTATCCTTTTAGGAGAAGTGGCCCATCCATGATTGTTCACCATTAAATAGCCACCTGCCCACACAGAAAACCTTAGGATGTTTAATAAGTGTTTATTCTATAGTTTTTCTTTTGGTTGGAATTTGGGCTTAGAGTTTAAAAAAAATAGAAGTGGAAAAGATGGCGGCGTGAGAGGTGAGATTGAGACCTCCTCCTAAAACCACATATAATACGAAAATATAATTAATACAACTAATCCTGAAATAGCAACAGGAAAGAAGGCTGTACCAGACTGCATACACCTGGAGAAAAGAGCAGACCTCATGGAACAGGGTAACACACCAAAGCTGTGACCCGGCAGGGCCCAAGCCCTTCCCCCACCCCAGCTCACCTGCAGGAGGAAGAGAAACAGAGCGGGGAGGGAGTGGAGGCCTGTTACTGCTGAACACCTAACTCTGGAGATCTGCTCTGGGAGCACAAATCTACATTGCATGGTGCTCTGGTGATTAGTGGGGTTGGAAAGCTAAGACAGGCGGAATACCTGGAGAGGCAGAGATTCCAGCTGCTTGTGGATAACAGGAATTCATACCTGGCTGATCTGGGCGGGCAGTCTGAGAGACTTCCAAACAGTGAGAGGGCTGCTAAAGGGGCAAGGATTGCACAGAGCTTACTGTTCAGGAGAAAGGACAGGAAGACAAAATTGTCAGTGTGCACTCTGCACAGCAGGTTGGGAACTTAAACGATCTTCAGGCACTCCATCCCCCTGGCTGGCTATGCAGCTCCAAGTCCCCCCAACGTGATAGGCAGCCTGCTGTGTCTTCCTCCCAGCTAGGCTGCACCTGGCTTGCAAACCAGCAGCCCCTGCCCTGGCCTCAGGCCATCCAGAGGGAAGCCCTGTCTACAGCAGATAAAAACGCAAAGCACAGAGGCTTACACCTGTGTGTTTGGCCCACTGGTTCTGGCAGTGGAGAAAGGCATAGCAGCCGGAGAGCAGGAAACAGCTCTTCACTCCCACCAGGCACCAGCACCACTCCCCTGCGACCCCCGACATCACTCCAGGAGCTGGGCAGCTCCAGAGAGTAGAGCTTCTGGGCACTAGCGGGCACCACATAAAAAACAAATATGAAATGTCAAAGGAACCTGGTTCAAAGCAAAATCTCAACACCAGAGAAAGGATTGAGTGAGACTGAATTAATAAATCTTCTGA
Organism: Smutsia gigantea; assembly: GCA_032199065.1. NCBI lineage: Eukaryota > Metazoa > Chordata > Mammalia > Pholidota > Manidae > Smutsia > Smutsia gigantea. The sequence continues at coordinate 116,986 of JAVSCE010007164.1, forward strand.
AAGATATTACAAAATAAAAATCATAAACATGCTCATGGAGGTACAGAAAAGTATTCAAGAACTCAGGAACGAATTTAGGACGGAGATCCAATTGTCGAGCACAATGGAGGGTATTAAAAGCAAACTAGATGATTAGACACGGTAGGGGAGATGATAAATGAAATAGAAACTAGTGAAGAGGTATACAAAGAAGCAGAGGAGGCACAGAGGAAAAAGGATCTCTAAGAATGAAAGAATACTGAAAGAACTGTATGACCAATCCAAACGGAACAATATTCGCATTATAGGGGTACCAGAAGAAGAAGAGAGGGAAAAAGGTATAGAAAGGTGTCTTTGAGGAAGTAATTGCTGAAAACTTCCCAAGTCTGGGGAAGGAGAGAGAGAGTCTCTCAGGCCATGGAGGTGCACAGATCTCCCAACACAAGGGAACCAAGGGTGACAACACCAAGACATATAATAATTAAAATGGCAAAGATCAAGGACAAGGACAGACTTTTAAAAGCAGCCAGAGAGAGAAAAAAGATCACATACAAAGGAAAACCCATCAGGCTATCATCAGACTTCTCAGCAGAAACCTTACAGGCCAGAAGAGAGTGGCATGATGTATTTAATGCAATGAAGCAGAAGGGCCTCAAACCAAGAATATTTTATCCGGTAGGATTATCATTTAAATTTGAAGAAGGGATTAAACAATTTCCAGATAAGCAAAAGCTGAGAGAATTAGCTCCCACAAACTGTCTCTACAGTGTATTTTGGAGGGACTGCTATAGATGAAGTGTTCCTAAGGTTAAAAAGCTGTCACCAGAGGTAATAAAAAGGGATAGACAAAGAGTACAGAATATGATACCTAATATATGGAGAATGGAAGAGGAAAAAAAAAGAACCTTTGGATTGTGTTTGTAATAGCATACTAAGTGAGTTAAGTTAGACTCTTAGATAGTAAGGAACTTACCCTTGAACCTTTGGTAACCACGCATCTAAAGCCTGCAATGACAATGAGTACATATCTATCGATAATCACCCTAAATGTAAATGGTCTGAATGCACCAATCAAAAGACGTAGAGTCACTGAATGGATAAAAATATTAGACCCATCTATATGCTGCCTACAAGAGAATCACTTTAAACCCAAAGACATACAGAGACTGAAGGTAGAGGGATGGAAAAGATACTTCATGCAACTAACTAATAGGGAGAAAAAAGGAGGAGTTGCAGTACTTGTATCAGACAAAATAGACTTCAAAACAAAGTCACAGGAGATAATGATGGACATTACATAATGATAAAGGGGTGAATCCAACAAGAGGATATAATCATTACAAATATTTATGCACCCAACACAGGAGTACCTACATATGTGAAACAAATACTAACAGAACTAAAGGAGGAAATAGAATGCAATGCATTCATTTTAGGAGACTTCAGCACACCACTCACTCCAAAGGGACAGATCAACCGGACAGAAAATAAGTGAGGAGACAGAGGCACTGAACAACACATTAGAACAGATGGACCTATCAGACATATGCAGAACTCTACACCCAAAAGCAGCAGGATACACATTCTTCTCAAGTGCACATGGAACATTTTCAAGAATAGATCATATACTAGGCCACAAAAAGAGCCTCAGTAAATTCAAAAAGATTGACATTGTACCAACCAGCCTCTCAGACCACAAGGGTATGAAACTGGAAATAAATTACACAAAGAAAATGAAAAAGCCTACAAACACATGGAGGCTTAACAACATGCTCCTAAATAACCAATGGATCAATGACCAAAAAAACAGAGATCAAGCAATGCATGGAGACGAATGACAATAATTCAACAATACAAAATCTGTGGGACGCAGCGAAGGCAGTGCTAGGAAGCAAGTATATTGCAGTACAGGCCTATCTCAGGAAAAAAGAACAATCCCATATGAACAGTATAAACTCACAATTAATGAAACTAGAAAAAGAAGAACAAATGAGGCCCAAAGTCAGTAGATGGAGGGACATAATACAGATTTGAGAAGAAATAAATAAAATTGAGAAGAATAAAACAATAGAAAGAATCAATGAAAGCAGGAGCTGGTTCTTCGAGAAAATAAACAAAATAGATAAACCCCTAGCCAGACTTCTCAAGAAAAAAGGAGAGTCTACGCACAGAAACAGAATCAGAAATAAGAAAGGAAAAATCACTACAGACACCACAGAAATACAAAGAATTGTGAGAGAATACTATGAAAAATTATATGGTAACAAACTGGATAACCTAGAAAAATGACAACTTTCTAGAAAAATACAACCTTTCAAGGCTGACCCAGAAAGAAACAGAAAATCTGAACAAATTACCAGCAACGAAATTGAATTGGTAATCAAAAAACGACGTAAGAACAAAACTCCTGGACCAGATGGTTTCACTGTTGAATTTTTTCAAACATTTAGTGAAGACCTAATACCCATCCTCCTTAAAGTTTTCCAAAAAGTAGAAGAAGAGGGAATACTTCCAAACACTTTCTATGAGGCCAGTATCAACCTAATACCAAAACCAGACAAAGATACCACAAAAAAAGAAAATTACAGACCAATATCCCTGATGAACATAGATGCATAAATACTCAACAAAATATTAGCAAATCAAATTAAAAAACACATCAAAAAGATCATCCATCATGATCAAGTAGGATTTATTCCAGGGATGCAAGGATGGTACAACATTTGAAAATCCATCAACATCATCCACCACATCAGCAAAAAGAAGGACAACATGATCATCCCCGTACATGTTGAAAAAGCATTTGACAAAATTCAACGGCCATTCATGATAAAAACTCTGAACAAAACGGGTATAGAGGGCAAGTACCTCAACATAATAAAGGCCATATATGACAAACCCACAGCCAACATTATACTTAACAGCGAGAAGCTGAAAGCTTTTTCTTTAAGATCGGGAACAAGACAAGGATGCCCACTCTCCCCACTTCTATTCAACATAGTACTGGAGGTCCTAGCCACGTCAATCAGACAACACAAAGAAATAAAAGGCATCCAGATTGGCAACGAAGAAGTTAAACTGTCCCTGTTTGCAGATGACATGATATTGTACATAAAAAATCCTAAAGAACCCACTCCAAAACTACAAGATCTAATATCTCAATTCAGCAAAGTTGCGGGATACAAAATTAATACACAGAAATCTGTGGCATTCCTATACACTAACAATGAACTAGCAGCAAGAGGAATCAGGAAAACAATTCCATTCACAATTGCATCCAAAAGAATAAAATACCTAGGAATAAACCTAACCAAGGAAGTGAAAGACCTATACTCTGAAAACTACAAGACACTCATGAGAGAAATTAAAGAAGATATCAATAAATGGAAACACATCCGGTGCTTATGGATAGGAAGAATTAATATTTGTCAAAATGGCCATCCTGCCTAAAGCAATCTAAAGATTCAGTGCAATTCCTATCAAAATACCAACAGCATTCTTCAATGAACTAGAGAAAATCGTTCTAAAATTTATATGGAGCCATAAAAGACCCCCAAATAGCCAAAGCAATCCTGAGAAGGAAGAATAAAGTGGGGGAAATTACGCTCCCCTACTTCAAGCTGTACTACAAAGCCACGGTAATCAAGACAATTTGGTACTGGCACAAAAACAGACCCATAGACCAATGGAACAGACTAGAGAGCCCTCATATAAACCCAACCATATATGGTCAATTAATATATGATAAAGGAGCCATGGACATACAATGGGGAAATGACAGCCTCTTCAACAACTGGTGTTAGTAAAACTGGAAAGCTACATGCAAGAGAATGAAACTGGATTATTGTTTAACCCCATACACAAAAGTAAATTTGAAATGGATCAAAGACCTGAATGTAAGTCATGAAACCATAAAACTCTTAGACGACAACATAGGCAAAAATCTCCTGAATGTAAGCATGAGCAACTTCTTCCTGAACGCATCTCCTCGATCAAGGGAATCAAAAGCAAAAATGAACTCATGGGACTAAATCAAACTAAAAAGTTTCTGTACAGCAAAGGACACCATCATCAGAACAAAAAGTCATCCTACGGTATGGGAGAATATATTTGTAAATGACATATCCAGCAAGGGGTTAATATCCAAAATATATAAAGAACTTACATGCCTCAACACCCAAAAAGCAAATAACCCAATTAAAAAATGGGCAGAGAATATGGAGACAGTTCTCCAAAGAAGAAATTTAGATGGCCCACAGACACATGAAAAGATGCTCCACATCACTAATCATCAGGGAAATGCAAATTAAAACCACAATGAGATATCACCTCACACCAGTAAGGATGGCCAACATCCAAAAGACTAAGAACCACAAATGCTGGCAAGGATGTGGAGAAAGGGTAACCCTCCTTACACTGCTGGTGGGAATGTAAGCTAGTTCAACCATTGTGGAAAGCAATATGGAGGTTCCTCAAAAAACTAAAAACAGAAGTACCATTTGACCCGGGAATCCCACTCATTGGAATTTACCCAAGGAATACAAGTTCTCAGATTCAAAAAGACATATGCACCCCTGTGTTTATTGCAGCACTTTTTACAAGAGCCAAGATATGGAAGCAACCTAAGTGTCCATCAGTAGATGAATGGATAAAGAAGTTGTGGTACATATACCCCCCAATGGAATACTATTCAGCCGTAAGAAAGAAACAAATTCTACCATTTGCAACAACATGGATGGAGCTGGAGGATATTATTCTCAGTGAAATAAGTCAGGCGGAGAAAGAGAAGTGCCAAATTATTTCCCTAATTTGTGGAGTATAACAACGCAGCAAAAGTGAAGGAACAAAATAGCAGTAGACTCAGAGACTCCAAGAAGGGACTAGTGGTTACCAAAGGTGAGGGTTGTGGGAGGGCAGGTGGGGAGGAAGGGCGAAGAGGAAGACAGTATAGCACAGAGAAGGCAAACAGTGATCTGTGGCATCTTACTACACTGAAGGACAGTGCCTGCATTGGGTATTGGCGGGGACTTGATAATGTGGTTAAATATAGTAACCACATTGTTTTTTCATGTGATACCTTCATAGGACTGCATATCAATGAAACCTTAATTGAAAATTTAAAAAAGAAAAGAAGGGGCTCCTGCAGA
>JAVSCE010007166.1:0-216299 GCA_032199065.1 Smutsia gigantea
CAAACAGTTCCTGACAATGGTAAGAGCTCAGAGCAGGTTTATTAGTAGTGGTAATAGTGGTAGTAGTTGTAGTAGTGGAGGTACAATGTATGCTATCAGGTAATGCTGTTTTTTCCAGACTAGACTGTGAGTAGCAGGAGGGCAGGGACTGTTTTATTCATCTCTGTATCCTCCTGTCAGGCACAGAGTTTGGCCAGCTGCGGACTGATTGTTTTCAAATGGTATTCAGAGGAGGGCGAGGTCAGGGCAGACTGCCTGGAAGAGGTGGCCTTGGAGCCTGCTTGAGAGTTGAGTGGGGATTAGACAATCTGTGGAAGGCAGATGGGCAGGGGGACTGTATGGAGGCTGGGACTGTGTTGGGAAGAGAGAGTGAGGAGGCCTCCTTAGCTGAGCCCAGGGCTTATTTAAAGCAGGGGCATCCTGGATGCCTCAGAGGCTCGACTTGGGAGTTTGGACTTTATCTGGCAGATCGTGGGGAGCCATTGTGGGTGATGGAGCAGGGTAATGACCTTTCTTTGTTGCTCACTCCATTTTGTTTCTGCTCCCTTATTCTCCCAGGGCTATTCTCTTTCCCTACTTCTCCAAGACAATAAACTCTTCTCTCTGCTCTGCCATCCCATCTCTCTGATCCCTACTCAGCCCTGTCCCCCGATATCCACATTCTGTTCTACAGCCTTGGCTTATGCTTAGCATCCTGGCCTGACCCCCTGCCTGCTTTAGTTTGGCTTCTCCTTCTCCCTAGACCCTGGCCCATCTCCCCTGGGGTAGGGACTGGGTGGAGCTGGACTCGGGGGGATAGGGGCATGGTGGGTGTGCCAGGAGGATACCCTCTGCTCTGGCACAACCCTGCACACCCTTCAGAGTATGACCCTCCCCCAGTAATGTGGCTAAGGTTCATTAGGAGGACCTAACATTGCATTTGTCAACCTGATAACGGAGATGCAGATTTCTCTAACAGATAAATTAGAGAGTTGATGGGCCTTCGTTTTCTTGTTAAATTTAGCAGAGAGAGATACTGAAGCAGATGGGAACTACTGCAGACAACTATTGTATCTCTTTTGTCTCCTTTCAAGCATACATCCACCTGTCCACGTATGCATCCATCTGCTATATCCATCCATCCATCCATCCATCTGTCCATCCATCCATCCATCCATGCATCCATTATACCCATGCATCCCTCAATTTGTATTGAGCACCTATACTAGATGCTTTACATTTAACCCTTACAGAAACTCTCCAACGTAGACATCATCCTCATTTTACACATGAGGATACTGGGACCCTGTGAATTTGAGTAAGTCGCTGAAGGTCATGCAGCCAGTAAGCGACAGATGTGAGATTCAGCTTTACCTGCTTCAGAATGCACGCTGTTGGTGTTGAATCACGTGGCCTCCCTCGGTGTCCCTAGTGCCCAGCCCTGAGCGTGGAACCTAACCACTGTGCTGCTGAGTGCATGGGCATGCTAAGGTTCCGGAATGCTGGAGTTCTACAGTTCTGTCGTAGTTGGAGCCCTAGAGTGGGAGGCAGTACCTGCTGCCATTTGTCACCGGTCACCTCATTTTGGACCCACCAGCCCTGGAGTGGAGGCTTCCTCATCACGCACCCTGGCACATCCTTCCTTCTTCTCTGCCTTTGGCCGGCGCTGCTCACTCGCCTCCCACAGGCGGCAGAGTCCCAGGCACGTGCTCGGCCACTGCATCCAGTTCCCCCAGCCTCCCCCAGTGACGCCTGCCTCTCGGGACAGCCAGCCTCCAGCTTCCTCTGGCCCTTTTATTGGCCTTTCTTTCTAAGCTTAGAGTTAGCTGCTCAATTTCAGGGCAAAACTGTCTCCTCGGGCCCCCCTGGCTGTGACAAGGATGTGAGTAGAGGTAGTTCACTTGGGAGGTGTCCCCAGGAAGCAGCGGCAGTGGAGGTGAGACAGGAGGGAAGATAAAATGTGTCTTAGGAGGCGGGTGGCTGCTGGGACACCCGAGGCTCAGTCTCACTGGGGACCTCTGTAGAGCCTGCACGCTTTAGAGTTACCCAGCGGTGGGGTGGGGCGGGGCGGGGGATTGGGTGTTCATTCACTGGCTCCCCTCTGTCTCTGGCTAAGACTGCTGGGGGAAAGCACGGCCTCTATTGGCTCTGGCACAGATTTGGTGCTGGTGGCTGGAAATGCTCAGGTGGGCAGGCTGGATTGTGAATGCCCAGGGGATGTGGACAGGGCACTGACGGCCTGGGCCACACTCACCAAGCCCAGGTCTGCAGGTCCACCGGCTCCTTGGAGTGTAGCTCTGTCAGGCCTTCTTCCCACGGTTGCCTTCTCCCCATGGCCACAAAGCTGTCTGGGCAGACCCTTCCCACTGGGGCCAGTCCCCAGCACCACACCGATCGTGTTCAACCTTCAGGAGCACCTCCTACATGCCAACTGCCACGGATTAGAGAGGAGGCTGCCGGGATCCCTGTAGGTGCTCACAGCAGCGCAGGTGAGACCCTTACCCTGGGCCAGATGCTGGCAGCCCTTTCCCGGCCTGGCTGAGGCAAGTGCACGTCTCTGTGCTTCCTGCTCTCCTGGAAGATGGGAGGACATGCTGGGTAGCACACAGCCTGGAGCCACCTACAAGTCCCCTCCCAGCTCTAGCACTCTGAGACTGTGATTGTAGCGGTTTTTCTGACTTCCTTTTCCTTTCTCTCACTGCCCCTGCCTCTTCCCCTCTTGGGGCCACTAGCCCCATGGCTGCCATGTGCCTGCCTTGTAGTGCCCTCCCTCCGTGTCTCTGTGGGCAGTGGGGGGGGTCAGTTTATTCAAGGGCATCTGCTTTGTCCCTCGTGAAGGCTCTGCCTGGTGCGTGTTTCCTAGAGAGGGCCCCCCCTTAATGCCTGCTGCACCCCACAGACCCACACTACAGCCTCGTGCCTAATGGGGCCGAGGAGTTGGGCAGAGCCTAGAGAAGGAAGTGGTGTGTAGGTGAAGCCTTCTGGTGGGAGGGTGGGGGAGGGCAGGAGACAGGCATGGGGCAGGCGCTGGGCCTGGTGGTGCATTCACACCAAAAACTCCGCATTCGGTCCCAGGCCGGCGTGCCAAGGCCCCATCTCTTTGACTCATCTCTCCAGCCGCTGCCACCCACAGCCTTTGCCCTGGATGTTTTCACTTCCAAACCAGGTTTGCTCAGGGTACGTGTGCCAGGGTGGCGGGGGAAGGAGTGTCTGCCGCTGCTGGCATACTTATTACTCTGACATCCTCCCCCTGCTCTGTAGTGGCATCTACTCCCCACCCCATGGGCAGGGCTGGCGTTGGCCAAGCGAACTTCTATGGCGTACCTGCCCCATTTGGATAGAAAGGTGGCTGTACTCATTCTGGGCTGCTGTGTTGGCATGAGGGCTGGCTGGGAGGAGAGGTAGCTCCCCTCACTGGGACAAAGAGGTGGTGTTCACGATGAGGCTTTCTGTCCGTGTCTCAGGTTGGAGCTCAAGCACCTCTGAGGTCTGGGGAGGAGGGTATGAGGCAGCTGGCTGCAGGACGGCCGCTCATGTCTCCTGTCTGCAGGGGAAGCTGGGGAGGCAGAAAGCCTCAGATCATGAAAGGGGGTGAGCAGAGGCCCCACGCCCCTCCCCCACCCCAACCCTGATTCCAGGGCACTTGGTTCCTCCCTCTGCCTGGCTGAAGGCAAAGTGCTTCTTGTGGTGTTCAAGGGATGGGTGAGCTGCTGCATGAATTTTGAGAGTAAGATCGGTGTTCCTGTCATACCTGGGCTGGGGGGACGGGGCAGGTGGAGGCAGCTCACTTCCTTGGTCAGGGTGGGGACTCTGCTGTTGAAGGTCATTTCTCCTGTAGGGGAGAGGCTGGCTGTCCGAGCAGGTCTCCTCTGGCTCCCTAGGTGGAGATGGGGTACAGGTGCCCGCCGCGTGTACCTGAGCCAGAGCTCTGGGTCTAGGGCGGCTGCCACCGCTGGGGAAGCCCAGGTGTGGGCAGAGGCTGGGATGGACCCAAGCAAGGGAGCCCCTGTGTTTTGTGCCCCTCTTGACCATGCCGAGAAGCCCAGCCCTTTGGTGGGGCAGGGGACGAGGCCCGGTGGGTAGGTGTGCGTGATGAACGGAGGACAGCCTGTGCTCGTGCAGCGGCCTTGCTGCCTGCGCCAGCCGCCCGTCCTGCCCCCACCAGGCGTGAGTCAGACTGAAAGCAGAAGCTGCCAGACATGGCGCAGGGTGAAGTGAGGCAGAACCAACTGTGCTATTTTGGAATCTGGTTAATTCCCCCTCCTGTCCCCCCACCTCCTCCCTCAGGGCAGCCGCCCACTCCTGGTCGCCAGCACGGTGCCTTCCTCAAGGGGACTCTTGGGACAGGACTTGTTTTCCCTGGGCGTTTTTGTGGAAGAGGTGCTTAAAGCCCTTCCCCTTGCTTGCCCCCTCCCTGGTCAAGATGGGCTGGGGGCTGGGAAGGCAGAGTGCCTCCTCCCGCTGGGAGCTCGAAGGCTGGGCGGCCCTGGGGGGATGATGGCCTCCGGCTGGCTGTCAGCACCGCCCACCTGGCACCCCTTTCCGCCCCCCTCCATCTTTCATCACTTGGGCCAGTTGTCAGCCGCCTTTCCCAGGGGTGTGAGTTGACAAGAGCCTCAGGTGGGAGCCTCTCCCGGCAGTGACTTGACAGAGTTGGGAGGGATTTCCGGACCTGGAGGGGAGATATTTTGGGGCCAAGGGCCTTTCCAGAACCCGTGACATCACATACCCTGCAGCAGCCCCAACGGACCCCCCCCCAGTCAATGGTTCTTTCTTGGGGCATCCTAGGCCTGCTTGAGGTTCTGGCCCACATTTTAGGGTTTTTTGGAGCCTGCAGGAGCCTAGGGCCCCCCGGCCATCCAGTCTGCAGTGGTGAAAGAGGTCAGTGGAGTGTGTGTTTCTGAACTGAAGATGGGGGTGTGGAGGTGAGAGCTGTCACCCATCAATGGCCAGGGTGGACAGGGGTCCCTGCCCTCCTGAGGCTGCGTGGTCGGGGAGAGGGTAGGCTTTGCTATTCTGTGTGGATGTTGGTAGGGGGAGAGGGACACAGCCCCCACTGAGTGCTGCCTCTCAGCGGGACCCTGAGGTCAGAGCTCCACCTGCTGTTTACCCCCAGCAACCTGGGAAGATGGGTTTCATGCATGGGGGGACACTCAACAGACACTTGCAGGTGACCAGTTAAAATGTGGGTCCTTGTCAACCTCAGGAGTTGGGTTTCTCATTGCTCAGAGGAGTTTGGGGCTTCGGCGGGTAAGAGGGAGGTGGCAGTGTGGAAGAAAGGGTGGTCTCCTCGTCCTGCTGCAGGGGGCTTCAGCACCCCACCCCACCCCTACCTCTTGGGAACACAGCACAGGTGCACCCTGTCTTTAAGGTTCCCCGCTGGAGCTTTTACTTTCTTCTTTGGGCAGGCAAGTCCTGGGCTGGTGTGACTGTGCTGGTAAGAGCGCACATGTGCAATGGTGGGTGTGCACAAGATGCTGTGTGTGAGGGTGGATGTGCCCGGCATGACCTGTCTGGGTGGCTTTTCCATGGGTAACAATATCAGCGTCCAGGCTGTTTCTCCATAGACCTTGACTGTTCCCCATCTGCACAGGCCAGACCAGCACTGAGGGCCGAGGGCAGAGCCGGCCCTGAGCCCTGCATGCATTCCTGCCTCCACCTTGGCTCCTGGACCTGAGACTCACGGCTGTTTGCTCAGGTTCACATGAGGCTTAGAAGGGCCCTGCCTGTCCCTTATAGTATCTCTCCCCACCAGTGGCCTGCACCTCCCTCCTGTCTCTTCCTACCTATCACCACCTTTCATGCTTGGAACCATGTGACCAAGCCCCTAGAAGGCTGCAAGTGAAGTAACTTTAACATACCCACAGTTCTCCTAGGATGCTATGTTAAAATGCAAGTTATGCCTCTTAGGTTTGGGCTGTGGGGCCTGAGTTAATTTCTAACCATTTCTAACCCAGGGAATGTGGTGCCTGGGGATCAGGCTTGGAGTGGCGAGGACTTTAAAGGCCCTCTCGCATCTAAGCCACAGCCAAACCGACTCTGCTCACCCAGCTAGGGGACCAACACCAGGTGCCAGGTCCATCACATGCTCAGTTCCTTGATCCCCTCACCAACTCTGAGGGAGGTGGCGTTGATGCCGGGGTTCTTGTTTGCAGAGTCGGAGAATAAATTTAGCAAACACCCAAGGTAGGAGAGCCAGGAGGGGACAAGAGAGCCCAGGGTGGTGCGTTGTCTAGGGGTTTTATAGGCAGTTGAGGATTTGGGGGAACGTGAAGAAAAGCTTGGGGGTGTGGACTTGTTAAATGGTCCCTGAATATTTAGAATTAACTTAATACAAGGAACTTCCTAATCTGATTTCGCCTGGAGATACCAGCATCTTGGTCTGGGAGCATATCAAACAGGGCCGCCTGCCCAGCCCCCAAGGTGGGCTGAGGTATTGTTTGCTAAAGAGTAAGTTAAGAATCCTACTTCTTAACTTCCTGGGTATTAAAATTCAATCTTATCTTTAAGGTGGACTCCTTCCTGCCTTTTACTATGTTGTTTATGGCAGGGCTTGCTTGCCATTATTAATTGTCCAGATTGCAAGTCACCTCATCAGGTCTGAAGGAGAAAGACAGCACATAGGCCTGGGCCTTTTAGCATGCTAAAGTGAATCTTACACATGATTACAGATGATTAGCATAATAAAAACATGAGCTACTCTTCTTTATCTGGGAAATATTAACTGATCTCGCTGAAGAATGACTAGAGCTTAATGTTTAATACAGAGTTTTGGTAGGGGGTTTCCTTGCATGGAGTTACATTGCTCTGACTGTAATTATCCTGCCTTGCTTTTTCCGGAGGCCCTCCCCCTAGTCTGTCTAAGCCCACAGTCCCTGTCTCAGCATTACCACCTTCCTATTCTACAGACAGGGAGGCTGAGTCTCTGAGAGGGTAGGTCCCCGTTCCTGGTCGCACAGCTGGTAAGTGGCAAAACCAGACTTGAACTCTGGTCTGTCAGGGTCCAGAGCATATGAGTGCCCCACTAACCCTGCCGTCTTCCTGAGAGCCAGCCGGAAGGGTGGTGTGCAGTCCGGGGCCCTGGGTGAGAGCCGGGCCACAGCTCTGCACTGGGGCAGCCCTGGTGGCTTGAGGTGAGGGGGAAGGGCCTGAAAAAGGACTAGAAGGGTGGGAGCTGAGTAGGGCTGGTATCCTGCTGCACTGCCTACCCCAGGGCCCCTCCACCAATGGGCGTGAGACCCCCTACCCACCTCCTCAGGCCCTTTCCAGACAGACGCCCCCCACAGGCACCCAGCTCACTGCCGTCTATGCCCCATGCCCTCACGAGCCTGCACAGGCAGACGCTGGGTGCGCCAACTCCCAGACCTGGTGTCCCAGTTCCACTACCTACCAGCTGTGCGACCTTTGGCAAGTTGTCAGCCTCTCTGTGCCTCAGTTCCTCCCTTTGAGAAATGGGCGAATATATTACTACTTCCCTCACCGGTAGGTGGGGGTGCTTTGAGGACAATAATATGTGTGAACTAAGAACGATGCCCAGTGCATCCATCGTAAGTACTCAGCACTCAGTAATAATGAATGGCTATTGGTTTGTAACCAGGAGACAATAGGCCACCTTCTTACTGCAATCATCTATGCTCGTGGGTGTTCTCCTTTCTTCCTTTCCCCTTCCCTGTTCCAATGTCTTCTTTTATTTAGCAAATCCTGGATACTTCAGTTATAAAGTGGTTGTTTTCAAAGTACTCACAGGCCGATTAAACTCTTAAAAAGGAGGCCAAAACTAAGTGTTTGCAGTGTACAAGACAAGCCACAGGGAGACAGAGGCTGGCAAGGTCCGGGCTGCAGGATGAGGAGAGGAATCCGCAAGAGCAGAGCAGGGGGCCTGGAGCAGGGAGGGCTGTGTGGCTAGGTGGGGCGTGCTAAGGCACTGGGGCTGGTTTGCAGTGAGGCCTCCAGACGGAGCCAGAGGCCGTTCCATGTGGCCCTTGGGCCTGTGCCCTCTCACCCCCAGAGTCGGCAAGTGTTCCTGCCCAGGCAGCCTGCAGAAGGCTGGGCTGTGACTGCTGTCTTCCGAGGAGAAGGAAAAGCAAAGGTTGGGTCCCTGAGGCCACCACAGCTCAGGAGAGGGAGTTACCAAGTGTTGGGCAGTAGCAGAGGTGACAGAAGTCACACCCAGCTCTCCCGCTCCCCACCCTGTAGGCTGGTGCCTTGGGCACCTGGCCTTGGATCGTCCATGCCTCCCGAACCCTGGGTGTGCTTGGGCAGAGTGGGAAGGGGCCTGCCCGAGGTCCCATCTGGCCCCTTCATGGTATCAGCTTGGGGTCCAAGGCCTGGAGAAGGGCACAGGACTTGCCTGAGGTCACACAGCTGTGCCGTGGGACAGCCAAATGCAGGTTCTCCAATCCCACTGTTACCCTGCAGAGTGTCAGAGGCTTCTGTGCTGAGCTTGTGGGGTAAGCGAGGCCCTTTGGAACAGACTCATTCCCGAGGGTCAAGACTGTTAGGCTTCATCCTCCCTGGTGAGGGGTGGCAGTGACCATACAGGCTGACCTTTCCTCTCAGGGGAAGGGGAGCAGGCTGGCTGGATGGGCAGGGAGAGATGGGAGGGGGCTTGGGACACTGGGAGTCCCTGTGTTGAGCCTTCTGCCTCACCCTGGAGGCTCCGTCCTGTCTGGGGAGCCATCTAGGGGCTGACCTCCTCTCTCAGCCCTTCCCTCACACACACACTTCTGCTGTCGTCCAGTGCCATATCCCTGGTCTGTGCAATCAGAGTTGTCTCCAGCCAGCTTGATATAATCCCCCAAGGCCCTCGTGTGGCCCACCTTATTCGCCTCGGTGAGATCAGTTTCCTGAGCCCCTGGGCATGGATCAGTCTTGGCTGTTCAGTGGAAGAGTTTCTGCAAGCCTGTGTTCTGCAGAACCTAGGAAGGCTGAGGGGTACGCCGGCCTCCCTGGGACCCCCTGTGGGATTCATGGCCGACGACTAGTGAGGGCACTGAGGATTCACTGTGGGCGGGGCGTGGGGAGCAGAGTAGGGCTGGAGTTCAGGGGTCAATCATCCATTCACATGGGCTGCTGGATTTCCTTGCCTGAGCTGGAGCTGATGGTGTCCGACTCCTGAGACCTGGGTTTGCTGCCTCACTTCACGCTGCTCGTGCAGTATGACCTTGGACAGGTCACTGAACCTTCCTAAGTCTTGGTTTTCTCATCTGCCAGTGGTGCTTTTTGTCTCATGGGAACTGAGCCTGTGTTGTGCCATTGGACAAGCAGCCTTCAGGGGCCCCGGGCCTTGTTCTGGGAAGTCTGATGGGTGGGATGGGGCGGAGGTTCAGTAGAAAGCCAATTTTTCTGGAAAGTTGCTTGTACCTGGGGAGATCGGTAAGGTGCCAGGAAACAGTGGCGAACCAAACAACGTGGCCACAGTCAGGATGCCCCTGTGGACTGAGTGTCCAGGAGGGCAGCTCAGCAGCAAGGGAAGGAGGGGTTTCAGTCCCCTTACCCCTACCCTAACCCAGGAGAAAGGTGGCTGCCCGCTGAGGGCCAGAGTGAGGGATCGGCAACGTGTGTGTGTGTGTGAAAAGAGAGACAGACAGACAGACACATGGAGGGTCTACATATGCTGTTGGGCTGTATCTGTGCATATCACAAGGGTGGACACTCCCGAGGACCTTCTGGTTTCTCCTCTCCCTGCTTCCCTCCGCTACATGTCCCACTGTCCCTGCTTGCTCTCAAAGCCCAGTGGCCGTCCTCCTGGGGCAGAGCTTATGCCAGGGTCCAGCTGGGCCTGGTGGGGACAGGATGGGCACCTCTCTGGTCTGGGATTGCCTTTGAATCTGCCCACTTGGCCACGCAATTGCCTTACCTTGCTGGGCCAACAGACCAGCCAGCCAGGAGGCACCAGCTCCCGCCCTTAACTGTGGGATGTGAGCTGGGACGTGGGGCACATGGGCCTGAGCTGCGGGCCCTGGAGGCTACCGCACGCCGGGAGCTCTTGTGGCTGCCCTTTGCCTCCCCACCCCTTCCTTTCCCTCCTCCCACCTCCACCTCTTCCCTGTGTTCAGCGTCCTGTGGTGGCTCCTGGGAGGCAGGGGCCCTGCATGGCGGGGTGGGGTGCATCCTCGGTGTGACTCCTGCTCCGCTGCTGCTCGTGCGCATTGTGCAGACCCCTTTTGGAGCCTTTGCTTCCTCCTGTAATTCACTGTTTGTTCCCCAATCTTTATCCATCACAAACAAGGGCTTGACCAGCCTTTGCGGAGAGTGTTCCCATTCGGCAGAGTGATCGTCTTGTATGAAAGATTTGGAGGACCACATGCTGCATTATAGTCCTTATGTCTGTCTGAAGTCAGGTGACAATCGGCCCGGCGGGTGGAGGTCAGACTGGAGCTTCCCGCTGGGGGAGGGTCCCAGAGGGAACTTTCTCTGGTGATGGAAACACTCTCCATCTTGATCTAGGTGGTGACTTCACAGGGGTATGCACCTGCAAAAATTCATTGAACTATGCACTTTAAATCTGTACATTTTGCTGGGACAAATTATACCTCAGTAAAAAGGAAAAAGGCCAAAACCTTAAAATAGAAGTGTTAAAAGCATGTATCACTGACCTCATTCCTGTTCCTGGTACCAAATATACCTTCCAGTCCGACAGTACACCCTTCCCAGGGGCAAGTGTGACTCCCATTAGCTCTTTGGAAGTAGTCAGGGCCCCTTTGTTGCCTCTCATGACCTCTCGGGAACCCCTGAGGCAGATAATACACTAACAACTCGCATTACGAAGCGCCTCCAGGGTGCCAGGCTCTGTGCTGGGTGCTCTGCCTGCTCAGGATCTCTTCAGAAACCAGAGGTCAGTGGTGCCATTCACCTGCTTCTCCCGTAGCACTGCAGGGAATTTGGGCGATAGACAAGCTTTGGAAAAGAAAATCTTTTAAAAACGCAAGGCATTTGGAAAGGAAACAGTGGGTGCCCAGCAATGGGAAAAGCTGGCCCAAGCCTTCCTGCCCATGTCCAGTAAGGAGAGACAGAAGCTGGGGTTGCCTCCCAGCTGCTCTGCCCCAGCCTGGGGCCTTGGAATGGACACTTTTCTGTAAAGAATCTTAAGAGGAACAGAAAGGAGACTTGTCCAGGGGGACCCAGGAGGCATGGACAGAGTGAATGCTCATGGTTCCACTCTTGCGGAGGCCTCCACACCCAGCATCCCAACTTTGGTCACCCAGCTCTGGGGGAGCAGTGGCCCCAGCTGGTAAGTCCACTTGACTGGTGGGAAGACTGAGGCCAGGCTCCAACACTGAGTCAGACCCACGGCTTCTGATGTCAAGTTCCCATAGCATCGTGTGGGCAGGACTGCTGGCTCCTGGGAACCTCATGACACCTCCCCACTCCCGGCTTCCTTTGGGTCTGGGCCAGCTGATGCTTCCCCTAGGCCCTGCAGGGACCCATGTCCACCTTCGTAATTTTGAACAGTCCGTCCTAAGACATGGGGATTGTATGGACATTCTTGTTCATTTCCTAGTTCATCAGGCCTTCCTTTACCACCTCCTGTGTCAGAGGGGGGCTCAGAGAAGACAAAACAAACCCCAATCCTGGGATCTTCCCCTCTCTTCCCTTCTCAAGCTGGAAGGTTACACAGGAGGTCCCAGGTCTTTCCCCTGCTCTGGGAGCCTTGGCACCCTTCTCAGGAGGCCTTTCTATAGTGATCAGTTTGATTTCCCCTCTGCCATAACTAGGCATCTCTACACATTGGTGGTTTCTAACAGACTGGAGCAGAAGAAAACTTCTGACCACAGAGGCACAGAATGTAATAAATGACTTAAACAGGCATCCCGGTCACTGGGCTCGCATACTTTGTTGTTTCAGCCGCCAGACATATGTTTTTCTGGGAATACAGGAAATTATCTCTGCCCTTTGAGGAGGGGTAGAGATTTTTCTGCTTGTGCTTGGGAGTTCCAGACCATTCTCTCATCCCTGGCACCTTCTGGCCCCTGGACTGGATGAAAGACATCAGCTGCTAAAACCCTTTGATTATAGGGGGGCTTTTTCAGTGGGAATCCCTAAAATAAAATATAGCAATTCTCACCCCCAGTGCAGGACTGAGGCTAAACCCTAAGCCCTAGGATTAGAGCTGTGGAGCCAGACCGCCAGAGCCCAGCCTCGTCACTCATCAGCTCTATGCCCCTTGGGCAGGTGACACCCTCCCTGCGCCTGTTTTCTCACCTGTAAGGGGGCTGCAGTACTGGTATGTCATGAAGTGATTGTGATGATTGAATAAAGTGCTTTGAACAACACCTGGCCTGAAGTAGGTACTCTATAAGTATTAGCTATTAGCATAAAATATTTTTCTCTGATTAGAAAGATCTATGTGTTCATTCTAGAAAAAGAATAACATTCCAAAAGGTATAAAGAAAAAAATTCTTCATGATTGCATCGTCCAAAAAAGTCAGCACTTTTTAAAAATATTTCCTCCCAAGATGTTTTTTTCTACACATATTTTCTTCACGGTGATGTTCAGATTCTATCTACGATTTTGCTCCAACCTTTTTCGCTTGGCATGTTACCATGTTACTTAACTGTAAACATAACATTCCACCAGGAGGAACACCACATAACTTATTTAACAATCCTTTTGCTGGGCATTGAGATTATTTTTTATTTTTCTCTAAGATTATTTTTGGTTTTTCTCTATATAATGTGATAGGTATCTTCAGGCATAAAAGCCTTTTCTGCCTTGTGGATTACTTCTTCGGGCTAGTGGATATTTTTTAAGGCTTTGACACATACTGCCAGATGGCTTTTCCAAAGAGGATGTACCTAGCTGCATAGGGCAGCTGTATTAAAGTAGCCTGGTACCAAAGGCATTTTGAAGTCGTAGCCACACTTGGGTGGGGGGTAGGAGGATAATTTGTTTAACTCTTCTTTTAAATTATTTAAGGTCTGCCCTCATACTTAAGTAAATTGTTAATGAAAGTATAACACACATACAGAAAAGAATGGTCAGTAAGCAGTCAGATGCATTTTCATAAACTCGACACTCCCCATATCACCAACACCCGCATCAAATTACAGAACATTCTTGGTCTCCCCACACCCCAAGCTCTCCTATCCCCAAGCTGCCACCTCCCAGTCACTCCCCTCCAAGGGTAACCAGGATCCTGATTTCCAACACAGAAGATTCACTTTGCCTGGTTTTGAACTTTATATACGTCGATCACGTTGTATGCATTTTTGTGCCTGGCTTCTTCTGCTCAGCATTCCATTCCATCTGCTGGAGTCATTTGTGTAGCAATAGTTCGCTCGCTGTCGTTGCTGGGTAGCGTTCTGGTGTATGGATGCACCACAACTTCTTTATCCATTTCCCAGCTGGTGGATATTTGGGTGTTTCTGGGTCTGGCCCTATCTGCAGTACTGCTGTGAATGTTCTAGTGCATGTCCTTGGGGGAGATATATATGCTTTTCTGCATATACTTAGGAATGGAGCTGCTGGGGCATGTGGTATGTGTATTGTCTGCTTCCTGCTCCAATTTTTAAAGGATCATCCGGAAGGCAGAAAAATCCCCAGGGCAGTTCACTCCCCTCAATTAATTGAAGAGCACTGTTTGAGGGACACTGCATGAAGATAATGTTCCCTCTGAAGGCTCACGTCTGGGGCTGTAGTGGAAACTGAGTCGGGCCCTGGGTTCTGGCCCTCCAGCTGCAATGGACGTGTGACTTCTGCCTCTGGTCCCATGCCTCTGGTGGCCACCCAGTGTCCTCGCCCAGGGTACTCAGCTGACCTAACAACCATCCCACTGAGCAGGGCGGGGCTTGGGGTAGACTTGGGTGGGGCTGAGGGGACCCCCATCTTTGGATATGACTGGTAAGACCCCTAGAAGCTTTCTTGCCTCCTTTCTCCTTGTATTAAAAGACTCACACTTGTAGCACATATTCACATCATAAGAGTTAAGTGCCTCCAAAGTGGAATGAGAATCTATAAAAACCCCTGTTTATCACTCCGTGCTCTTCCTACCCTCTCCCCAGAGGTAACCACGCCAACAGTTTGGAGTGTTGGGGGAGCCCAGAACAGAAGGAACCAGGCAGCCTGGCTCAGATGTCCATTCTGCTGCTTACCTTCTGTGTAACCTTGGGCAAGTCACTTCACCTCTCTGTGCCTCATTTCCTCCCTGACGATTGAGGGCCAATAATAGTAATCCCCTCATAGGGCTGTTGAGAAGAAAAGGTGAACTAATATTTGGAAAGTGCATAGACCATCCCTGACCCAGGACAAGCATTCAGGATGCCTTCTGATCCTTGCAGTCTTTTTTACCCATTTCCTGCCTGAAGGGGCTCAGGCTGTGCATTTTCTTCTGTGGTTTTCTTCTCCCACTCAATGCCATATCGTTGAGATATCCTTTCCTATATATGAGACTTTGCTGTCCTGGGGTCCTCTTTCTCCTTGTCTGTCCCTCATGGAGTCCAGAAATTTCTCCCCATCTTTCTGTCCACATCCTCCCCCAGGAAAGGTCTGGGCCTGTTTATAACTGAGGTGTGAATGGCTGATGAGGGCGGGCCACTAACAGGCTGATAGGAAACCAGCCCTGGCCCTGAGCAGAAGGCGCACAGCTGGGGAGGGGAGCCGGGCACACACATTATCAAATGCGCGAGGGCCTGCTAGGTAAGGCCCACACACTCCCTGTGTCTCCTTGGATCCTCAGGGCCCCCCGAGGCAGGTGCTGTGAGAGGAAGCCAGGGCAGAGAGGCGAAGCAGTTTTCCCAGTCACCCCGCTGCTGTGGACTTGAGCCCAGGTGTCGGGTTGGGAAGCTCACGTTGGTCACAGCTAAGCTACAACCCAGTCTCAGCTTAGGGCAGAGGTAGTCAGGTGGGCAGTTCTGGCGAACGGTGGCAGGATGGGGCTGGGGGCTGCTGAGGGTGCAGATGGGGACAGTTGTCAGCGCCTCAGCTGAAACTGCATCCCTGCTGTGTTGTCCATGGGACCAGGGAGAGGCAGGAATCCTCTGGGGCGTCAGGTCCCCTGGCCTCCTCAGGAGGAGGGTGTAACCTGGGAGTGGGCACAGGGGACAATGTTCTTTGGGGAAACACCGTAACCCTGTGTCTACATTGTGTGCTTGAGGCTCCTGCGCTTACCGAATGCATGCAGATGGGCTCTCCCCAGCCTGGCGGGGAGGGACCCGAGGCAGTTGGCTCTGCAGTGTCCCTCCTCCCAGCTCTTCCTGATCAGCGTGGGCACTGGCAGAGGCTGTGAGTGGCCCTTAGGCTTTGAGAGTGAGCAGGTGTGCTTGGGGGCTCAGGGAGGGGTGGTTAGTGTGCCCAGGTCTCTTCTAGAGCACCCCATCCACCCTTGGGCACCCTTAAGTGCCTCCCTTAACCTGACGCGAACCCACACAGATCACACTCAAAGTGACCCAGGTGGGGGTGCCACGGGCAGAGGCTGAGACTCCAAGGGAAGGAGCAGCCTTGCTTGACAGTGGGGGTGGGATGGGACAGGCCAAGGCCAAGGCTGCCGACACCTTGCTGTTCACAGTTCTCCAATATCCTCTCCCAGGATGCCTACACAGATCCTGAGCTGGTGGTGGGGATTCCTGTGTCCATTTTCCAAATGAACAAACCGAGGCTGGCGCAGCCAGTGAGAGGCTGAGCAGGGCCTCGCTCTCTCCCGAGGCAGAGCCAGCTCTGGCCCAGCGCGCCCAGCCTTTGTCAGAGGAACAAGGGGCTCCTTCTCCCCTAGGCCTCCCATGCTGGCTGGCACTGCCAGGCCCAGAGCCGTCACCCCAGGGGCCAACTGAAGTCAGATTGTTCCTGAGTGGGAGGGGCTCCCCAGCGCTGGTGTGAGTGTGTAGGGGGTGCAGCTGCCAGGGGAGTAGTCTGGGCCGGGGTCAGAGCCCCAAGGTCTGTAGGACTTCAGGGGGTTGGGGGGCTGGAAAGACAGGCTCCCCTCTCTCTAGGAGCACAGGGAAGGGGTGGAGGGTGCAGCTGGTCCTTGTTCCAGGACAGAGAAGAGGGGAAAGGGGAGCGTCTGCTCCTTTCTCCTTGGGGACTGTCCTGTTGAGAGCTGGATGGAGAGACCCCTGGGGCTGATACAGCCCTTTCACTAATTCTTGCCTGGGGGCAGAGCAAGGAGGAAGGAAGGTGAGGCGAGGCAGGTGGTGCTATCCTACAGTGTAGGGAGCAGACGTGGCGGTGGAGGAGCCCCAGGCTGGCGGTCAGGTGGCCCGGGCTCCGTTCCTGGTCCCGATCACCCAGACACGCAAGCTGGGACAAGCTCCCTCCCAGCTGGGCCTAGAGTCACGGTGGCCACCAGACCCCCCAGCAGGGGTTGGGAGCCGCACTGCCTGGGGTTGGGGCCTAGCTCTGTGTCTGCCACAAGACACTTAAGCCCCCTGTGCCTCTGTTTCTCCTGATCTGTAAAAGGAGGCTAATGATCCAAACTACCTCTTGGGGCGCTTTGAGGTGAGAATGCTTGGAACAGTGCCCAGCATACAATACTCAGATAGATGCCAATTTTTATTATTTCCATGATCCAATGATTTCACCGATGATCTGCCCGTTCCTCCTGCTAATGCCGACATAGGCTGGTGTCTGGCAGTAGGCAGAACGTGTCAGCCCGCGCCACCCGCAGAGATCTGGGTCTCCTTAGCGGCTTGGGACGCAGCTCTGGCCTGCTGTCCGCACTGCAGCCGACCCCGCCAGGCTGTGCTTAGTCTACCAAGGGCCATGCACCGTGCTAGACACGTTATTTTCACATTCAATACACTCACCAATCTTCTGAAATAGAAACTGTTTACAGATGAGGAAACACTCCAGAGAGGTTAAGTGACTTGCCTGAGGTCATATAGCAAAGAAGTGGCAGATTTGGGATTCAGGACCCTGTCTGCCCTGTGTGGTCGTCCCTGCTCCCCTACCACAGGACCTCTGCGGGGCCTGGGCACCTCTTGGAGAGTCTCCTCCCATCTTAGCTGGGAGGGACTTTAGCAATAGCCCCGTCTAACCCTTTTGTTTTGTGCACAAGACCACTGAGGCTCAGAGAGGGAGAGGGGTGTGCCCAGGGTCACTCAGTGAGCTAGGGACTCACTTGCAGGACTCATTCTGTCCTGTCCTCCCCTCTTGTGGCATAGGCCTGGGGACTTAGTCCCCCTGTCCCACTGAGACCCATCGAAAATGAGGGCTGACGTGCTGGGCTGGGGGCAGCCTTCTCTGGGCCCTCGCAGGCCCAGGTGCTCCGAAGCAGCCCTCCCTGCACAAGGTTGTAGTGGCCTGTGGGCTTGCCACTCCCGTTTACGGGACTGTAGACTCCAAGAGCTCAGGACTGCAGTTGGCGTGCTGGTATATTGCCAGTGCCTGGTTCATAAATAGTGATCATTCCCTGACCACATTCATGGGGCGTCTCCCGTGTCCCAGGTCCTGAGCTAGAGGCTGAAGGCACCGCAGTGAACCAGACAGACAAAATGCCTGCCCTCGGGAATTTGCATTCCTAGTGAGAAACAGACAATGAGTGGAATAACTAAGCAAAAATGCTTAATACTCAAGACGGTGGCAAGTGCTAGGGACAAACGTAAAAGAGGAAAGGGGCTGAGGGAGCATGTTCGGTGGCAGATAGGGATTCCGCCATTTTAAACAGGGTGGTCAAGGGAGGTCGGTGTAAGGACGTGACATTTGGACCTTGGAGGAGGTGGAGGGATGAGCCATGGTGCAGTCGGGGAAGGGCATCACAGGCAGAGGGCAGAGCAAGTGCAAAGGCCCTGGGGTGGGAGTGTGCCTGGCATGTTCAAGGGACTGCAGGGGCTGGTGGGTGTGGCCAGAGCAGGTAGAAAAGGGGAGAATAGGAGATGGGGTCAGAGGGGACCGTGAGGTGGGGACAGATCACACAGGGCCTTTTACGGTAAGGATTTTGGCATTACTTGGAAGTGGGAGCCCTGGAGACTTCTGAGCAGAGTGAGGACAGGATGTGACTTAGATTTTAACAGGATCACTCTGATCACTGAGTTGCAAATAGTATGTTGCAGAGCAAGAAAGGAGGGAGTCTGAGCACGAGGAGGTCCCTTCAGAAGGCCGGATAAGGCCTGGTAGAGGCTGGGCCCCCATTGGTGGCAGTGAGGTGGTGGGAGAGGAGAATGTATTTGAGGTCAGATCGGACAGTATCGCCATGTATCATGAGAGGAAGAGAGGGGTCAAGGTGGACGCCAAGCTCTGGGGGGCTGACCAAATGCAGTGAATGAAGAAGAGGGAGGCTCCACTTCTGGCCCAGGAACCAGGAAGCTTGGACTCGAGTCTCAGCTCTGTCACCCACTGGCTTGGTCACCTTGGGCTGATCACTTCCCCTCTCTGGGCCTCAGTGTCCTCTCCTATGTAGTGGGTGAGATGCTCCTTGCCCTGGGCCCTCCCTAAGGCCTAGAGCTCGGAAGAGGGCCTGTGCCTCACAGCCCTGCCTCCTGTTCACAGGGAGCTGGTGCCGGCAGCCGCCATGGCCTCACGCATCGGGCTGCGCATGCAGCTCATGCGGGAGCAGGCGCAGCAGGAGGAGCAGCGGGAGCGAATGCAGCAGCAAGCCGTCCTGCACTACATGCAGCAGCCGCTAGGGGGACCCCCCACCCCCGCCATCAACACCCCCGTCCACTTCCAGTCTCCACCGCCTGTGCCCGGGGAAGTGCTGAAGGTAGGGCCTGCTCCAGCCGGTCCCCTCCCACCCTGGTCCTGGGAGCCCCTAGAGCCCTTGCCTTCTCCTCCATCCAGGTGCAGTCCTACCTGGAGAACCCCACCTCCTACCACCTACAGCAGTCCCGGGACCAGAAGGTGCGGGAGTACCTGTCCGAGACCTACGGGAACAAGTTTGCTGCCCACATCAGCCCTGCCCAGGGCTCCCCCAAGCCCCTGCCCGCTGCCTCCCCGGGGGTGCGGGCTGGACATGTGTTGTCCTCCTCCACTGGCAACAGCGCTCCCAACAGCCCCATGGCCATGCTGCACATTGGCTCCAACCCGGAGAGGGAGGTGAGTGAGGTGGCTGCCGCCTGCAGAGCTGGCAGTCTGGTGTCATGCTCCAGGGCAGTCAATGGCAGAGGCAAGGTGCTGCCCTTAGGAGCCCCAGTCTGAGGGGAGACACAGCCCTGCCCTTGGGGAGCCCGTCTCACAGGGAAAGAATCACCCCTACTTCTGAAAGCTCTCCTAGGGACACACAGGAGACTCAGGGGAAAGCCCAGCACACTTACAAAGCCATGTCCAGATGGAGGATATGTAACACTATGTCCCTGGGCAGCTTGGTTCCTTGGGAAGAGCCCTGGTCCAGGCCTTGGGGGCTGTGGGACTTGGATAGCTTATCTCTCTGGGCCTGTGCCTGTCGAGGTGAGCAGGTTGGGCGAGGTGGGCTCCAGGGTCCCTTCCTGTCAGTGGCTGGCCCAGGCCCCTTCCTCTGCCCTTCTCCCAGTGGGCGCTCCTCAGACAGACTTTTCTCTTTCAGTTTGATGTCATCGACAACATTATGTGTCTGGACGATGTCCTGGGCTTCATCAATCCCGAAACTCAGATGCCCAACACGGTACTGTTGGCTGGGGTGGGGTGGGGCCGGGTGTCAGAGGAGGGGGCCGAGGCCCCACGGTGGCTCTGAATCTGGGGAGAAGGAAGGATGGGTCCTCACCCGGGCACAGCCGGTGTCTCGCTGCAGAGACAAGCATCGTCTCCATCCAGTCAAATCGTGATAAGGGTCCAGGGCCAAGCAGAATTATGAATGCAGAGACGTGCCTCAGCCTGTGTGCATGATGGGGCTTCAGCAGGGCGAGGTGGCTGGGCAGACGGGGAAGGCTTCCTGGGTAGGGGAGGGGCAGGTGGCCCTGGTGTTGGGCCTCAGCACCGGGGAGGCCTGGGAGGGGAGCGGTGTGGCCACAGGAAGGCCTGGAGCTGCTGAGTTCCTTTGGGATCTGGGGCTTCCCCTTCCCTGCCGGCACAGGCCTGTCCCTCACGCCATGGAGGCACGTGATATGGGGTTGGCTTTGTCCCCTCCCTCTGCCAGCCTCCTGGCAGTGTGAATGGTCTCTGGGCCTCCGCGAAGAGGTGAGGTAGCAGGTGGGAAGGAGCCAGGCTTAGAATCAGGAGGCAGGGCTTCTAGCTCTGTCTGTGACCTTGGGGAGTCTGTGGAGCATGCTGAGCCTCCGTTTTCTCAGCTGAAAAATAGAGATGCCTTCTACTCCCAGGATTGTGGGAAGATTAGATAAGACAAGAATTTGGGGGCTGGATCTGCACAAGGGTGACAGATACTTAGACTCAACAGGTGAAATTGTGGGTGTCCCCACCCCTCTCTTGGAGGTCCTGAACCTCAGCTGCTCACTTCCACCCCTTGGGCCTGAACCACTGAGGGGAAGTCCCCAGCTCTTGAGGTGGGGAGTCGAGGAATCAGTCCTCAGTGCCCACTGCTCTGGCGACATGCCCGGTGGCTCCACAGGGGCGTCAAGGGCTGCTAAGGGAGGACATAAGCGTCTGGTCCCTTTAGTGGTTTCTGTGTGCCCTGAGGTACTAGGCCTGTGATTTTCTCTGCGTGTTTCTGTGGCAGGAGCTGCAGAGATGTTTCCAGGGCTCACATCTGTCCCTGTCAGCCCTCTGCTGAAGCCCCCACTGGCTGCCCATCCCAAAACCCCAGAGTCTTTGCCTGCCAAGCCCTGTTCTCCAGGGCCCAGCTGCATCTCCTGCCAGGCCGAGACCCCACCTGGCTCCTCCAGCCCGAGGGGCTTGAGACCACCACACTGCACCAGTCCCCTTCCTCAGCGCTCCCCTGCCCCCCGCCCCCCAGCCGTGTGCCCTTCCTCCAGTCTCTGCTCAGGCCCAACTCGGTCTCCACGCCCTCCAGAACCCTTCCAGAAACTCCAGGATAGATCAGGTGCTCCTCCCCTGGCCTCCTGATGCCTGGGGCAGAGTCCTGTTCCCCGGCCGGTCACTCTCCACAGCGGTTCTAGAGCCACTCGAGGGAGACCGGCTTCTCTTTGAGGGCAGGGGCTTCCTCTCCTTCAGCTCCCGACTCTGCAGCCTCTCATGGGCAGCTGCTGAGTGAGGAGGCCCAGGGTGAATTCTGACATCCTTGGTGCTGGCTGAAGACCCCTGAGAGCTGCAGCTGTGGTCTGGGTGACACCAGCACAGCTTGCTCCTGGGAGTCCCCTGGAATGGCTGTTCCTAGGACGCTGGGCCCTGGGGAGTGCCTCCCTCGGAGAGGGAGCTGCTCAAGGGGTTTCTGTCCCTACCTCATCCCACAGCTGCCCCTGTCCAGCAGCCACCTGAACGTGTACAGCGGCGACCCCCAGGTCACGGCCTCCCTGGTGGGCGTCACCAGCAGCTCCTGCCCCGCTGACCTGACCCAGAAGCGAGAGCTTACAGGTACCACCTCCCTGCCTCCCTGGGCCCTCCCTGGCTTCCTCCTCCTCCCTTGTTTTCTCCCTCCCTCCCAGCTGCTTTCTCCTTCTACCCTGGCCTCCAGATGCTGAGAGCCGGGCCCTGGCCAAGGAGCGGCAGAAGAAAGACAATCACAACCTGAGTGAGTCCTCCCTGCCCCCCGACTCGGGTCCTCTCGCCTGGGCTAGCTGGAAAGCCACTTGCCCGCTCAGGTTCTAGGAAGGCTTCTCTCCCCAAAGCCTTACTCCTCAGCACTGCCCTCCTCCCACTAGCCCTCTTTAGACGGGGTGGGGAGGAGCTCCAGGGAAAGATAGGCGTGACGTACCCATACACCAGTGAAAGAGCTTATCAGATTGTTTTCTTTAGGGTGTGGAAACTGGGAACTCCTGGGAAGGAATCTGGACAGCACTGGGAGTCCTACCCTAGGCGGCTCTGCTGTGTTTACAGCCTGCCCAGGGCTGATTTGCCTGGAAGAGCCCCTTATTTGTGTCTGGCCTGTGCCTGACACCCTCACCCCTCTAGAAATCCCGTTCTGTTGGTCACCCATTATTTCCTAGACGGGCTCGGGCACCCCTTGGTGGGCTTGGCCCTTCTCCCCAGGGGTCCTCCTCCCTTAATTTGCTCCTTCTGGAATTTGTTACCTTTAGTTGAAAGGAGACGGAGGTTCAACATCAATGACCGCATCAAGGAGCTGGGAATGCTGATCCCCAAGGCCAATGACCTGTGAGTACGTTTGGTGGGGGAAGGGTGGGGGTCGGGTGGGGAGTGGCTGAGGACCACCATCTGCACCCAGCCCTGTGCTGGTTGCCAGGAGGCCGGGACGGGAAGAGACTCCTTCGGTGCTGCCTTCTCAGAGCTTATCATCCATGTGGGAAAAGAAGATCCATCTCTTGTCCAAATCAGGAAAGCTCAAGACAGATGGGCAGTTGTCCTGGAAGTAAGGCTGCATCAGGAGGTTCTTACCAGAGGAGAGTCATGCTGGGGAAGTTTGGCGAGGGTACTGGACTGGTGCGGAGGTAGTCCAGAAATAGGGGTAGGGAACTGAGGACAGGTGTGGGTTTTGGCCCAGGAATGGAAGGCCTAGGGAAGGAGGCTGCTCCATGTTGCTTGGCCCCATGAGATTAGGGAGGTGGGTGTTGGCAGGAAAGTCACTAGGAGAGCTTGTTCTGTGCAGGTGGAGATCAGCTTCCTCCGTAAATAGCAGTTGGCCAGGTCTGGGGTGTGTGGCAAAGCTGGGACAGGCGCTATGGGCTTCAGAAACCTAAGCAGGGTTTGCTTACACCCACCGAGCGTGTGGTAAATACTGGGCCAGTCCTCTGAGCCCGCACCTCTGACTGCCTCGCCTGCAGGGATGTGCGCTGGAACAAGGGCACCATCCTCAAAGCCTCTGTTGATTACATCCGGAGGATGCAGAAGGACCTGCAGAAGTCCCGGGAGCTGGAGAACCATTCTCGGCGCCTGGAGATGACCAACAAGCAGCTGTTGCTCCGCATCCAGGTCTGGCCCTGCACTTGAACTTCTTAGGTAGCTTTGACTCCTGACCCTGGGCCTGGCTTTTGACCCTGAAGCAGTGCGTGCACTTCTGAAGTTGAAGATGGGAATGACGCCCATGAGGAGGGAGGATGTATCAGTCAGGATGTTATGGTTTAGTGCCAAATAATCCCCAGCAACTTTAAGCAACAAATATCACTGGAGGTTCTGTTCAGTGGGACCCTCATTCTGGGGCCCATGCCAACAGACAGGCACGTGTAGAGTGGGCTCTTAAAGCCATGTGTCACTCTAAAGGTGACGCTTGTCACTTGTGCTCACATTGCCTTGATCAGGGCAAGTACGTGCCTACACGTAACCTCAGGAGGGCAGGAAAGTGCAAGGCCTGCCATGTGTAGGAGGCAGAGAGGTGGAACTATTCAGTGGCTGGTGCTAAGAATCACCGTGGGGGCAAACTAAAGAACAAAGACTTGAGAGAGTCAGTTCTACCACCTGGGTGGAGAGTTCTAGGCTCTTGGTTAAGGGTTACTGTCCTCTTTGGACCTCAGGCTGGTCATCTATACAATGAGTGATTGGATTGCAGCTCTTAAACTTTCCTGTTTTTCAGAGTAGATAATACAGTTTGCATTACCATGCAGCACACACAGCCACACTCAAAGTGAAAAATCAAGGTTTTGTGAAAGAAGCCTCATCCTTAAGAGTTGTAGTGCATCCTGATAATTTCTGTTCTAGTCTGGGCTAGGCAAGTCTAGTTCTGTCAAGAAAATAGAGCCGACCAAGACACTGCAGTGGTCCCACAACCCACTAATGAGTTGTGGCTTGTAGTCTGAAAAAACACTGGTCTAGACTCCACAGTTATCCATGCTTCCTTCCAGCTGAGACATTTTGTGGTCTTGGATGCCCCAAGGAGAGGGGCTGCAGCGGGGGCCCGGGGGTAGCCGGTGCCTGTGGGTGTGTCCCCAGCCCTTTGTCCGCCCCGCCTGCAGGAGCTGGAGATGCAGGCCCGCGTGCACGGCCTCCCCGCCGCCTCCCCGTCCGGCGTGAACATGGCTGAGCTGGCCCGGCAGGTGGTGAAGCAGGAGCTGGCTAGCGAGGAGGGCCCGGGGGAGGTCCTGCTGCTGGGGGCTGAGGTCCCTGCCCCTGACCCAGTACCCATCCTGCCCCCCCAGGCCCCGCTGCCCCCACCAGCCCAGCTGCCACAGCCATCATCCCCGTTCCACCACCTGGACTTCAGCCAGAGCCTGAGCTTTGGGGGCGGGGGCGATGAAGGGCCGCCAGGCTACCCTGAACCTCTGGGGCCAGAGCATGGCTCCCCATTCCCCAGCCTGTCCAAGAAGGATCTGGACCTCATGCTCCTGGACGACTCACTGCTACCACTGGCCTCTGACCCGCTCTTCTCCACCATGTCCCCTGAGGCCTCCAAGGCCAGCAGCCGCAGGAGCAGCTTCAGCATGGAGGAGGGCGATGTGCTGTGACCCTGGCTGTCCCCATGCTGGGGAACAGGGACAGGCCTGGGGGCTGGGAGGGCCAGGGCCACCTCCCTCCCACCCTGCAGGGTGCACTTGCGTGTGAAGTAGCCACCTGCCCTGCCTCACTCCTCCCTGTCAGCCCTCTGTTTGGACTTAGTGCCTGCTTGGCAGCCTGCGGCATCGGGAGAAGCCCCCTGCCTGGTTCAGTACCCCCCAGGGGTAGCCCTCTTGATGGGGCTGGGCAGGAATAAGCCTTCAACTGGCTCAGGGGCTGAAATGAGAGGAAGGGAGGGGACAGGGTGTGCTAGAGGGAAGAAGAGGTCCTGGGAGGGCCCTCTCTTCTGAGCCTGATCCCCCTACCCCTGCCCCATCCCTGCCCCATGCTGGTGAAGGATACATTGGAGCAGGGGGTTCAGGGGGTTCCTTCTCTGAGGCAGCGACTGGTCCAGGGGGTACCCAGGCCTGCATTTCTGGGACTTAGGTGGCAACAAGCCCTTCCTCCAGTGTGGCCCCCCACCCCCCTTTGGTGCTAACAGCTCTCCACCAGGTGGTGTGAGGGCGGGCGTGGCCAGAAGAGGGGGCGCTGGGTCCCGGCCAGAAGAGCAGCTCCCCTCCAGGCTCCCCACTTTGTGCCTTTAGTAAACACTGCTTTGTACCTGCTTGTCCTGTCTCTTTGGGGTGGGTCTGGGGCTGACAGAACAGGAGAGGATTCAACCCAACGGACTCCTTTCTGGACTCAGAGTTCAAATGCCCCCGATGGGGGTCAGGGTACGGGGTTACTGAGAGGAGGGAACAAGCCCATCACCTGGTCCCCTCAACTCCTCACCCCTGCCCCATGGGAAGCTGGAGATGCAGCCCTATTTAGGGGGCCTGGATGCTGACGGAGGCACTTTTCCTCCTTGCTGCCGCAAGGTGGCGCTGCAGCCACACTGGTCCCACACCTCCGGCTGTGGCCTGAAGACTGCTGAGCAGGATGGCGTGGGGTACTGGGCTGCTCGTAAACCAGCTCTACTGTTCTTGGCTGCTGCTTTGGGGCACCCTTGGCTCAGGGTCCCCCTGGCTCGGGGAAGGGGCATGTTTCTGCTGTGTCCCACCCCAGTTCTAGTGGTGCTGACCTGTCCGAGTTCTAACCCCTCCCTAGGTGGGTGAGACCGCTTGAGAGGGCTGAGCTGCACAGTCTTGGGGGGCAAGGCCAGCCCCTCTGCTCTCTTAGTGTCTCTTGCAGGACAGGCCCCCTCGTGGCTGAGGGCCTGCGTCCTTCTGTGGGTTTGGGGAAAGAGGCCCATGTGAACTAGTTTGGGAGGAGGCAGGAGCAGGGGTGCCCGGCGGAGCCAAGGACAAGGTTCTGTGCTCTGCTCTGAGACTGGCAGGGAGGCCTGGGCGAATCCTTAACTTTCTCTGGGCTGCAGTTCCCCCACCCCAGAATTGTTCCCCGGGCCTCTGATCCAAGAGCCTGGGGTTTTATAACCGCATCCAGGGCTTGGGACCGTGAGGGGTGGTGTGCCAGCTTCTTCAGACCCAGGTGCCAGATGGGGAGGCGAGGAGGGTCTTTGGGGTTTTCCCTGGTTCCTACTCCCCACAGTCTCTTCAGGCAGAGACCAAAATGGCTTCTTCCTATGGGGCCCTGAGAGGCTAAAGGGGCCTAATTAAGAAAAATTTAAAATCCCAGGATGAAAATGGCTAAGAGGGCAATTTCCTCTGTGCAGAATGGGAGATCAAATCAACACTGGAGCAATTAACATGTGAGGGGCGTGAAGGAAAGGGGGCTGGGTAAGTGGGCGCTGATGGAGGCTGGGCTGGCGGAGGCTGCAGGATTAATCGCAAGGTCAGATGGAGCTGTGGATGACCTTGTGGGGTTTGAGCCGGCCTGGGGGCTGGCACCTCCTTTCAGTTCCAGTCTCCACCTGCCGGGCCCTGGGACCCCCAGTTCCAGCCCCTCCTGGGACAAGCCCTGGACCCTGGCTGGGAGATACCTGATGGATCCAGGCCTGGCCTGCATTTGCTTTGCAGGGGATGGGAGTCCGGGAACTCCCAAGACCCGTTCTTCAGGGGATTAACTCCCTGCTAGCCCATCTGTCCTTTCCCTTCATCTTGGGGAGTCTTGTGCTGCCCATCTGCTTTCTCCTGCAGCCCCTCCACCTGCCTGCTTGCCTCCTGCTCCCTGGGTTACTTCAGCCCCACAACCACCTGCATTTTGGGAAGCCGGGTCTGTACCCACCCATTGGGTAGGACTGAGGGTGTGAGTGGGATTCTGTCCACAAGAGGGCGCTGCAGGGCCAAGACGTGGTTGCAGCAGTCCTGGCCACCGGGAGAGGGTGAGAACTCTCAGGTTAATCATACCTTCCAAGCTGCCTGCCCGGAAGCCCTGGAGTCCTGCCAGTTTGGTTAAGGCAGGCCGGTCTGCTACCTCCAGCATTTCAACAAGCCACCAGAAAGTGTTCAGGTATCTGAGTCTGGTCTGCACGACCCTTAGCTTGTGGCCAGAATGGAGTGGGGCCTCCATCTTCCGACTGGTGGTTATGAGCATCTCTGATTCAGTAAGAGGGGGGTGCATTCTTACCCGTGCTCTTTATTTCATAGGCAACACCTTTCTAGATATCAGGTCCATGGGGCGAAATTATTTTTAAAAAGGTAGAATGAGTAAGTAGGCTGGTATGAAGGCAGGGATAGACCTGTCCCGCCGCCTCATCTCACCAAGGAGGCCCCACAGCCTTGAGAACAAGCAAAAGTATAGAGAGAGAGTGGAGTGTGAGAAATGGGTCCAAACTTGGCAGGAGGAGGACAAGCAGCTGTAGCTCTCTTAGGTCCTACGTGGGGGCCCAAAGCAGGAGATGGGGTGCTGGG
The DNA here is from genome assembly GCA_032199065.1 of Smutsia gigantea. Taxonomy (NCBI): domain Eukaryota; kingdom Metazoa; phylum Chordata; class Mammalia; order Pholidota; family Manidae; genus Smutsia; species Smutsia gigantea. The sequence continues at coordinate 27,130 of JAVSCE010007166.1, forward strand.
CGTGAGGGTCCCGCCATCCGCAGCCCTGCTCCGGTGTGTCTGTCTCCACCAGCCACTGGCCTCTCACCTCAGTAGGAGTTGGGTCCCCAGATACGGTATGCCCAGGAAGGTGGCTTCCTTCCCTGCCTTCCAAGGGCAATTTCCCCTCTGGTTGTTCAGACAGAAGACCAAGAATGGATGGCAGGCCGTGCTGAGGCCAGTGGGGGTGTCACTGGCTCTCTGCTCCTTAGTACCCACCTCCTCAGTGTTAGGAAGCCCTGGATATCCACCTGCATCTCCTCTGAGGCCCGTCCACTGCCTGTAGGACAGGGCTGTCTGGGGGCCTGGAACTGCAATGAAGCTGGTTGGGGGAAGCCTGGCCTCAGTATACCCTCCTTGGAATTTCACAAGTTTCTATCACCCTCTGCATCTTTAAATCAGAGGATCTTACTTCACTGTTTGGAGCCATTGACTTGGATGAGAGTCTGGTACACATTATGGAACTTCTCCCCCTGTGCCCACCTAGCCTCCTAAAAACAAACGCCAAGTTTAACACTCCCGCTCCTAACCCATGTCCCCTTCCCCATCTGAGAGCCCACCCCTCTCCTGCCCCTCCAAGCCACCTGGAATGACAGCTGGAGCAGCTAGAAAGAGCGCTTCTGATTTACCTCCTGTCCCCCACTTGCTGGGACCCCCACCTTTCAGGGTCCAGACCCATCCCCCTCTTAGGCTCCTCCAGCCTCATCTTTTTTCTTTGCTCTGTCTTTTCCAAGGAGGGCAGTGGAATTTATACAATATTTAAGCAGCCAGAGCTGAGTCCGGGAAGATATTATTAATGTAAAAGGGACGGGCTGCAAATGCTTTTGGACCTGGTTACAATTAGAGGGTGATTTTTCTAAAGGTCAATGAATTCAGATAATATCCACAGGGGGGAGAGAAATTTAATACCTTTTTAGTGAATTAATTAATTATAATATTATATCGGCTTGGGGTTCTTTTCCAGAGTGATTAAGGGAGCGATCTGTCTTCTGTGAGGCCGGGAGAAGCGCCTGCCGCCAGCAAGGACCCTATCTGGGACTCAGAACAGGACCCTTCCCTCTCCTCTCACCCTGGTGGTGGCCAGGAACAGCAGGAGAGGCAGGCAGGACCCAGTCTGGTGCGGGCAGGCACAGAGATTGGCAGCACCCTTTCCCATGGCTGTCCCCATGCGGCGTCCTCCTCCTGTCTGTCCGTCAAGGGCCGGGAGAGCTGGCACAGAGATTGGCAGCACCCTTTCCCATGGCTGTCCCCATGTGGCGTCCTCCTCCTGTCTGTCCGTCAAGGGCCGGAAGAGCTGGCACAGAGATTGGCAGCACCCTTTCCCGTGGCTGTCCCCATGTGGCGTCCTCCTCCTGTCTGTCCGTCAAGGGCCGGGAGAGCTGGCACAGAGATTGGCAGCACCCTTTCCCGTGGGTGTCCCCATGCGGCGTCCTTCTCCTATCTGTCCGTCACTGAGGGCGAGTCCCTCCAGGGCCGGGAGAGCTGAGGTGTGAGTTGTGGCCTCCTTTATACTTGGAGAAACTGAGGCCCACAGGATTCAGACTTGCCCTGAGTTAGTGGGAGTTAAGGCAGACCAGGGTGGGATAGCTGGCTGGAAATAATGAGAAGGCTCCCCCAAGTTCCCAAACCAGGCCTTCTGGAAAATCTCCACTGGCCAGAGGCCCCTGGAGCCACCTGTGAGGGTTTCCTTTTCAGACAGAGGCTCTTTAAGGGTGTGGTGTGTGCCTAGGCTTGGCTTATAAAACAAAAACACTCCAGAAGGGCTGAAATGTCATGATGCAGCAAGGTTGGGCCAGGGAATAGCTAACTTTTTGTCCCTGGAGGGACGTGAGTGCCAGGGGAGGCACATTGCACCTGCTTGTTCATTCATTCATGTGTTCGAGCCATCATTCATTTATTCAACAAAACTCTATGGCACACCCTGTCTTATGCCATCACAGACAGATTGAAGTTGCCCTTCTCAAGCCCCTGGCCTTGAGCCCTAGCTGCTCATCTGAACAATGAGAGGCGGGCTGGGGAGACCTGTGTGGTCCCTTTCCACCCAGACAATAGTCCCCGCCTCGACCTGAGAGCGGGGGGGGGGAGGGCTGGGAGGTAGAGGTCATTCATTCACTCAGGGTGGGAGCTGGCCCTGGGTGGGTGCCAGGAATGCTTGGGTGCATAAGAGGCAGTCCCTGCTCTCTAGGAGCCAGTCCCTGGGGCAGGCGGGGTCAGGGCGACAGATGCAGGAACAGCTCCGGGAGGGGCTTAAAGAAAGGGAGAGGGATGCTAAGCTGCATGGGGAGGGGCAGGCTGAGGACAGGGAAGGGGCGCTCAGGCGCAGTGGGACAAGGCCTCCTGCGGAGGAGAGGGCGGGCAGGACTGGCGGTGCAGGAGGCCAGGTGGGCGGCTGCCCTGTTCCCAGCCACGGGCCCAGACACGTTGGGTGGAAGGTGCTTCTACGAGGCCATAGGTTCTGGATCCAGGAAGGTAGGGAGCAGCAAAGCCCAGCGGGCCTGGTTTAAATGTGGGCTCTGCCTTGGCTTGCTCTGTGATGGGGTGGAGGGGTGGTTGGGGCAGAGCCTCAGTTTCCCCTCCCATGCTGGGGGTTCTGAAAGTCGCCTCCTAAGGTCGCTGTGGCAATGAAAGGAATGGTGACGGGAAGGGCCAGGTGCAGTCGTCCTGCCCAAGCTGTGGCCCCAGGCGTCAGAGCCCGCGGGGGACCCTTGAAGGGCTGGGTGGGTTAGGCCCCGCCCCCGGCTGTGCCCTCAGGTCCTTTTCCATCCCAAGGGGTGCCAGCGGAGGCGTCGCCTGGGCACCTTTCTGGGCTGGGGGGAGACCAGCGTCTCTCTCTCACCTCAGCGCTTTCTCCCCTTCCCGTCTCAGCGCCCCCTCCCCACCCGCCTCGCCCTGGCTGTCCCCAGCGCCTCCCCCCTCCTCTCTTCCCTTTCCGTGTGCGGCGGGCTGGGGAGGGCCTTCCCATTGTACTATCTTTGGGCCCTAAATTAAAATTGATGACATCTTGAAATGAGCAGTGAGGGTAATTTTGCTTCTGAGCCGGGATGCTAATGAGGCCCCTTAATGGTGCGAATGCCGAGCTGACGGGTCGTGTGTCACGCGAGGCAGCGAGGGGGGTAATGGCCGAGGTAAGTGCCGGTAATTACACCCTGTCTCGCCGTATTTTGGCAGGCCTGGTGGGAGAGCGGGGGCTCAATCACCGCTGGCGGGGGATCCCCCCACCCACCGTGGGCCTGACAGCCAGAGATACCCGCCTGGGCCCAGCCAGACCCCTCAATTCCAGCCCCACCGAGGGGCCTAGGCACATTCGTGCATGCAACAGGGCACACACGGAGTACAGCCACACCATTGTGCACCCCCCATTCCCCCGGTGTGCACACAGCATTTACACAACTTACACACATACGTGCTCATCCATTATGCTCCCCCCCATAATTGCACACCCTGTGCACACACACTGCTCCATGGACACACCCTCGTGGCGCACACACGTACATGCATTCAGTGAGCACCCACTGTGCTTCACATCTACTGTCTCTAATCCTCCTGGCTCTTTTCTGAGATAGGTATTATTCTCATTTTATGATTCAGAAACTGAGCTGAAGGAGATGAGCAAGTTGTCCAAGATCACACAGAAAGGCAGGAACAGTGGAATTCAGATCTGTTTTACTTTGCATTCTGTGCACCCACCAGACTTCCTTTCATGTATATTCACATGTGTACTTCTCACATACAAACAGACATGCACGCCTGCACGTGCACATATATTTATCGCACACAGGTCACCCATATCCTCTGGGCACCCAAATGTGTAAATCAATCCACTGTGCAAGAATTCACCTGTGCACTGGTGACACACATAGGCATGGGTGTATTAGCACGCACACAGACTTGCTCATGTGCATACATGCTTGGATCACATTATTTTCACACTTGGACTCATGTAATGGCTCTAGGCTCCAGCATCTCAATTTCTAAAGAAGGGGAAGTAAGTCCGGCTCCACTTCCCTCCCCAGTATTTAACTATTGTTAAGGCAGAATGTAGCCACACAAAGTAGTGTGACTTGACTTCTACGACCCACCTACAGAAACACACACTGGGTGCACACACACACATTGTACACATGTGTGCACATTCTGAGCAAATGGTGCTTATGCTCTCCATCCATGCAGCATGCAGCCTTTAGACACATCACTGCCTGCACATCAAACACATGTGATGAGCATACATGCAGAGCCCTGGTGGAGAGCCCCAAGAGTGCATACCAGGGAAAGTGGAAACTCACAAAGCCCATGGGTGCTTGTTACATGTATATCCTGTGTGCCCTCCCCCCGGCATTTATCAACCTATGATTGCAGTGGAGGGTAAAAGCATGGACTTTGGAATTTGACTGCCTGAGTCCATCACTTTACTTGCTGCGTGACTTAACCTCTCTGTGTCTCATTTCCCTTCTGTAAAATGGGGATAATAATAGTGGACCTACCTCATAGGGATGCTGTGAGGGTTAAAAGACTTAACAGATATAAAGCATTTAGTGCCTGGCACGTAGTAAGGCCCCTGTAAATGTGGAAGCAAGGTGTGTATCTAGGACAAAGGATGCATGTCGGGATATAATAAGCACAGAGGGGTGGGAAGCAGAAGGCAGACAAGGAGGTGCCCACCAAGGCTGAGGTGGCCAGGGAGGGCTTCTTGGAGAAAGAGAAATTTAGGCTGGGCCTCGAAGAAGACCCATAGCTGCCGAGTGTCGAGCACCTACCCCATGCTGGGCCCCGTGCTAAGCTCTTTGTAGGAATTAGCCCCGCGTCCTCTGTGACCCCCCAGGAGGTGGAGACTATCATGTCCCTGTTATGGATAAGGAGAAAAAGACACAGGCAGCCTTGCTAACTTATCCAAGGACAGACAGGCTGAGATAAGAGGAGAGGAGGGCACAGGGATTCCAGGTGGGGGAGCAGCATGTGTCAGAAATGTAGCAACAGATGGGAAAACACCCCCAGAGGGCCCTCCTTGATGCACTGTAACAGTTTCCACATAATGAGAAGGGGGTGAGCATCTGGAGGGGCGTTCTGACCTAATTGCTGTGTCTCTTGTAGTGACACCAGGGGCCTGGAGGGGATAGGGGTGGCTGGCACCGCCCACATCATGCTGGGGTGGCAAGGTGGGGTGTGGGGACTGGACACCTTCACTTCCTCCTTGCCCCCACCCCCACCGAGGCCCCTGTTAGGAACGGGGTAGTTCATCCTAAGCATCTTGGCCTGGGAGACCAGGCCTGGCTCTCTGGAAAGGGACCAGAAGAGGACACGGGAAGGGCAGGAAGCTGTGGGAGGAGGTGGCTAGGGGCAGTGAGCATGCCTCTGTGCCCCACCCCAGCATCACAGCACCCCAGGGGCTGGTTCCCCAGCCCTCTTCAACAAGGAACAAAATGCTCATCAGTGTGCCCAAGGCTCTCCTCAAACAGGATGAAATATCCCTCTTGGCCTCATGCCCATTAAACTATCCTGGGCCTGACGAGCCAGACCACTCACCGACCCCCAGGAGATGGTGGATGTCTTTCTCGAAGTGTTTGCAGGAGCTGCTCCCAGTCGCTGTGCATTTCTTGACAACCAGCCAACGTAAGTGGTCCCTCCTCCACAAAGCTCTCAGTTCAAGCACTTTGGGGCCTTGCCACCCTGCATGTTTCAATTGGCCAGTGGCAGAACGCGGAGAAGGGGATCTCCTCACCTGGTTGAGTGGCTATTGGATAATCGGCCTGTGCTCCTGCCCTGTGCTCTGAACATTCTTCTCTTCCGCCAGCTCCCAATCCACTTGGTCAGCCATACCCCACCTGCTCCCGCCCCCCAACAAGGCAGCCTTTACTCCAGATGCCAAGTTGTCACAACACAGGTCCCTTGTCCACACCTCTGCTCACATTTGCCCTTTATCCCATTGTGCCCCAACCCTGCCTACCTGGCACCTGGGCCACACTCTCCACAAATAACTTCTGGCCCCCCTCATCCCACATGACCTTTCCTGGCACCCTCTTGCTAACATGAAGGAGCATGGCAGCGCAGGAGAAGGGCATGTACTTCTGAGGCCTGAGATGGGGGTGAGCATCCCAGCTCCTCCCCTTTTGAGCAGAGGGAGCTTGGGGATTGCCCCCCGCCCGGCAGATGTCTGGCCTTGGTTTTTCCCTCTGGCAGTGGGAGCATAGGGGGGAAGGCCAACCCAAACTGCAGGCTGAGGGTTCCCCGGGACTGGTGTGAATGCACCTGGCCCATGGAAGGGAAGAGAGCCGCATGGGATCGCATCATTTACTGTCCAAGTTGGGACAGTTTGAGAGTGGGAGAGGGCATTGTTAATAATTACACCAGGGCAGTAAATGAAAACTGGGGCTGCCTGGGGGAAGCAAGATGTGTGGTCACTAGATATTCACAGTATCAGTTCCCTTCCTGCCCACACCTGGTAGGAGGAGCTGGGGTGTCCGTGTGCCCCCCACTGACCATAGGCTCGGCCACCTAGGGGGTCTGCTTAGAAGCCAGACCAGGCTGGAGTGGGGGGAGGTATACAGAGAGCATCACATCTGGGGGCAGCATTGTGGTGTCCTAGAGACCAAGTGTGGGGAATGGCTCCTATGGCTAAACAGTGGAGAGGAAATCTAAGGACTGGAAGAATGCGGACAAGGACCCCAAATCCCAAAATACTCTCGTGGAGGTAACAACAACCTCCATACAGCAACAGGAACTGCCTCCTGTGTACAGCCCGGGCTTTGCAAGGCAGGTGCTCCTCTGCTTGCCATGCAGAGCTCATCAAGCACTCAGAGCAAGCCTGCAGGGATGGGGTGGCACTGTGACTATCCCCATTTTAGAGGAGAAAGCTGAGGCACAGAGAGGTTGACAGTAATCTGTCAAACAATGTTGCACAGCTGGGAGGAGCAGAGCTGGTGTTTGAACCCAGGCAGCCTGTCCCTGTTGCCTAAGGGCCCCTCTGCTGGCTCCACAGGGAGGGTGTCTTGCCAATGGGTTTCAGCCCCAGGCAAGATCCCTATGGATTCAATGTGACCAAAGAAATGACAGTAGAACGTTTTTGGGGCAAAACAGTTATACCCAACTTTATTCCCACAGTGGCAGGTCAATCACTAGAATCCCATCTACTCAGAACAAGTGTGCAGGCAGCAAGCTGGTCTCTGGGCCTCTGTCCTCGGTGCTGCCACCACACCAGCCTCTGCTCTGCTCTCCTGCAGCCGTGTCACTGTGTCACCCAGAGCACTGGGCAGGGCTCTTTATATAGAGTCAGTAACAACATATTGCCCACATGTGTGTAGTGAGCGAGCCGACCAGGGCCAGGTGAGAATCCTGGCCACAGGAACCTTCACTTCATCCACACTCCACCCCTCCAGGATTCTCGCCTCTCCATCTGTGTGCCCTCAGTCCTCTGCAGAGGTCCCTGTGCAAGGAAGCTGGAACAGTTGTAACCAAATTCCATGATCTACGACAATATACAAATAACAAAAATTACAACATTATAATAACCCCCAAGCCTGAGGAGATCCATTGCCACCAAGTGGTCATCCTGGCTGGATTCAAACCAGTTCTACTCAAAGGAGTTAACCAAAAGGACCGTGGTGGGCCTTACAATACCCACCTTCTCCAGCCTCTCCAGCAGAAAGTCTTGCAGACACACAGGCCGATCTTGTCACTTTATCTCTGCCTTCTGCTTTGTCCTCAGCAGCTGGAACCGCTGCTTCGGTCTCAGTTGTGGCCACCGCTCCAGTCATCCAATTTCTTTCCATCTGCTCCTGCCTTTTCAAACCAACCACATCTGGGTCCTCATGACCTTCACGGGGCCCTTTAAATTCTTCCTTGGAGAAGCAGACCGTATTTCCTTTTGTGCTTGAGCCTGAGGATAGAAGCAGAGCATGGGGTGCTCCACGACCTGAGGAGGGGCTGCACCTCTCCTGGAAGAACCCGCGGTTACCGACTCCTTCAGGCTTTCCGCCAGCTTTCAGCCAGGTGGGGTCTCAACCGAGGAGGGGCCGATGCCTCCAAGGCCTCCACTCCCACCTGTTGGTCAAACCTCTGCTCCTCCACTTCCTGGGCTGATGGCTCCACTACATCCTTCACCTGCCCCCCGGCACCTGGCGGCCTGCGTGCCGCTCCTCCTCGGGCCTCTTCCTTCTCGTGCTGCTTCCTCTCAGGCCACCACGATATCCTTTACCATTTCCACAGCACTTCGTAGCAATGCCGTTTCAGTCAGCAACAAATTTTCCTTCTCTTGGGGTGGACCCCAGTCCTGCACCCCTTCACAGTACCACATGTTCACAGGGGGACACTCGGATATCTCTCCGTCCATAGGGGCAGCCTTCCATGAGGCATCCTGTTCTTTTTCCTTGGTCACCAATGAACCCTGCCGACGTTGCCAACTGTCTTGCCAATGGGTTTCAGCCCCAAGCAAGTTCCCTATGGATTCAATGTGACCAAAGAAATGACAGTAGAATGTTCTTGGGGTGAAAGGGTTATCCCCAACTTTATTTCCACGTGGCAGGTCAATCACTAGAATCCCATTCATGGGGAGCGAGTCTGCCTGCAGCAAGCCGGTCTCTGCCTCTGGGCCTCTGTCCCCGGTGCTGCCACCACGCCGGCCTCTGCTCTCCTGCAGCCCTGCAGCCGTGCCACTGTGTCGCCCAGAGCACTGGGCAGAGCTTTTTATATAGAGTCAATAACAACGTATTGCCCACACATGTGTAGTGAGCGAGCCGATTGGGGCCAGGTGAGAATCCTGGCCACAGGAACCTTCATTTTATCCACAGAGGGCAAGTCCCCTTCCCATTCCAGGTCCCAATTTTGAAACTTGTGGGATCTGGGAAGTCCTGCAAGAGCAGCAGGGCCTGTGGAAAGTGGCTTGGCTTTGGAGTAAGAAACAGGTTCGCGGCTGGCTGCTCACTAGAAGCCGTGTGAACCTCTGTGTAATTCTCTCGTGCGCCTGGGTCTCCTCATCTGGAAAGTACCCGTTCTGTTGGGTGTCAGAGGGTCCTGATACTAAGCTGCGGGAGCTGGTCAGCACAAGGTGGCATTTCATGAATGCTGGTTCCCAATGCTCTCACTCTCCAAGTTGGGGCCCGTCCTGGGGTCCCCTCACCCCAAAGAGGCCAAAACTCAGGGCTCCATAGCATATACTTCTGCAGTGATTTGGGCCAGGAGTTTTGAAGGAGGAGGGCTGCAGCGCCCTGAATCTAAGGTTCTCATACCGCTAGAGCTGGTATTATTTATATTATTATCATGGAAGGCACCTGACTGCGGGCTAGGGCAATGTGAACTATCCCAGCTGACACCCCCCTAGGGTCAGGATGAGCTCAGGGGCCTTAGTTGACAGGTCCTAGAAAAGGGAGGGGCAGGGGAGGGGGCTTCCTAATGAACAATTAGTGTCTGCCGCGTTGCTAATCATGTGGTTCCATGTAATTAAGAAGCTAATTAGTGCTGTTCAATTAAGATTTAATTAGTTCCCTCTTCAGAGAAGCTTGAAAGACCCTCATGCCGGAAGCTCCTGGAATGGAAGGTCGGGGATGGGGAGAGGGATGCGAGGAGGGACAATGGGCGGAGAGGAGCCCCACCTCCTCTTGTGCCCCCTCCAGTTCTAGGACAGTGACTTGCTGCCCCCGGGCCTACCACCCCTGGCTCTGTTCATGGAGATTTGGGGGTCCTGCAAGGCTCCCCTGTACCCACTAGGGTACAGCCACCCCAGAGTGGTGATACCCCTGCATGACTCCCGTGGAAGTGGGCCCTTCAGGTATTGCACCCCATTCTCCACACCTGTTTTAGGGTAACTTAAGCTGCCCTGCCCTGTGGAAAGTGAGGAAACTGGGACCCAGAGAGGTTAAGTAATTCAGTTGTCCAGGTCGCACAGCTAGTTAAGTGGCAGACCTGGGCTAAGCTCCAGGACTGTCAGACTCCGAGACCCGCTCTGAAGATCGAAGCGAGAGAAAGCGAACACACAACCCCCAGGAACTGAGCCGATCCTCAGAGCTTCTGGTGGGGCCAATGTGTCCCCTTCCCACAGTATCTGTGAGGTTCACGCCCTCGTTCATTCAGTTCTCTGCTCACATGTCACCTCCCATTAGAGAGGCCTTCAGTGTGCACCCTGTATGAAACAGCATTCCCACTGCAAATTAGTTCAACCATTGTGGAAAGCAGTATGGAGGTTCCTCAAAAAACTCAAAATAGAAATACCATTTGACCCAGGAATTCCACTCCTAGGAATTTACCCTAAGAATGCAGCAGCCCACTTTGAAAAGGACAGATGCACCCCTATGTTTATTGCAGCACTATTTACAATAGCCAAGAAATGGAAGCAACCTAAGTGTCCATCAGTAGATGAATGGATAAAGAAGATGTGGTACATATACACAATGGAATATTATTCAGCCATAAGAAGAAAACAAATCCTACCATTTGCAACAACATGGATGGAGCTAGAGGGTATTATGCTCAGTGAAATAAGCCAAGCCGAAAAAGACAAGTATCAAATGATTTCACTCATATGTGGAGTATAAGAACAAAGAAAAAAACTGAAGGAACAAAACAGCAGCAGACTCACAGAACCCAAGAACGGACTAATAGTTACCAAAGGGAAAGGGACTGGGGAAAATGGGCGGGAAGGGAGGGATAAGAGGGAAAAAGGGGCATTACGATTAGCAGATGTAATGTTGGGGGGGCACGGGGAGGGCAGTACAACTCAGAGAAGACAGTAGTGATTCTATAGCATCTCACTACGCTGATGGACAGTGACTGTAATGGGGTTGGTGGGGGGGACCTGATGAAGGGGTAGTTTAATAACCATAATATTGCACATGTAATTGTAGATTAATGATACCAAAATAAATTATACAAAAAAAAAGAAACAGCATTCCCACACTCCCTGTCGCCTGTCCCCTCGTAGCAATTATCAGTACCTGACATATTGTCCATTTACTTATTGGTCTGTGGCCTGTCTCCCAGCCTGAAAATGAAGACTCCATGCAGGTCAGGACTTTGCTGCTCTATTCCCAGTACCTAGCACTTAGTAGGTGCTCAATAAGTAGCTGTTGAATGACTAAATGAACAGAACTGTTGTCATGCCTGTAGCGAAATGCGAAGTCCTGAACCCAAAGAAGGTGAAGGATAAGCATCTCTTTCCCCTTCCCTTCTCTGCTCCACACCCAAGCAGGGCTTGCCCTGGGGCCAGCCATCTCCAGCCCTGGGGATGGAAAGGCCTCAAGCTGGAGGGAGTTGGCCTGGGATCTGTGTCTCTGGTTGAGCTCCTGGCCCCAACTTTCTAGAAAGTGCAGCTGCTCCCTTCTGGTTTCCTCTCCTCTATCCCCTGCTTGGGCACCACACCTTCCTGGTACTCAGCTGTGTCCTGGTGTGGTGGCTGGATACTGGATACAGAGCGACACTGGCTACCCACCTGCAGCGAGGAGGACATGTCGTGCTGCCCGGCGGGGCCCCATCTGCTTGGGTGTCACAAAGAAGGCAGCTGGGATGCTGGTGGTCTTTGGAGGGACAGGCAGTGTTTCTTCTCACCTTCAGCTGCCAGCTGTTTCCGTGAGGCGCTCCTGTGCCCCCTCAACGCATCTCAGAACCTTTGCAGTGGGGCTTCTCCTGCTGCAGGGCAGTGTCCTTTTCTGCTGGGGTCCAGAGCCGTGCACTGCACAGGGCAGAAGCCACTTTCCTCACGGTGCACAGAATCACCCTGTCTGGACGCTCTACCTGCCCTGGTTAAACATCTTAACAGCTTTATTGAGATGTAATTTGCAAATCATAAAGTTCACTCCTTTTAAATATACAATGCAATGGTGTTTAGTATTTACAGGAATGTATGAGCATCACCATAATCTAATTTTAGAATGTTTTCATCCCCCCGAAACAGAATCCTGTACCCATTAGCAGTCATCCCCAAGCCCCCGGCAACCACAGATCTGCCTGGTGTCTCTGTAGATTTGCCTGTTCCGGACATTTCATAGAAATGGGATCATACAAGACGTGATCTCCTGTGTTTGGCTTCATTCAATTAGCAGAATGCTTCCCCACTCTTTTTACTATTATAAAGAATGCTGTGGTGGCCATCAGACCTTCAAGGCCATCAGAATTTGAACATCAGATCTTCAAGCACACCTTGAATAATTTCTTTAGGGTCAATTCCTTGAAGTGAAATTGCTGAGACAAAAGAGGAGACATGCGGTTTTATCTATTTCCTGTCCCCTCTGCCTTCACCAGCTACTCAGAGCCACTTGGGGTCACCCATGCCCTGACAGCCTCCCTTGCCACCCTCCTGCCACCACCTCATACCTCCTTTCTTTGCCCTTCATCTCTCCCCCTCTTGATTCTGTCGTGAGCACCAACCCTGGCTTCAATCTCAGGAATGCCTGTGCTGGAATGTTCCCTATGCTTACGGGAAGCCCACACTCCCTCGTGGCCCCTCAATCTTGTTGCAGCCCCAGCCTCGTTCCTCCCTTCCTTCCTTGAGCACCCTGATGACTGAGCCAGGCCAGGCCCCTCGCAGGCCCTGGGATGCCCACCTTTGACCCTCTGTAATTGCTTCTGTTTGTTGGCTTTTACTCTTTTCTCTAAATTTCCCAAGCCAACCCTAGCTCTGTGAAGCTCTCTCTGATTCCTCAACCCAGAAGTGATGTCCTCTACTTCAGAGCAATCAGGAGGCTGGCTGAGATCATACCTCCTGCCAGGCCGCCCCTGCCTGCTGTGCCCGATGGCATTTCTGGGCTGTGTAAGGTATTCTAGTGTGAGGTGGTAAGCACCCTACCCTGTGCTTGGATGGAGATGCTCGGCACCATCCCTCTGGGGCCCAGAGTTGTCATTTCATTTCAACAATCCTTTCTAAGGGTTTTCTGGAAGCCAGGCCCTGGGTTAAGTCTGGAGACAGGGAGGCAAATAAGAAAAACCCTTGCTTTCAGGGAACTTGCAGTTCAGTGGGCGAAGAGACAAGTAACCAGGCCCTTAGAAACAAGGTGGTGAGGGCGTAGGGTTCCTGGGAACACAGGACGGGTCCAGTATTACCTCCTGGCTGGCATTAGTGATGGTGACAGCTGAGTGTCTTCCTCCCCACCTCCACCTCCAGTAGCTGGAGTCACAGGAAAACCCAGTAGGGGAGGGGAGGCAGAGAGATTGGCTGGAAGAGAGGAGGAAATGAAACACAACAGAGGTAATTATTCCCATTTGACAACTTTTTCTAATTAGGGACCAATTATGTCCTCAGGTACCTAACTGGGGTCCTGGTAGATTCTCTAATTTGCTAGGTAATTACTGGCCAGTAATTCTACCAGGATGAAATTTGGAGAAGAAATATGTTATCACAACATTTTGGGTTTTTTTCTGTCCTGGGGGCTTGGCCCAGAAAATAACCTAGGTGATCTGAGCTTTCTTCTGCCTCCCCACTCCTCATGTGCCTGGTGGTCTGGGCCCCTTCCTGGTCCCTGAGCTCCAGGAGCTGGAAATCTAGTTGGAAACCATTGGCCAACACCATAAGGAATTAGGGCCATCTGTATTTTGGCCTTCCTAACATCCAGCCAGCTTTTGCTAACATAGAATTACTATATTCCAGGAAACTATTCTAGTCCTCTGACCCCCAACACACATAGATTTATTTAATTCTACAACTCAGTGATGTGGGTTATAACTATAAAAGTTGTTATCCCCATTTTACATATGGGAAAAGTGAGATACCAGTGGGTTAAATAATATATAGGAATTTAGCAAAATGAAATTATCCAAGATGTGCTTGAAGGTTTTATGTTCAAAGATGTCCATCATGGTGTTATTTATAATGCCCAACACGACTAGTAAGTGATGGAGCCAGGGCAGGAAGCCAGATAGTCTGGTTCAGGCACACCATGCTTTTCCTCACCACAAAATTGTTCTGCCTCAGTTTTCTTCAGTGAAATCATTCCTTCTTCGTTTACTGAAATAGTTTTATTGAGGTATAACTGATATTTATTGCACACATTTAAAGCATACAATTTGATAATGTTTGATATATATTTCTACCTATGAAACTATTACCACAATCAAGATAGTAAGCATATTCATCCCTCCAAAAGGTTCCTGTGATTTTCTGTAATCCCACCCTCATTATCCTCCTCATCCCACCTCTACTGCCAGGCAACCACTGATCTGCTTTCTGTAACTATAGATTAACTTGGATTTTCTAGAATTTTACCTAAGTGGAATCATACAGTCCAAAACCTTTTTTTCTCTGGCTTCTTTTTATAGGCATAATTATTTTGAGATTCATTCATGTTGTTGCATTCATCAATACTTCATTCCTTTTTTGTTGCTGAGTAATATTCCATTGTATGGATATACTACATTTGTTTATCCATTCACCTTTTGATAGACATCATGTTGTTTAGAAGTTTGGCTGCTGTAAATAAAGCTGCTATGAACATCTGTGTATAAGTCTTTGTATGGACATGCTTTCATTTTTCTTGGGTAAATATACATGAGTGGAATGCCTGGGTCATTTGGTAGACATATGTAGAACTTTAAAGAAATTGTCAAACTGTTTTCCAGAGTGGATGTAATATTTTACATTCCTACCAGCAATCTATGAGAATCTCAGTTCTTTCACTGCCTCAATAATATTTTGCATTAAATCAGTTTTTCATTTTGTCCATTCTAACAGGTATGTAGTGGTATCACCTTATGGTTTTGATTTCAGTCTCCCTAATGACTAATGAAGAGCATCTTTTCATATGTTTATTTGCCATCTGTTTTACTATGGTGAAGTGTCTGTTCAAATCTTTTGCCTGTTTTGGTTGGGTTGCTTGTCTTCTTTTTTACTGAGCTTTGAGAGTTTCTTATATGTTCTACATACATACAGAAGTGATTTGCAAATAATTTATACTAGTCTGTGGCTTATCTTTTCATTCTCTTAATGTGTCATTTGAAGAGCAGAAGATCTTAATTTTGATGAAGTTGAACTTTTATTAATTTTTTATTTTATGGTTCATTCTTTTCTGTTTGTCCTATCAAGAAATATTTACCAAACCCAAAGTCACAAAGATCTTTTTCATATATTTTCTTTCAGAGTTTTTATATTTTAGGTTTTACATTTAGGTCTAAGATCCATTTTGAGCTCATTTTTAAATATGGTACAAGATGTGAGTTGAAGTTCATTTCTTTACAGATGGATATCCAGTTGTTCCAGCACTATGTATTGAAAAGATGATCCTTACCTTGGCACCTTTGTTGAAAATAAATTGATCATATACATATACGTCCATTTCTGGACTTTCTATTCTCCATTGATCAATTTGTCTATCAGTTCCATCAGTTATTTGTCTGTCTTAATTACTGTAGATTTATAAATCAGACAGCATAAGTCTCCAAATTGTCCTTTTTCAAAGTTGTTTTGGCCATTCTAGGGCATTTGTCTCTCTACATGCATTGTAGAACCAGATTGTCAATTTCCACATAAAAGCCTACTGAAATTTTGATTGGAATTGTGTTGAATCTATAGATCAGTTTGGGGGAGAACTGACAGTTTCCAAATACTGAGTTTTCTGACCCATGAAAACAGTATATCTTTCTATTTCTTCCTTTATTTCTCCCAGCAGTGTATTTTAATTTTTCAGCGATCCAGTCTTGTATATCTTTTGTCAGATTTATCACTAAGTATCTCATAGTTTTCAGTGCTATTGCAAATATTTTTCTGGTAATTTTGGACTGACAGGAGGTTATCAATTTTACTGATTTTTCTTAAGGAAGTAGCTTTTAGTTTCATTCATTTTCTCTATTGTTTTTCTGTTTTCTACTTCAATGATTCTGTTCTTTATTATTCCCATTCTGCTTATTTTGGGTTTCATTTACTTTTCTTCTAATTTCCTTAGATGGACGTTTTGATCATTGATTTGAGCTCTTTCCTCTTTTCTAATCAAGGCATTTAGTAGTTATAAATTGCCTTCTAAATACTGCTTTAGCTGCATCCTATAAATTTTGACATGTTGTGTTTTCATTTTCATTCAGTTCAAAATATGTCCTGGAATGTAGTGGTGGTGAGGTAAGGGCTCACTGCCATGGAAGGGCCTCCCTCCCTCCTGACACTGGGTGGGTGTCCACGGACCTGCCCCTCCTCTGCACTGTGCTTATAGTCTTCTCAGCCACATAGCTGGATGCTGTGCGTTGGGCAGCAATCCTCTCGGCCCAGGCTGGATCTGGAGGGAGCAGCTAGGGTGCCCCGAGCTGAGGGGTGCCAGGCTGAAAGGATGTATCGTGAAGATGGATGAGAGGATGAGAGTTCACCATGGGGCACTCAGGAAAGTACAGACACAGATGGAAAGTCACTCAGAGACTCTGAGCTCCCAGAACTGGGATGTCAGCAGGATGTATGACCTCTGCTGGCCTTCACACTTCCCAGGGGAGAGGACCTGATGTGATCAGTTGGCCATTGTGTCTGTCATTTGCCTGTTTGCCCCCAGATCCATTTGTTGCCCTTTCTTGATCTGCTCTGAATCACGGGCCAATGGCCCTTGCGGTTTGCCTTTCTTGGACTCCTGTATCAGCTGCTTGCATCTGTGTTCAGCCAGTGGGGGCTACTGGAGGGAGACTGTAGGACAGAAGGAAGGGAGAGGCCAGGTATTTGTCTTCTTTCTTTGCCTTGGGTGGCCTCTCCAGAAGCAGTTGTGTCCCCTCTGTGGCTCCAGACAGACCTCCCTCTTCACGGGCACAGCTTCTGGAGGCAGCCCCTGCTGTGGTCTCTCTCCTTCCACATGGCCCTGGCTTCCAGCCTCCTCCAGTTTGCTGTCTATCCCTTCCCAGTGTTGCTGATTTCTGGGGTGCCTCACCATCCATTGGCAACTCAGTTTTACCACTACCCATGAAAGTATTTTAATCCCTCCCTCACTTCCCACCCCACCCCACAATTTGGAATACTCTGAATTTTCCTAACTGGTCCTGACTCATAGAGCCATCTCCAAAATGGAATGGCTCCTTTGACTAGAATATTAGGATAAGACCCCAAAAGATGGCTGGCTTCCTTCATAGCTCAGCCATCAATCCCTGGTCTAACCAGGCACAATCAATTTCAGGACTCCTACACGCTGTCCAGCTTGCTGTGGCACCATTCACACACAGTCATGTGAGTAGTGGCCCCTGGAAGTTTTCAATGAGAAGCACTTCTCTGGGCAGTGGGGTTGGTCTCACTTGATGTAACGGTAAGGTGCATGGCAATTTTTAGGAGAAAGAACCACTAGGGGCTTCTCTCCCTGTGGGGATGAGGTGCACTTAAGCATCTGTTCTTGTTTTGTCTTCTGGCAACCTTTTCCGGCTTCTTCTGAAACAATACCCCTGCTTTGGGGAACTGCTCCTCTTCCCTCCATGTGGTTCCGATGAGGCTCTCAGTTACAACAGTCACCTCTGCAACAGGAGAAACAGATGACTCAGGCCTGACCAATCAGTGTCTCTATGTTCCTGGCAGATTCGTCAGA
This sequence comes from Smutsia gigantea, assembly GCA_032199065.1. Classification (NCBI taxonomy): domain Eukaryota; kingdom Metazoa; phylum Chordata; class Mammalia; order Pholidota; family Manidae; genus Smutsia; species Smutsia gigantea. Next base: position 44,595 of record JAVSCE010007166.1, read on the forward strand.
GGATGGATGTGTGATCCAAGAGAGCCACCCGGAGTCTTCTCCTAGGGCTAACTACGCAAAGCATCCTTTTTCTGGGGTTTCTGACACCTCCGATTCCTATCCATCTTGCTAACTCCCCACCCGCCAGTGTGGAGATCTGTCTACAGTAGCAAACACTGAAGCCAATACACAGGGAGTCAGAGTTGAGACCGACGGAAGGAGAGAGAGAATCCTGGTGGCACTGAGTCCCCAGCTCCCACTGACGGCTGAAGATCTTTCTTTCATTTTACAAATACCAGAAAGTTCCTTCCAGCTACGAGAGCCAATAAATTCCTTTTTTGCTTAAGTTGGTTTGCATAGGATTTCTGTCACTAGCATGGCAGACACAGAGCTCTCTAGATTCCTCACTAGGAAAGTGAGACTTTGGGGCAACCTCTCTATGCCTTTCACTGAGCAACTAATGCCAAGAGAAAGGAATTAGATCAGCCAGCTTTTTTCTTCTTTTTCCAGTTTTACTGAGAAATAATTGGCACACATCACTGGATAAATTTAATGTGTACAGTACAATGGTTTGATTTATATATATTGTGAGATGATCATACAGTAAGTTTAGCTATCATTTCATATAGATACAATGAAAAGAAAGAAGAAAAGAAAAAAGAAAATTTTTCTCCTGGTGATGAGAACTCAGGATTTACTCTTTTAACAGCGTCCCTATATATCACACAGCACTGTTAACTATGGTCGTCATGTTGTACATTACATCCCTAGTGCTTATTTGTCTTATAACTGCAAGTTTGTACCTTTTGACCACCTTCCTCCCATTCCCCCTCCCCATTCTTCTGCCTCTGGTAACCAGAAATCTGATTTCCTTTTCTGTAAGTTTTGTTTTAGTTTCTACTTATAAGTGAGATTATACAGTATTTGTGTTTTTCCATCTGACTTACTGCACTTTGCATAATGCCTTCAAGTTCCATCGATGTTGTGGCAAATAGGATTTCATCATTATTTATGGCTGAATAATATTCTATTTCATATAAATACACACTACAACTTCTTTATCCATTCATCTTTTGGTGGACTTAGGATGTTTCCATATTTTGGCTATTGTAGATAATGCTGCTGCGGACATGGGGTGCAGTTGTCTTTTTGAGTATTTTTGTTTGCCTCAGATATATTCCCAGAAGTGGAATTGCTGGATCACATGGAAGATCTATTTTTCATTTTTTGAGGATTTTCCATACTGTTGTGCATAGTAGCTGCACCCATTTACATTTCCACCAACAGTGCTCAAAGGTTCACTTTCTCCACAACCACACTAGCATTTGTTACATCTTGTCTTTTTGATGATGGCCATTCTAAGAGGTGTCAGGTGATATTTCACTGTGGTGTTAATTTGCATCTCCCTAATGACTGACTAGTGAGGTGAACTGCTTTTCATGTACCTGTTGGCCTTCATATATCTTCTTTGGGAAAATGTCTAATCGAGTTCTTTTTAAACTGAGTTGTTTATTTTTTGCTATTGAGTTTTATCAGTTCTTTTTATATTTTGGTTATTAATCCCTTATCAAATATATGGTTTGCAAATTTCTTGCATTCCATAGGTGTCTTTCCATTTTTTTAATGGTTTCTTTTGCTGTGAAGCAGGTTTTTAGTTTGCTGTAGTTCCACTTTTTTTTTTTTTAATTTTGTTGCTTGTGCTTTAGGTGTCATATCCAAAATGTCACTTCCCAAACTAATGTCAAGGAGCTTCATTCCTGGGTTTTCTTCTAGGAATCTCATGGTTTCTTGTTCTTACCTTAAGGTCTTTAATCCATTTCTAGTGAATTTTTGTGATTGATGTGAGATAGGGGTCTGGTTTTATTCTTTTACATTTAGATATCTAATTATCCCAGCACCATGTATTAAAGAGACTGTCTTTTCTCCATTGAGTATTCTTGGCTACCATTTCAAATATTAGTTGACTGTTTATGTTTGGGTTTGCTTTTGGGCTCTTAAGTCTGTTCCATTGGTCTATTTGTCTGTTTCATGCCAGTAGCATACTGTTTTGATGACTATTGCTTTATAGTATAGCTTGAAATCAGAAAGTGTGATGATTCCTGCTTTGTGTTTCTTTCTCAGGACATCTTTGGCTATTTGGGGTCTTTTGTGGCTCTATAGAAACTGTTGGAGTGTTTGGTCTACTTCTGTGAAAAATGCCATTGGAATCTTGAAGGGATTGCATTGAATCTATAACATTGACATTTTAACAATTTTAACTCTTCCAATCCAAAAACAGGATATCTTTCCATTTGTTTGTGTCTTCTTCCATTTCTTTCATCAATGCCTTATATTTTCCAGAGTAGAGATCTTTTACCTCCTTGGTTAAATGTATGCCTAAGTATTTTATTGCTCTTGATTGCTATTGTAAATGGGATCAATTTCTTTATTTTTTTTCTTTAGAAAATTTGTTGTTAGTGTATAGAAATGCCACTGATTTTTGTATGTTAATTTTGTATCCTGTAACTACTGAATTAAGTGATTAGATCTAACAGTTTTTTTGAGGAGTCTTTAGGACTTTATATATTTAAAATCATGTCATCTGCAAAGAGAGACACTTATACTTCTTAACAGTTCTGATATCTTTTATTTCTTTTCCTAGTCTGACTGTCTAGCTAGGACTTCTAATACTATGTTGAACAGAAGTGACGAAAGTGGGCATCCTACCGTGTTCCTGATTTAAGAGGAAAAGCTTTCATATCTTCACCATTGAGTACGATGCTAGCTGTGGGCTTGTCATATACAGTCTTTATTCTATTGAGATATGTTCCTTCTATGCCTAATTTGTTAAGAGTTCTTATCATGAATGGATGTTGAATATTTCAAATACGTTTTCTGCATGTATTGAGATGATTATGTGGTTTTTATCACTCTTGGTTCTACCACTCTTGTTAGTGTGGTATATCACATTGATTGATTTGCATTGAACCATCCTTGCATCCCTGGGATAAATCCCACCTGATTATGGGGAATGACCCTTTTAATGTGCTGCTGAATTTGGTTTGCCACTATTTTATGGAGAATTTTTGCATCTAAATTCATCAAAGATATTGCCCTACAGTTTTGTTTTCTTGTAGCATCTTTTTCTGGCTTTGGTATCAGGATATGGAGATTTTGTAAGATGACTGAGAATGTTCCCTCCTCTTTGATTATTTTTTGGAAGAGTTTGAGAAGGATTGGCATTAATGCTTCCTTAAATGTTTGGCAAAATTCACCAATGAAGCCGTTTGAACCTAAGCTTTTCTTCATTGGGAGATTTTTTTATTACTGATTCAATCTCTTTACTAGTAATTGATCTATTTGGATTTTCTATTTATTTCTGGTTCAGTCTTGGTAAGTCAAGAATTTTTCCATTTCTTCTAGGTTGTCCAGTTTGTTGGTATATAGTTGCTCATAAATCAGCATGTTTTTAGCTACAATTAGTAGAAAGCCCAATTAAAGTGGCTTGAATAGGAATTAGCACAGGAAGATACTCTCGAACAGGTAGTATTTGGAAATAGTTTGGTTCTAGGTTTGGTTAATCCAGTGGCTCAAAGATGTCCTAAGGAGCAGATATTTTTTCTTCTTTCCACTCTGGAATCCTCTCCCACCATGTGAGTCTCACTTGCCAGAAATGCTGCATGAGTTCTCAGGATCCATGTGTCCACCACCCTGTATAAAGAGGCTCTGTATGATCCAAAGGAAGGAAAAATTTAGTGTGAGGCTCATCCTCAGAGGCATCAAAATCACATGTCCCCTTCAGGGCACAGGTTGTCACACATGAGTGATATGAAAGAAAACAAGACAAGTGTTGTGAGAGCTGGGTTCTCATCCATCTGGGGTGCAAACCTGACCTGGGATCTTAGTGAAATCACTATCCCTCTGACCTCAGTTTCTTCTTATGTAATACAAGTGGACAGAACAGGATAACCCCCTTGCTTCCCACTCTCAAATGTGAAGCAGGAATACACACACACATTTTTACATGTATATATAATTTCTTTTTGCTTGAAGTACATTTACACATAAAATGTACATGTCATAGCAGTACAGCTCAATGAAATTGTACATGCTAAACACAATCATCTATCCAGCATCCAAATTAAGACACAGAAGCTTCCCAGTCCCCTAGAAGTGCTGCATGTCCCCTCCCAGCCCTACCCCTTAGGGTAACAGTAACTGACTTCCCACACCACGGATGGGTTTCATTTGTCCTTGTACTTTACATAAAAGGAATCATAGAGTATGTTCTTTTGTGTCTGGCTTCTTCCACTGAACTCCGGGTTTGTGAGATCCATCCATTTGTGAGTGGCTACAGATCCCTCCTTCTCAGTCTAGACTTTCATCATGTGAATTACCATGATTTGTTTATCCATTGTACCATTAATGGATGGTTGGGTTTTCATTTGGAGGCCATTATGAATAGTGTTGCTGTGAACGTTCTAGTCCATGTCTTTTGAAGCATGCATGTACATATTCCTGTTTCATATATACCCAGTAGGGGATCTCTGGGTCATATGTTATGCATATATCCACTGTAGTAGATTATGCCTGAGGAGATGCACTGATTTATACTCCCAGTGGTGGCGTACAAGGGTGCCAGGCACTCGACACCTTTGTGAAGTAGGCAGTCTCTACCTACAGCATAATGGGAGGAAGTTGGCACCCGGATGGATATAAAGCTGGACTCCCCCCCACCAAGAGTGGATGGCAGCAGCAGGGCAAGGGCAGTGAAACCCCAGGAGTGGGGCTAGAGGAAGGAGTTGCAGCCTGTATGGAGGGTGACCATGGGGAGAGTCCTGAAGGACCATCTCTCGCTTTCCTCCTGAGCTGAGCGGGTAGAGGAGGCTGAGGTGACCACTCCAAGCTCAGGCGACTCTAACAGGACTGGAGCTGAAACTCTTCTCTCTGTGGAATTTGTCCCCACACTCTCCTTACACTAAGTGGAAATCACTCAGCCCCTGTGACTGGCCTGTGGTGACAGAGTCCAATAGGGTCCCCTGGCGAGATAGTGGGGAAAGGTGGCAGCAGACCCAAGGTGGCCTCCCTGACGGTGAGCCCCTTTCACCCTGCCCCATAGTGAACCAGGGACGATCTGGCTGCCGGTCACTGCAACCTCACTGTCGGTGATGGGACCAGCCTGTCCCCTGGGGCCTTACCAGTAAAGGAAGAGTTCTTTGGCCACCTGCCTGCCAGCATCTCCACCCCCTTCCCCGAAGGCCCAATCAGGCGGCAGGTGCCAGAAAATCGGCACCCCTTTGGGAACAGCCCTCAACCACTGACTGTGGGTTTAGTGCATGAATGCCTCAGCTCCCTCAAAGGCACATGTCCTCCATCGCCCACAGTGGTTTGATGACATACCCTGTATCGGCTGCCTTCCGCCCCATCCTCACTCCCTTGCACTCCTCCCTCCCCTACCGATGTTTCCATGAGGTCCCTCCTGAACACACGGACTTGTCCTGGTACCTGTTGTTTCTGGGGAGCCTAATCTACAACCATGTGTGACCCAATCTGGGGAAAGATGTAAGTAGACCTGCTAAGAGCTTCTAGAATTCTTTCTCCCTGCTCTGGTAGGAGGTGCAGGAGAGGGTCTCCTCTTTCTCCCACCTGCCTTTTTGGTTTTGGGTGGATGCCCTATCTGAGCTTAATGCCTGGGGCTATGCTACCCACTTTGTGACCAGGAGGGGAGACATGGACCCCATGCTGAGGATGAGGGCAGAAGGATGGAAGCCAGCCTCCTGGATGGCATCTTTGAGTCTCCTGATCGCTCTGGGTCACCTACCTCCACACTTGTTAAGGAAATAATGTGTGTCCTCACAGATTAAGCCACTCTTATTTGGGTTTTCTGCTGTTTGCAGTGATACTCATCAATTTGCTGGTACAGGCCTTGTCCCAGAGGCATTACAATTGGAATCAGTGCTCCCTCACTACCACGCTGAAGCTCCCAATCAGTGGCACCAGAGGAGGGCTAAGAGACAGGCTTGGGGCGGAGTTGTCCGGTGGGGGCAGGGGGAGGCACAGGCTTGAACTCCACAGGTGGCTGAGGACCAGGAGTCCCAGAAGGGAGAGGGACAAGTGGGCAGCAGGTATATCTGGGGTCCCAAGGACAGAGGTTGGCGAGGGCAAGAAGGCAAATCCGCCATTAATCTAGCCAGGGTGAGCATTGTTATTGTTATTATTATGAAGCATCTCCAGGCTCTCACACTTGTCCTGGCCTGGCCAGGCCCCACTAATGGCCCCATAAATCCCAGCCATAAAGAGTAATGGGGAGAGACAAATGAGATAATTAGGAATAAATCTCACCGAGGTCTCCATTCAGCACCATCCCTGGCCGATCTTCCGAGCCATTAGCCAGGCCCTAATTAATGCTGAGCTGTCCAGGCACTGAGGATGCTCCAGGCCCAGGAGTGACCGGGCTGAGGGGCACCACTGCCCCCACAGCTAGTGGCAGCGGGTGACCTTGGGAGGAGCTGAGGGACGTGTGCCCATAGCCTGCCAGCTGGCTTTTCTGTCTCCAGGGCCTTGCAGGTGATTTGTCTGCCCTGTCCTATCTGCCACGGTCTCTCAGCCTCCTTTTCTTCATCTCACTCTGTCTCCCGGAATCCACCTTCAATCTCTGTTTCTCTCTTATCAGACTGTCACTGTCCGCATTGTTGAGCCATCAAAGGTCTAAGTTAGCGGGAATTGTGGGGGCCACCTGTAACAGCCCTCCCCATCTGTCCTCCCTGCCGCTAGTCACCACCAGGGCAGGGACCCTATCAATGCCCCCTGCCCAGCCCAGGCTTTGAACAGGAGCCTCTCCCTCTGCCGTTGTAGTCGTTCCACCTGGGGCACTTCTCCCCGTGACAGCGCCCTCTCTTGCCTGGAACTGAGAGGTCTCTCCTTGTTCTGTCTCCTTGGTCTACGTCTGCCTGCTGGAGCCTGTAAACAAGCCTTGCTTTCTCTTCTTCAGCCAAATGCCCTGAGCTGCCTTTGACAACTTGATGTTTCTCCCCAGGCCCCACCCCCAGCCTAGGCGCCTCCTCAGGGCCCACCCCAAGTGACCCCCACTGAATTCTGTTGTTTCAATCTGCCAGCCTTCCCCCCTTTTTCTTAAAGCACACTATTTCTCTGGGAAGCTTCCCCCTCCAAGTCCACGTGGTTCTGGAGGGGTAGCCAAGAAATGCACCCTCCCTGGCCACAGAGGCCAGGGCCTTCATCGTCCTCTTTCCTTGGACATGGTGATTGGCCCAGGAATGAGCCTTAGCGCCTTCTCTGGACACCCTGAATTGGTAAAACTGAGAAATGTCAGGTGGACCCAGTCTCCCTTTCTCCCCATCCGCCCCCACCAACCTGTCCGCAGTAGGCGGCAATGAGGCCGGAACCCAGAGATGGTAGGAGCTGTGGGCATAAAAGCTGCTACAGGGTCAGGGAAGGAAGCAAACCAGGTGAAGGGCAAGGAAGGCTGGGAGGGGGCTTTTCTCTGAGAAGGCTGTTGGGGGTAGGTAGCTGAGGTGATTGAAGGGCTGTGGTCACAGGCACCAGCCCATGTCCTGCCCCCGTATCATCCTGGGAAAGGCAGACTGTGGAAAGGAGCATGAACATTGGGGTGACAAAGGGCTGTGTCTGTGATCTCTGTTTCCTCATGCCCCCACGTGTGACCTGAGGCTTCTTTCTGTCCCTGCTTCTTCCCTACCTCTCCGAGAGCTACCACAGGGCTTTCCCGGTGCTCAGCCATGGGAGTGTCTGCAGCACTGGCCCGACAGCCTCAGGACCAGCCCCCAGACCTCCACCATCTCCTCCAGAACTGGCAAAGGCCCCAGGCCACGACTGGCTGCAGTCAATCAGCTTCAGGGCTGCTTAAAGGTGTCCAGTCCTGGCAGGCGCAGGGCCATGCGGGGGAAGAGGCCTGAAGCTCAGTTTGCATGGCTCTGCAGTAGAGCTCAGAGAAAGCCGATTAAAGGTGCCAAAGGGAGAGGCTGCTGGAGGCTATGAGGCAGAATGGCCGGCTGGCCACCCCTCCTTTCACAAGCCAGCCCCTGACCCAACTACTTGCTTGGTCGTGGGGCAAAATCTCTTGACTTTGGCACACAGACTCAGTGATCACCCCGTGGTCATGGGCAGTCCTGGCCAGGGACAATTTAACTTGACCTCACCATCTCCCCCTTCCCCCTTCTTGGGAGTGTGATCATGCCCGTGCTGGGTTAGACCACCCAGGGCATAAGGATGGCTCCTCAGGGAGTCTCCCAGGCAAAAGGGGGCCTGTCTGCTGCTCCACAGATAGAAGAAAACCAGAGGCAGGCTCTTTTCCTGGACACAGTGGCAGCCATTAGATTTCCAGAGTCTCATTGCTATGCCATTGTACATATAGGAAACTGAGGCCCAGAGAGCAAAAGCGCTTCTTCCCTGGGCCCCCAGCAGAGCCAGGGCTAGAACTGACTGCTGGCTCAGACCAGCTGGTTGGAAAGCAGACACTGGGAGCTAACCATGGCGTGGAGGGGAAGGGTCTAGAACTAGGGCTTGTTCTGGAAGCTGTCTGGGCTGGGTGGAGATGAGGGCAGGCTGGGCAGGATGGGATGTGGGGAAAGGGGGCACAGGGCTCCACAGCACAGCCCAGGCCGATCAGAGCTGCGGGGTTGGCAGTCTCTGTAATGATAAGCGTGTGAGTGTACGGTTGGTGTGTGTGTGTGACTTTGTATCTGAGTATGTGGCTGTGAGTCTGTGTGTGTGTGTGCGCATGAATGTGTGTGCATGCACACGTGTGCGTGCCTGAGGGAGGCTGGCTGAATCCCTTCCTGGTCCCGCCTCCACCCAGCTCCAGCCTCTCGGGTTTCAGCCTCTGTCCTAAAGAAAACAGCCCAGAGCCTGCAGCAGGAAATCGCTGTTTGGATCGCAGAGGCGCCTCTTCCTGCCACAGCCCCCATGGAGGGGAGAGGGCCAGGGAGGGGGCCTTCCTGCCCACCTGGACCAGACCTCAAGTGGGTCAGAAGCACAGCCCTACTACAGTGTCCTTCAGACCCCAACTTGAGGCTGAGCCGGAGACTGAAGGGAAGCCCTCCCACCATTGTCTGCCCTCATAGGGACCAAGAGCCACAGCAGTGAGAGAACTGGGTGCCCACCGTGGCCCTGGGAGAGCACTGGCACACCCACCGGGAAGTGACTGGGCACAGAAGTCCCACTTTCAGGAATATCGTACAGCTCTACCTCATTCATGCAAAAGGTCATGTTTACCCAACCTTGTTTATAACAGAGAAATAAGTGGAAGAGACAAGCAGGACCTGGGTAACCGGACTGTGGCTCATCCCTCGGTGAAACTCCAGGGTGCTCTTCAGATAAGGAAGGTCCCCGGGACAAATGGTTAAATGATAAAAATGTGCAGGGCATTGTGTATAGGATTTTGACATTTTTCTAAAAAAAGGAAAATATGTGTAAGTGCTTTATATATGCATAGATTAGACTTTTGAAACTTTGATACTTTGGGCATGCAATAACTAAGCAAAAAATTGAGAGAAAAGGATAAACGAACATTGCGGGGCCGAAGAGATATGGCTTCTCTCCTGGCTTTGATCTTGACTATGTGACCCTGCGCAGGTCACTTTCTCTCTGCATCCTGTTTCCTATGTGAGTCCAGAGGTCCCCAAACTCTGATGTTGGCAAAGTGAGGCCTGTGTACCTGTGAATGAGTAGGGCATGCAGGCAAGGAACGGTGGGTGGGGGAGTCCTTCTCACCACCTCTTCTTACCTCCTCTGGCTTCATCTGCAGCCCACTCCCAAGGCCACGGGAAAGCTCCCTTGAAAGACATACTTGAAGAGAGCTCAGCTTTCATCTGGCCCTAGCTCTGAGCCCCCTCTTCCCTACCAGAATGCCTCGGGACCACTTGAATCTTTGTTCCTGGAAGTAGTGTCCACCAATTTCTCATGAGGTCTCCACTTTTCAAGGCCTTCAGCCACGTCTTCTCTTTAGGGCAATCCAAGTCAGACCCCAGGATATCCTCTCACTCCCCTGGGCCCCTCCCTCACCCCAAGAAGGTGAGGGAGGGGTCCGTTCCAGGCAAACCTCCCTGCTGTCAGAATCCACCGTCCACCAGGTGAGCCCTGAAGTGCCCTCCCCCCTCTACACCAAGGGTGCTGGGCGCACGGTGTCAAGGAGGTCCTCTCAGTCCTGACCATTTTCTTCTTTCTCAGGCCCCTGGTACCCCCCACTTAGGCCATACTCGCCTCTTGATGCAGCCCAGGAACAGGCCCAGGGTTGCGCCCTCCCAGGCACTGCTCTGCCCCCGAGGTAGGTGTCGCCCTATGCCTTGAAGCCATCACGAGAAGTGCTTTGAGAAGGGGGAGTCAGCAGGAGATTAATTAATCAAAACCTGAACACATCTGTTGTTAATTAATTCCAAGCCAAGGGTTAACTCTTTCCTCTCTGGGCTTCCACTTCCCTTTGCTGGGAAGAGGGACATAGTGGGGAGTCCGTACCCCTTTTTTCCCTTGGTGGGTACATGAAGGCTCGAAGGGGCCATAAGGTAGGGACCCCAGCGGGCAGGTAGCCCCGCCCTTTGGGTGCTTTGTAGGGGGCTGTGGGGAGTGTTTGCTTCTGAGATTCGCCTACGGACAGTACTAGTGAGTCCCGAGGAAATCTGAGATGGACAAATACCTTTATTTACAGCCACAAACATAACAGCCCCGCCCACCCTCGCCCAGCCCTTCCAGTCTTTTCTATACCGTTGCCCCTCCCGCCCTCCTAGGCCCCAGCCCGCCCTGCCCTCCCCGATCACTGTACGGGGCAGGCCCCCACGGGAGCCCAGGAAAGGAAAACTCGCGAGGGGCTTGGCGGAGGCGGGGCGGGGTGTCGCTTTCACATTTTGCTGTGCTCTCAGCCTGGGGTGGCGGGGGAGGCGGGGCCCCCACAGCCCCCTCCCTGCGGCCGCCCCTCCCCCACCTTTCACAGTGTCGGCCGCCGCGCGGCGGGTCCCGGACCCCCACCCGCCTGGGGCCCGAGGGGGCGGGGGGCGGGGCGAGAGGCCGGGAGGGGCTCAGGCCGGGTGGCGGAGGCCCGGCAGGTCAGGAGGAGAAGCAGAGCCCACAGCACTCCATGCAGATCTCCAGGCAGTCGGCGGACTCGCAGCAGGCGTCCAGGATGCCGCAGTCCAGGTCGCAGGGCAGGTCGCAGTCGGCGCACTCGCCCGAGCCGCAGCAGCAGCACAGGCACGAGTCGTCGGAGCTGCACGAGCCGCACGTGGCGCAGTCCAGGACGATGTTGCACAGCGCCACGAACTCGCAGAACAGGCAGGAGAGGATGCAGTGGACGCAGCAGTCTGCGGGCGGCGGGACGAGTGAGATAGGCGCAGGGGAACGAAGCTCCCGCAACCCTCCCGCGGCTCCACGGGTGGAGACTGGGAGGCGCCCCCTTCACAGGCGATGACCCCAAGTCGCCTGGGCAGTCTGGATCCTGAGTCCCTGATCTTAACCACCCCTGACCATTTATTTAATAAACGCACGGAGTGGTGACATGTTCCCAGGCACTGTTCTAAGTGTTAGGCATGAATTAAATTAATTAAAATCACAACTTCCTGAGGTGGGGCTACTATTAGCCCCATTCTACAAATGAAGAAACTGAGGCACCGAGAAGTCAGTTCCTATAAATACATCCAGAAGCCTACCACTCTCTGCTCATCTCAGCCTGGCAACTTCGACAGCTCCCCACCCAGCTCCCTGCTCCCACCTTTGACCACCCCTCCTGCATCAACGCCCCACAGAGCCGCCAGAGGAACTCTTGAAGAACTTCAGTTGCTTCTAATTCGTCCTGGGCCCAGAACCTTCTAGTGGCTTCCTCCTCACTAGGAGTGAAAGCCAAAGACCTCAGAGTGGCCTCCACAGCCCCCATGAGCTTCTGGTCCCTTCCCCTGCTCTGTTCCGCAGATCCTTCTGCTGAGGTCACACTGCCTATTCTGGGTCCTACAGGCCCCGCTGTCTCCTCCAGTACTGCTCTCACTCCGGGAACAAGCTCGGTTCCCTCCCTCCCCTTCTTCTTTGCCTAATGTCCCCTCTGGAAGGCTCCCTACCAGCAGGCTCTGTCATACTGCAGCCTGCCTGTCCCGCCCCAGCACCGCGGTCTCCTTACCTGGCCTGTCGGTCCCCCCACCTCCACCCTCCGCAGGGCTTATCACCTTCCAGAGTACCACACAGCTTCCTCCTCCTACTAAAATGTAAGTTCCATCAGGGCAGCCATCTTTGTCTGGTTTGGTCACTGATCCATTACAAGTCCCTAGAATAGTGCCTGGCACATCATAGGTGTGAGTAAATAAATGGTGAGTGAATTAATGCATGAGGCTGCCCTTGGGCACCCAGCTGGTAAGCAGTAGACCTGGGAACTGAACCCAGGCAGGCCAGCCCTCTCCCAGAGGCGAGACAATGGGGCAGAGCATCCAGTTCCCCTTACCAGGTGGGCCCCCGGCACAAGATTCCTGGTCCTGTGGGAGTCTCACACTGCCATGCAGGGTCTGACTCCCCCACCCCATTCCTGTGTGGGTGGACTGGGGTCCGGATACAGCTGGAACTGCTGCAATGTAACTGCAAACTGGATAAGGGCATTTTCTTCCAATGCAAATCTGATGAGGTCACTACCTTGTTTAAAACCCTTCAATGGCTCCCTGTTGCCTCCAGATAAAGTCTAGGTCCACTGCATATTCACAAGACACCCCCCAACCCCCAGAGCCCCTGCCTGCTTGCAGTCCTACCTCTCACTATTTCTCATCTTGAATTTTATAATTAGCCACACAAGCCATTTCTCACCTCTGTGCTAATGCCCCCCTGGCTAGCTCCTTCTACTCTTCCTTCAAGACTTATTCAGATGCCTCCAGAGCTTTCCCAGATGCCCTCCCCAGCTTTCTGGGCTGCTGTGGGTGTGCCCCTGTGTGCTCATAATCCCATATGTAGCCTTATCATTTTATTTATCACTCCATGTGGGGATTACCTGTTTGCAGTTTTTCATGGACTGGGTACACAGCACACAGCACAGTGCCTGGCTCATAACAGATGCCCAGTACACTTAAATGAATGAATACCCCCTTCACAAATAACACTGTGGGGCAGCATCTGCCCTGTGGGGTGGGAAGGTTTGTGAATACGTTATGTGCAAATGTGTACACTGAATCCTGTTTGTAGAGGACCAGGCCAGAGACCCCCACCACGGACAGGAATCACTGAGGAGGTCTGGGGTAAAGGGCGAGCACCACTGGACTACAGGAGCTGTCCGCCACGCGGGAGTGATGTCTGGTAGGGCGGGGTGGGGGCTGGCTGCCCAGGGTGGCCCTGAAGAGGCTTTTTGTGTCACAGGAACAGTGACAGATGTATCGGCGTCCTCTGGTCTCCCTCTGCACCTTGCAGCCCCTGCCCCACTCCCAATTAAGCATCTGATGGTGCGTCATTTTATTCTGCTAGGTCTCATCACTGGATGGTCCACTCCTTGAGGAAAATTTGTTTCCAGAAATGGGGTGGCTTAAGCTGGATCAGCCCGGATGACTCCACTCCTTGTTATAGCAACTCTGGGAGAGCAGAGATAGGAAGGGGTTGCCTTGGGCAGGCAGATAAGCCTCACTTTACCCAACAGGTGTTCTTTGCAAGGTTGGCCGATTTGAGTGAGAGTCAGCATCAGACTCCCTGGATCGCTTGTTAAAAGGCAGACTCCTGGGCCCCACCCAGAGGTTCAGGTCAGGTAGGCCTGGCGTGCGGGTGAGACTGCACCTCTAACCAGGAGCCTGGTGAAGAGGCTGCTGCTGGCCCCCGTGCCAGGCTTCCAGAACCCAGCTTTGCAGGCCCCTCCCAGGGAGCAGAGGGAAGGGGTGCTTACCGTCCTGTGCCTGGAGAGGGATCTGGGGCGCGGCAGACCTGGTGCTGCCCTTGCTCTTCTTGCTGCCCTGGCTGGCGAGAGATGGGTGCGCCTGCAACTTCCGGTGGGCCTTGGGGCCACCCAGGGTGCCATTCCCTGCCCGCCTGTTGCCGCCCAGCTCCGAGAGGTGGCTGGAGCCATTCACCACCAGTGGGGTGCAGCCCAAGGGGTTCCCCTGAGGCTGGCCTAGAGAGATGGTGAGAAAGTATGATGGAGGAAAGGGTGGGGGCTGCAGAGCCTCCCTGGGCTCTGCTCTAATCCTGCCTGCCTCATTCTAGATGCACCACACACAGTCCACCTAACTGCAGATAGGGAAACTGAGGCCCAGACAGCAGAACAGATTTGCCCAGAGGCACATCATGAAATAACAGCTGAGCTGAGCCTGGCTCCTGACTCCTAACTCCCAGGTCAGTGCTCATTCCAGAAAAGACAGGGGTTCAAGGCAAGGGATGGGGCTCAGAGCCCAGGACCCCACCTTCTCACCCTACATGAAATCCACTGTCTTGCTCTTGGAGTCCTAGGATTTGGGCAAGAGCAGTGGTGCTCATGGGTGGAGGGACAGAGATGGTTTGACTGGGATGAGGGAGGACAGCAGTGAATGAGTTAACCTTCACCTCAGCCCCTGCCAAGCCCCCAGCTGTGTTTGCCCTTGGTGTGCTGGGTGATTTATTGGAAACATCTGTTTGGAGATGCAGGCGCTGGCCCAGGAATCCAGGGGCTCCTCACAGCAGCCCCTCTCTCTCCTTTCTTTCTGCCTCAGCTCCTGCTCCCCGTCTGGCCTCTGTGGGACAGCTGGCAGAAAGAGTTTGCTGAGGGGCTCTTAGGGTCTGGAAGAAGGGGGAAGAGAAAGGAAGGCCAGTGGGGAGACTCCAAGGCCAGGAACCCCTGAACCCCCATCCCAGGCTGAGGGACCAGCTCCCTCCAAGCCAGGCCTCTGTGTTGAACTGTGGTATGAGGAGAGATCTGGGGGGCCCTGCAGGCTGTTGAAGGGGACAGTGGCCTCAGTGCTTCTGTTGACTGAGAGGCCGGGCTGTCTAGAAATAGTAGCAGTCCCATCGCCGAACACTTACTGCATGCCAGCTACTGTTCTAAGGACTTGACACGCTAATTAGTCTCTCACTGAATCCTCTCGGCATTTGTACAGGGCAGTACTCTCCTTTTACAGATGAGGAAACTGAGTCCCAGAGAAGTACAGTAACTTGTCCAAGGTCATACAGCTAGTAAATGTCAGAGGTGGGACCAGCCTGTAGCCTAAAAGCTGAGGCTTGGAGGGCAGAGAGGCAATGAAGGGGACAAAGGCTGGCAAGGAGGGGGACTGGGGAATAAGTCACAACAATCACTACTCTTAGAACTAGTAGCTTCCACGTTTTGAGCTGTTACTAGGTGCTAACACAGTGCTAAGAGCTTTGTGTATAGTAACTTCTTTGAGCATCACAGAAGAGCTACTATTATTGGCCCCATTTCATAGATGAAAGCACTGAGGCCCAGAGAGGATAAAACTTGCCAAAGCTTCCACAACTATGAAGTGGAGGGCTGGAGGGGATGGAGATTGGGAGAAAGCAGCTGAGGACAAGGTGGAGAGTCCGGGAGAGGATAGGTGACAGGGCTCTGGAGAGGCTCCACGTTGGGGACCTTTGGCCCTGAGGTGTGGCTGGTGGCTGCATCTGGGTAAACAGGGGTAAGGCCATGGGAAGTGGCCAGGCCTGAATCATCCTGCCCCAACTGCTTGGCCCCATGGGAGGTGACTGGGCTGAGTCCCTGGCCAGCCTCAGTACCCCTTGCCCTGATGCCTAAACATGGGTACAGTGATCAGAGGGTGGGAGTGTGTGGTGAGCTGAGGGCCCTGAGAAGTTTGGGCAGACACAGAGCTTGCCTGTGGCCATAGCCATGGGGGTGAGTCATAGAGCAAACCCTCAGGGCCCACAGACACAGCAGTGTCTGTCCAACTTGCATCCAGGCCCCCTCCTCCACGCAAAGCGCTGACCTCTTTCTCTCAATTCCGCTGGTGGGTGTGTCTGGAGGAGGCTGAGGGCAGTGTGCGAGCAGGATTTAGTAACCCTGACTTCCAGGGAGTCCAGCTTAGCCCCAGATGCCCCGGCTGAAGGCAGCTACCTGCTCAGCCATGCCAGCTGCGCAGACAGGCATAGGGAAGAGCATTTGGCCAGGAGACCTGAGTTCTCCAGCTGTGTCCAGGGTGAGGGCTTCTCTGTACCTGTTTCCTCATCTGTAAAATGGGCTTGGCAGTAGCAATCCTGCTGCTGCACCACAGCCTGCTCTGAAGAGCATGTGAGATCGTTCAGGGAAAGAAAGTTGCAGAGTACAAATGTGTCCAGAGATTTTGCAGATCTTATCAGTAATTATAAAATGATTCAGACTGTACTGAGGGCAAGGGTGGAGAATTCTCTCTCTCTCAGGACTTCTGGGCCAAGCCTGGGAATAGAGCTGAATTTTGTTTCTTTCTGCCCAGAGCAAGTGGAGGCTTCTCTCCTTCTTTTTTGCCCTTGATACCCTGACGGATGGGGCTGCATTAGGCTCTCTCTAGCTCTTTGCCCCTAGCCCCAGCTCTCTTTCTAGGTGAGGGGTACCTCTTTCCATAAGCCTCGTGCTCTCTTGTCCTGAACCATATTGCCTAGAGCATTCCCAAGCTCATTTTGAACGAATTTTACACTAATCATTTTGTATGTGGAGGGCTTGTACCTTTCCACTGCCTCCTCCTCAAGGTCTGGCCCAGTGCTTGGTTCCCATGGGTGCCCATTGCATTTTTGTGCCCACCCGGATTGTGCAACCCTTATATGTTGCCACCCCAATCCCCCAGCCTTTCAGAACTCACGTGTCACAGCTTCTGTGGGGACATTGAGGTCAGTGCTGTCCAGGGCCTGGGGAGCCCCAGGGCCATTGCCTTGGGGCATGGGGGGTGCCGCCTCCTCCAGGGAGCTCTCCTCTAGCGCTGCCTCCACAGGGTGAGTGGATCCTGTGACTACCTCCAGCCCAGGCAGGAGGGATGGGGTATGGGCTAGGGAAAAAGCAGGTGACCGAGGTATATTTCCAGGTGCCTTCTTGTCTGCCCGGCCCTGGTTCCCTTCCTGCAGCCCAGGAAGCTGTACGCCTTCACTCTTGGTCTCTTTATACCAATTACCCAGCTCTCACCCTATCTGGCAACAGTGCAGACTCCCAGATAGAAAGTTCCCAAAACACAACCCACGAGCGAGCAAGGGTATGTGTGTGTGTACACGTGCGTGTCAAGGAGAGGGGCCAGAAATGCGCCATATAAAGGGAAGCAGGTGAGGAGGTAGAAGCACAGTGCAGGGGGAACAGTCAGCGACAGAGACAGAGTGAGAAAGAATCAAAGGGACGGCCAAAGAGAGAAGCAACAAGAGACAGAGCATCAGAACACAGCAGATCAGACGCGAAGGAGAAAGCCCCAGAAAGCCAATGACAGCCAACCGGGGACAGGAGGGAGACTCAGGGGTAGAGTGAAAGTCAGCGACGGAGAGGAAGATAAAGGCAGGGTCAGAGGCAGAGGCGACAGAGAAGGGAGTGCAAGACAGGGTAAGAGGGGGGGAGACTGTGAGAAACTGGGTCAGAGACGGAGAAGGAGAGCAAGAAAGAGTCACACAAACCTAGGGGTGAGGAGAAGCATCGGGCCTGAGGTGGAGGGGCTACGGACAGGAAGGGAGACAGGCAGGCGGCCCAGGAGGGCTGGGAAGAGGTGGAAGGCAGCAACATGTAATTACAGTGACCAGCTCAGCCCCTCTGTGCAGGGTGGGTGGAAGGCAGAAATGGAGCCACCTTCAAACCCACAGCTCCTGAGGCACAAGACCAGAGCCCCCTGGGCCCAGGGGAAGAAGGTTAGGGTGACGGGAGGAAGGGGAGGGCTGCAGAAAGATGCTAAGCTCCCACCCGTCTGTGACTGCGTGTGGGAGGGCCTGAGGCGGGCAGCAAGGGTGGAACCAGGGGTCACGGAGCCAAGGGCCAAGCTGGGCAATTACAGGGTGCAGGGTGGAGCCGGAGCCTCTCTTCAGTCCCCAGGCCATGCAGTCGAATGATAGGGTCCTGAAGCGGTTGCCCCCACCCTGCCACATGCCATCTTGGGAGCAGGGGACACATAGAAACAAGAGACTCTTTGAGACACAGAGACCAAAAGGGCACAGGGAGAGGACAGCAACACAAGGAGACAGACAAAGACAAAGAAAGAGGGTGGTGGAACCCGGAGACCCACCATGCACACACAGCACACAGAGATCAGGAGCGAGGCACCCCTGGAGGGACAGATAGAGAGGACAAAGACTACCTTGGAAGAGGAAATGGAGTCAATCTGAGAGCAGAGTGGTGTACATACGGTGTCCTCTGAACTGTTTCCAAATGGGGGTGGGGGCAGCAGGGGGTACTTAGAGGGGTCAGTGCAGGGGCCTTGCAGGTCTGCAGGTGGGAGAACCATGAGGGAGGGGACAGTCCAGGGGCTCAGCTGCCACCCTCTGACCCTCAGAGACCACTGAGCAATCCTTGTTCCAAAGACCCCAGGCTCCCATGGCTAGAGGATGGAGGCCTCGGAGGCTCCAGATGTGTAGGGCAGAAAGCAGCCTGCTTCCCAGGGAAAGCCACAGGCCCTGCCTGGAGACAGGAGCAGGGGCAGGGCTCCTGTGGCCCCTGGAGGTTGGCAGAGGCGTGTGCTGGGTACTGCTCATGGTGCCCACTGCTGCTCCAGGGTGGGTCCCCTCCAGACCCATCCACTCCCTGGGCCTGCTGAGAGGCCCCCTCACCACCCGGGTCAATGAGAGAGAAGTCACATGGCTTTTGGAGGCTGGCCAGAGGAGATGGCACCCGAGGAGTACTGCTGCCTGCTAGATGGCGTCTCTGCCAAGCCTGGTCTACAGCAGCTCAGACATGACTCTTGAGGGCTGAGACCAAGTTGGTATGAAGAGGGGGTGCTTGGACTTCGGTCCTAACTCCCAGGAAGGGAGGGATGTCAATAACATATTAATGTGTTGTTATGAAATATATCAATGACTCTCAGCTCCAGCCTCTGGCCCCACAGGCCTCTTGCCACATCCCTGCACCTGGAGTGCCGACTATCCCACGTGGTGTCACGAAAAAGGCCTGCATGAGAAACTGCAAGGCCCCAGCCCTGGTTTTCACCAGTCACTAGCTTCGGAGGGTTCCCAGGGCCTGGGTTACCCTGTGTGTAAGGGGTGGGGATCTGAAACCTCAGGATTTCAGAGTAAATGAAGTACTCATCAGTGCCCTGGCATGTGGGGGGCCATGCGTGAGCCCTCTCATCACCCACCCCCCGACCTGCCCTCCTTTTTTCTTCCTCCCTTCTCCCTTCTTTCCTTCCTTCTTCCCACCCTCCCTCCCTTCCTGTGCTATTTGGTTTAACATTTTTTAAGCAGCTATGATGCACCTTGAAAGATGTCAAGCACTAGGTAGACCAAAGCGGGAAACAGGTCACTGCCTCAGGAGTGTGTCAGGGGTAGGTGGGGGTGGCCACGCACACCGAGGGGCCAGAGTCCCGGCAGGGGCATCTGTCAGAATGGCGGAAGCACAGAAGGTGGGCCCTCAGCCCAGGGGGTGGGTGGGTGGGTGTGCCTAGAAGTCTGGCTGGAGATGGCAATGCCTACACTGGGCTGTGAAAAATCAGTCAGCAAAGAGGAGGAAAGGGACATTTTGACAAGAGCAGCAGGGACCCTGACCCCACAAATGAAGGCAAGCAGAGCCATTTGGTGGTGTTGAGGCGAGTAAGCCTGTGATGAGAGCTGGGGCCTAGCGGGCCTTGTGGACACTTCTCAGTCTTTCTCCTGATGTCACGGGGGCACACAGGTGCCACACCATCAGTCCTATAAGAGAATGAGGAATCAGGGCTGCAGCTCTATTGGCCTCCAGGGTTGGAGAGGGAGGAAGGTGAGAAAAAAGGGTTAAGGGAGACTGGTCCCCATCTCTGCCCTCACCTCCAGTGTCGCCACTCTCTGGGGAGGGTCTCCTAATAGTCACCTACAGGGCCGGCAGCTTGAATCTGGAAGGACAAGTCCTAAGGAGGCCCTCCTGGGGGACACCTGCCTTCTAGGGTAGGGTCAGCAACAGAACTTGGAAGGAAACCAGGAGGAAGGAAAAGCCAGTCCAGCCAGCTGAACCTGGAAGCACAGGCCGACAGGCCTCCTGGAGGGGGTGGGAGGGGCAGGGGGGACCCAGCAGATGCCTAAGGGAGAGACACTGAGGGCCCAAGAGGGAACTGTGCTGGGTGTCCAGAGATTTGGACGCAGAGTGAGAAGGAATGAGGCACGAAGACCTTCTCTGTGAGGGAGATACCGCCCAGAGGCTCTGATGCCAAGATGCTGGACCAAGAAACTGCTCCCGCTAGGAGCACATGGAGCAGAAAAGCCAGACAAGAGGCAGAGCCCAAGAGCTCAACCATCAAGAGACTAAAAGAGGCCAGTTTTCTTTCTGTGGCCATGAGGCCGGCTATTTGGCCAGAGGGGAGACTATCTCTGAGGAGAAACCCCTGGGGGACGTTCAAGAGGGTAGAAGTGTGGGCTGGAGGGAAGGGGTGGCCAGCAAAGGCCAAATGCCACTGTGTGGACATGTAAGTCCTGTCCTGCCTAAAGGTGCCTGCAAGGCGGGCAGTGGGTGGGGCTGGAGTCTCTGGTTGGTGTCCACCCCTCATGGAACTACCATCTGCTCACTTAGCTGCATACCTGCTCCAGCTGCCCAGAGGGCCACCTTTCTCTAATGGGCACAGGGGACCAACCATATATGCTGATGGTGTCTCTGAGCAGAAGCCCCAGCTCCACACCTCTTTCAAAGGTCCCCATCTACAAGGCAGACATACAAAAAGGCAACACCCCCTCTGCCTCAACATACTTTGATCCCTAACACAGGATAAAGTTCTGGTCAATGGCCTGTGTTCCGGAAGGGAGTGGACTAGTCATGTTTAAATCCATAAACCCAAGAGAGAAGGCTGAGAATTGCACCCTCAGCAGGACCCTGTGGGCTCCCTCTGCCTGCTGTCCACCAAACTGAGGGATGCTCTGGACCGAGACGGGATAGGGGCTGGGATGGTCTCGCTGGTGGGATGGGTTCACTGCAAGCCTGGAAATGACCCACAGGGCCCTGGTTCCAGAGCTCCAAGGGCTGGCCCCTCAAGTCCAGCCCTCTCCATTATCTCTGTGGACAGTGGAGCTGGGCTTCTCCCTGGGAGCCCTGAGCACCTCTGGGAAGAGAGAGCCAGGATCTGGTCTGTTGGGAGAGTAGTGACTGGACCACCACCCTCCATTCTCTCCTGGGCCTGGAATGCAAGGCTTTGGTCTACATCTTTGGCCTATTAATGGACAAGGATCCTGTGCTCCAGGCTGACTGAGCTCTCCATGGCCCAGACCACCTCCGGACCTTCTGACCCATCTACCCATGTTTACAGTACTCCTCTTGACCAGAAGGGTTTACCCCTCCCACTCCCTAAATCCACCCCTTATTCTGACCCAGCTCAGGCTTCTTCCAAAAAGCATTCCCTAAAAGGGGCATTACGATTAGCAGATGTAATGTTGGGGGGCACGGGGAGGCCTGTACAACTCAGAGAAGACAAGTAGTGATTCTATAGCATCTCACTACGCTGATGGACAGTGACTGTAATGGGGTTGGTGGGGGGGACCTGATGAAGGGGTAGTTTAATAATCGTGATATTGCACATGTAATTGTAAATTAATGATAATAAAATAAATTATATTAAAAACAAAACAAAACAAAAAGCATTCCCTGAGTCCTGGCCCCTCCGAAGGGCCCACTTACTGAGAACTTACGCCCAGCATTCCCTGTTGTTAATTATAGCTTGATACTGAACTGGCTCCTCGACCAGACTGCATCCCCCCAGCCCACTTCCTCAGGGCGCTGTCAGTATTCATCTCTGCACTCCCATTGGGCACTCAGGACATGTCTGTTGGTGAGGCTTGAGCTCTGGCCTCTGGAATGCCCCCTCGTTGGGGGAAAGGAGAGAATGAGGAGGTGAGGATTAGGGGTGGCACCTGGCTCCAAGCCCCAAGGCGAAAATGTGTACTTGCTCAACACAGACTTGGGATGGACTGGTCATAGTCCGAGGCCGCCAGGCTGAGGACCGGAGAGGGCCTAAGCTGGCCAATTAGTCTGGGTCAGGCTGGTTTTATTTTAGGTCTGAAGGCTCCAATTCCCAAGGAAATTCAGTTTAGAACTGAGAGCTGGAATGCGACGCCCCGGTGCTGGACAGAAATCTGTAGGTGAGGGGGCCAAGCTCCGGGTGCTCTCCGGGGCGGGTGGGGAAGGGGCCGCTGGGGGAGCCAAGAGTGGGGAGGCTTGGCCGCCTGCCCCTCCCAGACCTGCCCTGCTTTCCCTACTCCCCGTCTGCATCTGGGGGGGTTGAAGGAGGGCCTGACTTGCTCCCTGACTGTCCAGCCAGCAGGGCCCCTGGGGAGGGGGGTGCTGCATTGCTGTTCTGTTAGGGCTCAGCAGGGAACGTGGGGGATTCTGGTCTGGGAGTCAGGCATCTGTGGGGTTTTGGCTGGTCTCCTGCGGTTTGGGCTTCCTGGGCAGCAGGCTCATTCTCCCAAGGTGGCAGAGCTAGGCCTCTCCGTGTTATGAAAGCCACATTGTCTGGCCCAGCCCAGGCTGGGGAGGGGGCTCGCTGGGGTGCTGGGGGCCTCAAGTTACAGCCTTGGGCTTAACCCTCCCAATGGCTTGCCTGCCTTAGCTCCCTCTTCTCCCTCCTGTGGCTCAGAATGGCTCATACAGGAAAGAGGATTTTGGAAGGAGAGAGCAGAGAAAATGGATAAATGGGGAAGAAAGCAGGGACAGTAGGAGGATGGGCAAGAAGTAGGAGGCCGAGAAAGAGGAGGGCTGAGAGAGGCTGAGAGGGAAAGAGAAGGGTCTCAGATACAGAGAAAGATTCTTCCCAGCCTCCTGCCTCTAGCTCTTTCCAGACTGAAGGAGCCTAGTTCTTGCAGGAGTTTATTCCCCAGAAGTCCCTGCTCCAGGGGCCCCCACAGAAAGGAGGGAACCCAAGGGTTAGCAGGGATGCACAGCACACACATTAATCTCATCTATGAGGGGGCCCCTGGCCAGACCTCTCCCACCTGTCCTCACATCGTTGTAGGAGACCCTGCCCTCCAGCCCTGGGTGTCCAGAGTGCCAGCATCCACACCAGGTAGACTTGAGGAGCTGAGACACACCTCTCCTAATAGGCCAACAAGACTCTATGGGCAGATAGGGAGACTGAGGCCAGAGAGGGGAAGGAACTTGTCCAAGGCCATGCATGGAGTCAGTGCCAAGAGTCCAGGACCAGATCTTCATTATTCAGAGACTCAAAGAGTGGAGAAAGGGAAAATGGGGGTAGGTGAGAGAAAGGCAAAAGAATTAGACCAACCTAGAGCTGGATAAAGTAATGAAATCTGAGCCTAATACTCCTGCACTCCACCCCCGGGCCCCTACAGATCTTAGAAGTTCCTGACTTCTCCCTGACCCTATGTTCCACTGTGAGCCTCAGCTTATGTCTGTACAGTGGGGAGAATGGACTGAGAACCACCGTGGGCAGAGCCCTCACCTCACACACCCAGGGAGCTGCAAATCCTCCCCAGGTTGAGAGGTTCCCAGAGGAATCCCAGGGAGGTTACAGACCTGTGAGTTGAAAGGGCATTTCACTCGGGTTGTGGGAACATGGCTGGGGTTGCAGAGTGTGGGATTGAGTGAGTGTGAGTGAGTGTGTGTGTGTGTGTGTGTGTGTCCGTGCTCGCGCGCGGGTAGGATAGGAGCAGCAAGGACCGGCCAAGCCCGGGTGGGGAGGAAAGAAAGAGAGACAAGATGGCAAGGAGGGGAGGGGCTGGGTCCTGTAGCTGCTTGCAGCCGACAGAAGTTTTCGGGAAGCGCTGGGCTCTTGGTTGAGTTGGGAGAAGGGAAGAGAGAAAGACTCAGACACCTCAGCCCCCGCCTGAGGGCCCCATAAATATTTACACACTGGGCAGAAATGGTTGGGACACAAATCCCAGACGGACAGACAGACACTGCGGTGTGTGTCTGCTGTTGGGAGTGGGGGTAGCTGGAGCCAATCTGGCGCAGCCACCGCCTCCATTCGGGCCCTGCCCCCATCACCCCAGCCTTCCACTGCCCCGGACCCGATACCCTGACCCCCACCCTACCTCCCCCACCCAAGCTTCTCTGACAACCCCCACGTCTTGAGGCGGAGGTAGAATTAACAACCTCCCACCCCGCCCCGTGCCCAGCCGCCTACCCGACTCGGGTTCAGCCTCGCCTCCATTCCCGGTCCTACCTGGGCCGAGGTCTGCGCTGGGGGCTCCATGGGGCGCGTCGCAGTGAGGGAGGCACTGGCCGCTCACTTGGGACATCGGCCCGGGACCTGCGGAAAATAGGGCTCAGCAGGCGGGGTCGATCTTCCCCCCGCGAGTGCAGGGAGAAGGGGGCTGGGCGCGGGGTGATCCGGCCACGAACGCGCGCCTCCCCTCTTTCCAGCGCCACCACCGACGAACTTACTCTTGAAAGCTGCGCGCAACTCTCTCGCGCAGCCGGGATCACCGCGCGGGGCCTGCCATGCGCGCCAGCTGCGGGCACCCCAGCGAGGGGCCACTCGGCACCTCTCGCCCGCCTGCGCCCCCTCCGCTCTCACCAGCTTCTTTCTCTGGTTCCGGCGCCAGCTCGCTCCGCTCGCCCCCTCCCTTCCTCCTTCTCCCCCTGCGGCCCCCTCGCTCCTCCCCGGTTCGCCTTTCCCCTCCTCTCTCCGCAGGCCCACCCACTCCCCGCCCCCTCCTCGCCTTCCCAGTCGCCCCCCTCACCACGTCCCTTCCCCGGCGCCGGGCTGGGCGCTGCCAGGGCCGGACACGTCTGTCCGCGGGGCGCCGCGGCCGGAGCCCCCACAGGAAGCCGGCTCCGCGCGTTTCCTCCGCGCTCCCAGAGCTGGGCCCGTCTCCCCAAATCTCCACCCCCCAGGCCAGCGCCCCGAGAGGCCACAGAGTCGGGGGGCTGCGCGTTCTCCTTCGCCTGCCCTAAACTCTGCAAAAGTTTTCAGAAAATGAGGAAAACGAGGGAAAGAGAGACAGAGAGGGAGGAAGAGATAGAGAAGAAGCCACAGTGACCTCAACAACCTCGAGTCAATTGTCTGAATAACTGTGGTCCCCAGTCTCGTTGTCCCAAAGGTGGGGGTGACCAAGTTCTTCAGACACCCTTTGCCTGCCCCCACGGTCTGCGTCTGCGGCTCACAGATGTCGTGCCCACACAGCCAGAGTTGTCCCTCCGGGAAATCCGCTTAGTGACTCGCCTACCGTGTCCCATAGCAGCCCCGAGCATCTCCAATCCTCCCCACCGCCACCCGCCACAGCCATGCGTGGGAATTTGTGTCAGAAAACCACTTCGGAGGCAAAGAGAGGGTCTCCGAGTTCAGCCCTTCCTTTGGCTGCGGGCCGGAATCCAAGGCCTTCCAGATTGCGGGTGCGACGGGGAAGGTGGAGAGCAGGGGCCGCTCCAGGCGGGGCAGCCCCGCGGCACATCTGGAGCTGTGGGCTGAGTCCCTCTTCAGGGCCGTGGGGGAAGGAAGGAGCCGCCGCCGCGCAGTGCCGGGGCTTCCAGAACCCTCAGTGTGACCCCGGGGCCGGGTTCCCGAGAAGGGGGGAGGGCTTGGAGCCCGCGGCCCGCCGGGTGGGACGGGACGGGCTCGTGGATTATCCTCAGGTGCGGCAGTTCGCTGCCGTGCGAGCGTCTAGGCCAGGCCGCCTGGGAGCCGAGTCTAGGCTCTCCACCACGAGGGCTGGTGAGCAATTAGGGAGGCGGCGGCGGGCCGGTTCTTCTAGTCCCGCCTTCCAGCCCGGGCTTGAAGCGGGGGACTGGGACGCCGGGGGCCGAGTGAGGGACTCGGAGTTTCCCCCTTGCTCTCCGCCAGCCCCGGCAGTCGCTACTTACGGCGCTCGAGGGTCCACCCGCCGCCGTCGTGGCCAGGACAGCCGTGGCCTCCACGGCGCCCGCCGAGGTCCCACCACCGCGGCCGGGTCCCGGCGAAGAGGCCAGGAGGCTGTGGCCGGAAGAAGGGGCCCCGGGCCGGGACGAGGGGGTCCCGCTCCCGGGGCCGGGCTGCCTGCCGTGGGGCCTGGCCTGGCGCCCCGGAGCCAGCCGGGATCAGGCTGCTGTCTGGGAGCTCTGGAGAGCGGGGCGGACCCCCGCCTTCCTGGCAAGGGCTGAGTCACCGGGACGCGCCCGCGCGCTGGGGCTTGGCGCCTGCTACATTCTTAGCAGCTTACCTGGGCCCCCGGGCTGGGTTCACTGGCCTCCAGGGACGGTGTTTGAGGGGTAAAGGGGATGGGCACCGTCTCCAGGGCAGCCCCCACCGTCTTCCTCTCTGCCTGTCCTGCATACAGGGCTCCTTCTCCAACCACAGACCCTAGCCCTGCACACACCCCGCCTCTTTTCAAACTCTCCAGGGCCCCTCAGGCTGGCTCAGCCCAGTCCCCAGCCTTACTGTCAGAAATTTCCTACTTGAGCTCAGAAATCCCCTGAATCTGGCCCCACTACTAACTAATATGTCTGGTTTCTTGGAAATGCAAACTAAGTTTTAAATTTAATCCCACATGTTGGTTATACAGGTGTGTTCAGTTTGTGAAAATTCAGCAAGCTGAACATTTAACGTACCTGCCCTTTTCTGTATGACTGTTATACTTGAATAAAAAGTTTAAAAAAATCAGTAGTCATTAATATCAACACTTCAAGACAGAGTACACATAGCATGTGATGGCCTGACGGTGGTCCTTGCCATGGGGCTCCAGTTCAGATCCCAGCTCTACCATGCACGGGTTTCCTTGGGGAAGTCCCTTCACCTCTCTGAGCCTCAGGAGGACGAACATTTGGGACAATGACTGAGGAATCCAGGGCCAGGCCTAGGGTGGAGTAAGGGAGGCACTCACCTGGGGTGCGACACTGAGGAGAGTGCCATGACGACGTTTTCATCCATTATTTAAAAAAACCAAATCAACAGATTACAGCCCTGCCAGCCAGCTGCTTATTTTTAAAAATAAAGTTTTATTGGAACTAGGGCCAGGATTAGGGTAAAGCAAGTGAGATAGGATGCTGCAAGTTCAGGGTTAGATCCTGTTGGTATTTTGTTCATCATGGATTTATTTGCATTCATTTTGAATTTTAGATATATTACAAGAAAATATTATCTTTATTACTGAACTTTTTGACACTCCCCCCCCCCCTCCAACCTTAAGTTTTGCACCTGAGCCAAGTTTCTCACTCATTTGAGGCCTTACACACCTCATCCTAATCCCTGGCCTACTACTGCCTCTTCTTGAAGGACCTGCTAGGACCCCCCGGGTAAATGAGCAGAGGTTGGAGATGCATACAACAACAGGTGGGGTCTGCACCTAGCTTTCCTGGGGCTCACTGATCAGTTCAGAATAAAATGCAAAGTCCTTACAGTGGCCTTCAGGCTCTGAGAGCTGGGTTCTGACTTTGCCTTCATCTTCCCTCACTCATTCCCTTCCAGTCTTTCTATTTCCTATTTGTTTTTTTAACGTGCCTCATGTGCTTGCCTCAGGGCCTTTGCACTTGCTCTTCCCTCTATCCAGAATGTGTTTCCGTTAGATAGTCACATGGCCCCCTTCCTCATTTCCTCATTTCCTTTGCTTATGTCACCTTCTCAGAGAGGGCATCCCAGACCCCACACTCTGTCCCCTCACACCACTTAAGTGTTCTTCATAAAACTTTCCACCTCTTTTCTTATTATATATTTGCTTGTTTATTGGCAGAATGAAAGCTCCAGGAAGGAGGGCACTTTGCTTTGTCTGCTACTATATTGCCTAGCATTGTATCTGATACAGAGAGCTCAGAAAGTATTTCCAGTTTCACAGACTGGGAAATAAGGGGCCAGAGAGGGGAAGGGGCTAAGGCAAATCACACAGTGAGTTAGTGGCAAGTTCTTACTAGGTCTCAGGTTTCCAAACTTCCAACCCAAGGTTCCTTCCTGCCTTCCTAGGACTTATCCTCACCCACTACCCCCAGAGCCTTCCAGGCAATGAAGAGTGACAGTAACCCTTGACAGCTCTCCCTACAGTCCTTTCCACACAATGCACTCACAAGGCCTGGCCTGGCTCCAGCCCCTGGTGGCCACTCCTCCCCAGTGTCCGGTAGGCATGCACAGTGCTTCCGGCTTCCTGTCTCTGGCACAGGGCCAGTTGGAGGCTGGGCTGGGTTCCACAGCTGGGCCACAGCTGTGGTCTCTGCAGTGCCCTGGAGGATGGCGGACAGGACACTGTGGCGCAACCTCCCTGCAGAGCGCTGTGTAGAAGGAGGGGTTGGTAATTGTGTGTAGTGGAGGGAGGCTGCCAGGTGGAGCTGAGAATCTCCAGCTCCAGTTCCCCTCCTGAACTCCCTCCCTGATGGGTGCTGAGTGGGGAATGGGGCTTGAACCCCTCGTTCCTGAAGGAAGTGGCATGCAATGGAGTGAGGGACTCAGGGCCTCAGGCCTGATTCTGCCCCTCTCCTAGTCTTGGTGATCAGATGTGACGGTGGTATGTCACTCTCAGTACACATGACTTGGGTATGTTTTATATCCAGCCCCTTGATAGATAGTTCTAGATTTGTTGCTTCCTTTAACACCCACACAGCCCAGTTGGTTGTTATCCCCATTTTACATGCAGAAACTGAGGCATAGCAAGGTGAAGTGACTTGCCCATGGCCACACAGCTAGTAGTGGGTGGAGCTGGCACCTGTTCCATGCCTTAGAGGCCAAGTGCAGTGCTCACTGCAAT
The DNA here is from genome assembly GCA_032199065.1 of Smutsia gigantea. Classification (NCBI taxonomy): domain Eukaryota; kingdom Metazoa; phylum Chordata; class Mammalia; order Pholidota; family Manidae; genus Smutsia; species Smutsia gigantea. The sequence goes on from JAVSCE010007166.1 coordinate 73,215, forward strand.
CCCTGAAATGGCCTTTAGCACAGTGGTATTCTTAATGTGCCTCCCATTTCCAAGCTGGTTGCCAAAGATGGAGACATGGCCCTCCACACACCTCCTCTGTCTCATTGGTAATTGGGGCACCAGGCACTTGGCAGAGTAGAAAGGAGTGTGGCTTGGTTTGGTGTCAAGGAGACTGCATTCATCCTGGCTCAGTCACTCTATCTAGCTATGTGATTTGAGGCAAGTCATCTGAATTCTCTGCGCTTCCCGTTCTGTGTACATCTGAGAGGGTAGTCCCCACCTCACAAGTGGGGAGACATTAAGTGAGCACCCAGTACAGCATCGCTGGCTCTCAGTAACTGCTGACTCCCTCACCGACCCTTCCCTCCCCCTGCTCGCCCAGCAGCAAGTGAGCATGTGAGGGGAGCCACAGAGGGCAAGGTGCCTCCCCTTCTGAGTCTCACACAGGGCTTATTACGTGACAGGCATGACAAACAGCACCTCCCATGAATCAACCAATTTAATATTCACAATATTAACTATTGATTAATACTAAATACCAATATTTGCCCCAGTTCTCAGATGAGGAAACAGAAGCACAGAGTAGTTAAGCAATTTGCTTAAGCCCTGCAGCCTTCCATGGCTTCCCTGCCACACCATCTCCCTGGGGAACCGGGAGTAGTTGGCTGAGGTCATCACTGATCATCCACTCTGTGTAGGGTCCCTGCCCTGTCATCCTCAGGGTAAGTTAATTAACTCTGAGCTGTTAACCACATATAAATACCGTCATGCAGTGGCCTCCAAACTTCTTTTAAAATTTCAACTTTATAACAGTTACAAATAAACCTGTTAACATTTTCTGGACAGTGCCAAGGTTTGGATTTTTGAAAATAAGTAGAATTTATTATTTAGAGCAGTTTTTGGTTCATAGTAAAATGGGGCAGCAAGTACAGAGTTCTGGTATACTCCCCTCCACACACAGCCTCTCCCACTCTCAGCATCCTTGCTACACGTGTGACAACCCAAAATCTTACATCGACACATCATCACCCAAAGGCTGTGGTGTTTATTTGGTGCACTCTTGGTGGTGTATGTTCAATGGGTTTGCACAAATGTGTGACATGTACCCACCACCAGAGTGTCATACAGAACAGTTTCACTGCCCTGAAAGTCCTCTGTGCTCTGCCCATTCATCCCTCCCTCTCCCCTAGCCCCAAGCAGCCACTGATCTTCACTGTCTCCTAGTTTTGCCTTCCCAACAATGCCATATAGTTAGATCACAGAGTTTGCAGACTTTTCAGATTGGCTTCTTTCACTTAGTCACATATATTTAATGTTTTCTCCATATCCTTTCATGGTTTGATAGCTCGTTTCTTTTTAGTGTTGAATAATATTCCATTGTCTGGATGTCCCATAATTTATCCATTTTGTTTTTTATTGAAGTACGTCTTGGTTGCTTTCAAGTTATGGCTGTTATGAGTAAAGCTATGATGAGTATCTGTGTGCAGATTTTTCTGCAGACAGAGGTTTTCAACTCATTTGGGTAAATATCAATGAGCATGATTGCTGGGTCGTATGGTCAGAGTATTTTTAGTTTGGTAAGAAACTGCCTCACTGTCTTCCAAAGGGGTTGTATCATTTTGCCTTCCCACCAGCAATGAATGAGTTCCTGTTTCTCCACGTTCTTGCCAGCATCTAGTGTCATGAATGTTTTAGATTTTTGCCATTGTCTTAGGTGTTGGCTACAGGTGTGTGATCAATGTGTATTGGGTCATTGTTGCTTTAATTTGCATTTCCCTAATGACATATGATGTTGAACATGTTTTCAGTGCTCGTTTGTCATCTGTATTTCTTCCTCAGGCAGGTGTCTGCTCAGGTCTTTTGCCCTTTTTAAACTGGGGGGTTCATTTTCTTAGTGCTAAGTTTAAAGAGTTCTTTGTACATTCTGGATAACAGTCCTTCATTAGATATGTCTTCGGCAAACATTTTCTCCCATTTTATGGCTTGCTTTCTCATTGTCTTGAAAGTGTCTTTTACAGAGCAGAAGTTTTTAATCATAATAAAGTCCAGCTTGTCAATTATTTCTTTCATGGACACTGCCTTTGGTGTTGTAGCCACCCAAGGTCATCTAGTATTCTCCTCTGTTTTCTTCAAGGAGTTTTATCGTTTTGTGATTTCATTGAGGCCTATGGTTCATTTTGAGTTTTTTTTTTTTTGAATTGTGTATGGTCTGTGCCTAGATTCATTATTTTGCATATGGATGTCCAGTTGCTCTAGCACCATTTATGGAAAAGACCATCTTTGCTCCCTTGTCAAAGATCAGTTGCCTGTATTTATGTGAGCCTGTTTCTGAGCCCTCTGTTCTGCCCTGTTGATATACTTGTCTATTCTTTCCTCAGTACCACACTGTTTTGATTACTGTAGCTTCACAGTAAGTCTTGGTGGTGAGTAGTGTCAATCCTCCAACTTTGTTCTTCTTCAGTATCGTGTTGGCTGTTCTGGGTCTTTTGCCTCTCCAGGTACACACTGCTATTGAACAGTTTCACTAAGATATAATTCACATGCCATACAATTTACACATACATCTAAAGTGTACAATTCAGTGATTTGGGGTATATTACATTATTACATTGATTTAAATTGTGATAAAATAAATATAACAAAATTTTCCACTTTAGCTGTTTTTAGTAGTATAATTCATGGGCGTTCATTACATTCAAATGTTGTACAACCATCACTGCTATCTATTTCCAAAACTTTTTCATCACTGCAGGCAGAAATCCTATATCTCTTAAACAATAACTCCCTGTATTAGTTTCCTAGGGTATCTGTGGCATAGTACCAAAAACTACATGCTTAAAACAACAGAAATGTATTACTTCACAGTTCTGGAGTCTACGATTCCAAAACCAAGGTGTCAGCAAGGTCATGTTCTCTCTGATGGCTTTACGAGAAAATCCTTCCTTGTCTCTTCTGGCTTTTGGTGTTTGCTGGCAATCCTTGGAGTTCCTTGGCTTGTAGATAGATATATCACTTCAGTCATCTGGCTGTCTTTTCCCTGTGTCTCCATGTCATCTTCCCTCTGTGTATGTCTATCTCTGTGTCCAGATTTCCCCCTTTTATAAGGACAGCAGTCATATTGGATTATGGTCCAGCCTAACGACCTCCTCTTAACCTGGTTCAATCTGCACAGACCCTATTTCTAATGTCACATTCTGAAGTACTGGGGGTTAGGACATCAGAATATCATTTTGGGGGACAATTCAACTCATAACACCATTTCTCCCTCAGGCCAGCCTCAGATAACTTCTATTCTACTTTCTGTCTCTATGAATTTGATTTTCTAGATATTTCATATAAGTGGAATACAATTTGTCCTTTTGTCTGGCTTATTTCACTTAGCATAATGTTTTCAAGGTTCATCACATAGTAGTGTAGCAGAACTTTATTCCTTTTTATGGCTAAATAATATTCCATTGTATGGATATACCACATTTTGTTTACCCATTCATGCATTAGAATGGTTTTTTCATCTCTGGGCTACTGTGAATAATGCTGCCATGAACACTGGTGCACAGGTATCTGTTTGAGCCCTCCTACTTCCTCCAAACTGTTTTAACAGGGCATCTATACAAATTTTAAAAAATTGAACAATCCCAATATTGCCTACTTACTTATAAAGTATATACCTGCCCTATTGTTTAATATATAGTGTACATAATAAGCATATATCAAAGTAGAAGACTGAAAAGATGAAACAAAAAGTAAGTATGAATGACTCCAACATAAATAAAAGTAAATATAAGTAGGTGTTTCTTCCTGAATCCCACTTTGGAGACAATAATGTACCACTCTGCTCTTCCTGTAGGAATATATATGATTGACAGACAGTCTCACCTTAACCTGCTGGTTATAGTTTCCCTGGACCTCATATTTCTTTGACTGGATAACAGTCCTTCATTAGATATGTCTTTGAGCTTGGTAATTGCGTGTAGTGGAGGGAGGCTGCCAGATAGGAGCTGAGAATTTCCAGCTCCAGTTCTGAAGAAAGCTATGGGCACTCTCCCCAAAAAGCTCCCCCTCAAATAAACATACCTTTTTCAATACAAGTTTGGGAGATTCACGGACCCCCAGGAAACCTCATTTAAGACAATTTGCCTTAATCTGAAGGACCACTCCAGGGGTGGAATTCCAGGCAAGTGCATAGAGGGGTTATTTGGGGGTAGGGAGAGAGAACTTTATCTACCTCTGTGACCCCATTCTGAACCCATAGGTTTTTTGAGGGCATTTGACATTGACAAGAACAAAGAAAGCAAAACAGAAGGAGAGTATAGAAAGTGGAATTGAGTCAGATAATCAAAAAGTTCCTCTAAATAGCCAAGAGAATAATGCAAGACTGCAGGTGATGAAAGAAGTGGCAGTACTGGAGGTGGGTGTTGGGTGCTGGGGTTGTGTGTCCTTGAAGTCCATGTCCCTGAAGGTGCCCATGGACTCCCATTGGGGTGGCAGATGGTCTGGCCTAAAGCAGTCAAGGTGACAGGTGGGATGACGTCAGGTTCCCATTGAAGGGAAAATCTCTGAGAATTTGGCTTTGGGATTTCCTTTGTACTTTGGGCTAGCAGTAATAAGACACAAAGCATGTTCACATTTATCACTTCCTTTATCTGTACCATTTAATGTCCAGTCAGGAAAACAGAAACCATCATAGGCACTTCAAGTAGAAGGGGGTTTAATACAGGCAGTTGGTCACAAATGTCTGGAAAGGGAGGAGGTGATGCTCAGAGGCTGGGAAGCTGCTAGCATCCCTGGGGGTAACCCATAAACCCATACTTGGTTCGAGCAGCTGAAAGGGCTCCACGGTGCTCCTGCTACAGCTGACGCACCCACCACTGAGCAACATCCAGGGGCCTGCACCCCACTGATGCTGGGGACGTGCCACCGCAGGTGCCCGCCACTCCTGCCACCTCAGAAGTCACCTGCAAAAGCAGAGAAAGCTGCTTCTCTCTCCCTCATGCCTTCCCATATCCCACCAGTTCCTCCCGGTAGTAGAACCTAACCAGAGTTTGGGAAGTGTAGTTTGCAGGCTCCTGGCACTTGCAGAACCCAGAGGGGACGGGATGAAGCTGACGGCCAACAGGCAGAGAACTGGCATGCCACAGTGGCTACTGCAATTCCCCCCCAGGAATAGACTCACTGTTCACCTGTGTATTTTCTGCCCCCCTCGCCAGAGTATGACCTCCTTGAGGACAGGGTGCTGTTTGTCTACCACACTTTCTCCAGCAGCTGGAACTGGTACGTGAATCAGTAATCAGTAAACACGATTGCCTTGACTACTTTGTCCTCTCCCACATGAAGTGAGTGCGCGTTCTCCACTTTTAATATACAAAGAAACCAAGGTCCAGAAAGTCACGACTTGCCCAGAGGGACCCAGCTGCTGTGACTTGCCTGTCTGACAAGCCTCAGGAAGGCTCTGGGCAAGGACAGGGCTGACTCGACAGCTGCCGGCTCCCCGCTCCCTGCCACACCTCCGGTCTGGCTGCCCCAAGCAAGCCATGAGCCATGATGTGGATGTCTCTTTCATGTCTCCATGTGCTCACAGAGCTGAGGCCAAGGAGGGCTGACTCAGCCGTGACCTCTTCAGGGCTGGTACCCTGGGAAATAGAGCATCCCAGTGTCTCTGCTAAAAGGGTCACGATGGAAGGCAGGTAGTCTAGGCAACTGAGTCAAGGGCTGGAAGGGACAGCAAGGAGGCCCTGGGAGGGCCCCTCCCTCCTCTGTCCCCCAGGGTGGAGCTCTCCACCACAGAGTCAGGCTATACTTAGGGTGAGCACATTGCCCAATCCAAAAATTCATGCACCTAGTCCCTCATATGACTGATCTTCTGAGGAAAATGGAGGCAAATATTAGAAATAGGGTCTGTCCTTGGGGGTGAGGGGAAACAAGTGAAGAGGATAAAAAGGTACAAACTTCCAATTATAAAATACATAAATCATGGGATGAAAAGTACAGCATAGGGAATATAGTCAATAACATTGTAATATCTTTGTAAGGAGACAATTGGTAATAAACTTTTTATGGTAAGCATCTCATAATGTATATGATCGTGGAATCACTGAAACCAATAATAGTGTGTATCAACTATACTTCAGAAAAAAAAAGAAGAGAAATAGATAGAAAAAAAGATTAAAAAGGAAATAGGCTCTATCCCAGCATTTCTCAACCTTGGCACTATTGACATTTGGGGGCCAGATAATTCTTTGTTGGGGGGCTGTCCTGGGCACTCTGGAATGTTTAGCAGTGCCCCTTAGGACAGTGCCCAGCATGTGATAAACCTGCCATTATATGATAATGGGGAGACACTCTGAAGAGGAGATCAGACAGTCCCCACACAGAAAACATACCTAGGCCAGCTTGTAAGATAGCAAGTGTATACTGTGTGAGGCAGAAGAATGATGCCCCCCACCACCCCTCACACACAGAGATGTCCCAGAAACTGAAGAATGTGTTACCTTATGTGGGAAAGAGGCTCTTACAGGGTATGGGCCTTCCCATGGAAAGATGACTCTGGATTATCCAGGTGGGCCAATCTAATCACATAAATCCTTAAAAGTGAAGAAACTTTCCTGGCTGTGATCTGGCAGAAGGTATGCAGTATGACAACTGAGGTCCAGAGAGATGTCAGCATAAGGACCAGACCGGCTATCACCAGCTTCGAGGGTGGAGGGAGGGGCCGCCAGCCCCAGAAAGGCACGCAGTCCCACACACCTTGGGCTGAGCCCCGTGAGACTCGTGGTGGACCTCCGAGTTACAGAGCTGCGAGATGATACATCCGCACTGTTTAAAGTTGCTGATGTTGGGGTAATTGGTTACAGCAGCGAAAGGAACCTAATACATGTACTGACAGGTGTGGGGCTGGAAGTGGAAATATAGTCCTCAAGCAGAAATTACTACTTACTAACTGCAAATGAATCAGCTTGCCAGCCCTCTTTTCCTGCAATAACAGCAATCAGAAAAACACAGGATGATTCTTCCATTTCTGGAGGGCCAGCTTCCTATCGGGCCCTCCGCTTGGCCTTTTCAAACATTGTGTCATTTGGTCCTCACACCACACTATACTCTGGATTTACAGCACAGACAGAGGGAAAGACCTTTTGCCCTTCTACCCTCTCAGGTTGGCTCCCTGCTAATAATTAACACTCAACAAGTTGGAGATGACTCTTCAGTAAGCTGAAGTCCTTTTAAACCCAAAGGGTTCATTAGTTAAAGGAGATGTATATGCAGTCGTAGAGGCCTCAGTTCAAGACTCTCTAAGAAACAGTTTTTATCGGTTTATCAGAACATTGTCAGAGTATCTGGAATATCCTGCAGCCATTCATTTATTCATTCATTCACTCAATGAGCATCTTTAAAGCACCAACTATTGAGGCCCTGCCCTCGGGAAGCTCTCGGTGGGGAGCGTGGGGCACGGACAGGCATAACCGTAGCTTGGGGCAGAGCAGGGCTGCGGCCCTCAGGAAGCACGTGATGGTTGTTTAGCCAGGCAGGAGGCACGGGGCTGTGGGAATCTGGGAAGGCTGCAAGAAGGTGGTGCATTTAAGTTGGGTCTTGAGGAAAAGGTAGGCTTCCTTAATTAGAGATGATGCGCAAGCAAAGACGTAGAGGAGGACAGTGGATCGGTTCTCTAGTTCCTCACAGCATCCGGATTGAGTAGGTACTATTATTATCCGTTTTGCAGGAGAATAAACTGAGGCACACAGCAGTTGAATGACTCGCCCTAGAGCACATCCAGCTTATCAGCAGTGAGCAGGCTTTGCTGCGGGCAGACCGACTCTTGGCTCCTGCTCTTGGTCTTTTAATTACATCTGCTGGGGAGGTGCCAGCTCAGCAGCATGAATTTAGACCAGGGGAGTGAATGAGAGAGCTTCATTTATTCATTTGTTGTTTGTCATTCAACGAACATTGATGGCGCACCCACTGGGTGCCAGCTCTGTGCTACGGAAACCGAGGTGACTCAGTGGCTCTCCCTTGAGGAACTCCCGTCTAGAGGTGAAGATAGATGGGTAGAAGCTGAACTGCTTGGCTGCATTATGAGTCCTCCCAAGAGACGGGCACAGCAGGGGGAGAGCAGGGAGGCTGAGAGCTGGCTCCCAGAAAGCCTATTTAGGAGGATGGAGGAGGGAACAATATCAGTGAAGGAGACAGGGAAAAGCAATCAGAGAGTTAACAGGGTAACCAAGAGGGCAGAGTCAAGCCCACACTGAACATCTGCAGGGCCCAGGAAAACATACACACGGCCCCTGGCTCACAGCCTGTCACCTTTCTTTTGCACTCATCTTGTCCTGCAGAGCAAGGGAGTCTCACGTTAATGTGCACGCACATTCTAATCATACTTCCAAGTTCTGCCCACACTCGCCACCTGAAAACAGTGCCCTGATCACCCCTCAGGCCTAGTGTGTGGGCACCAGCCATGCTTCACCCTCAGGAGGACAAGCTGCGGGAAGCAGTCCTTGCAGTCTCTGGTAGGGAGCCCAGGGCAAAGAATTCCCAAATGTCGGGTCCCAAAAGCATGGTGTACAAAACGGGTTTCATGCTCTGGAAGGGTGTGTATCTTTGGCCCTATGAGTTCCTTGTTCTGTTAGGGACTCTGTGTGTACAGGTCCAGAGGCCATTTGGATAGAATTGTGGAAGCCTTAAGAAGAGGTTTCTTTCACTATCAAATTCTCCAGGGAGGCTGGGTGGAGCAAGGATTGAGAAGTGGTCACTGCAGTGAGAAGGTGGCCCTGGGCTCATGTGAGAGGGACTGCAAATGGTGCAGGGTGTGGGGAGATGGCCAGTGAGCATGAGGTGGGGAATGGAAGGCGAGTACAGAGCCCTCTTTCAAGAAATTTGGCAGTGAAAAGAAATAAAGCCAGAGGAAAGGCTCTCAAGGGGGAGGTAGGAAAGGGAATGTTTTTATTTGTTTGTGTTTAGAAGGCAGTGGACAGAAATATGTTTTAGTCTTAGGGAAAACATTCTGTAGAAAGAGAGGCTGAAAAATCAGGAAAAATAAAAAAAGAAAGGAATGAAGAGAAAGTATAACCAGAAAAGAGCTTTTTATCTCACCACCCAGGAGATATGAAGGCCTTAGGAAAAAAGGAAGGACTCTTCTTTCTCTGAGCAAAGGTGAGAGGGGATTTAGGGAGCCCTAGTTGGGTGGTCTTGATTGCCCCTGAAATAACCCACATTTATTGAACACCAATGCACTATGTGCCAGGCACTGTTTTAGGTGCTAGACATGTGAAATCTTACCTATTTCTCACAGCATCCCTCAGGATCAAGGCTATACTGTCCTCTTCATTTGACAGTAATATGTAAAAAGTAATGAAAATGAAGACACAGAGAGGATTAGTAACTGGCCCAATGTAACACATCTCATCAGTACTGCTCTTAGATGTAGGCAAAGGGGCCTCTCACCTGGGCTCCACCCTTCAGAATGCTCTGCATGTCACAGACACCACAAAAATAAATTTACTTCTGGCCATAATGAAGTGACAGGGACTAGATTTACTCTCCTGCCTTAAAATCTAGGACTCCAGACAAAATATATGAAAGAATGATTTTCAGATTTTGGACAAAGACAACTCAGGACTACGTCCTGGAGAAAAGGGAAACTAGTGAGGTGAGCCCTATAATTACCCCAGCTCACTCATTGCCTGAGGCAGTTTCCAGGCTTCAGTGTTGGGATGAGGGAATCCAAACAGAGCATAGCTGTCTTGTTGATTGAGAAGACAGATTTAGAGTTCAAGAGGCCAAGGTGCTAGAGTCCCAGAGAGAGGGAGATGAACATATATTCAGAGATCTGTGGAGGTGTTTCTTTGAATCTCTAGCGGAGTCCTGATGTGCACACACATAAAAGGAAAGGCCAGGGAAGGAGCCACTGAAGGCAAAGTAATGCTTGGCACTCACAGGGCCAGGATTAACTTGTGTTCCCAACAGGCAGAGTGGAAAGACCTTGTTACACAGGAGCTACAGTCAGCAGAAGGGTACTGCCTTAGTAGAGCTCAAAATTAAGCTTAGACTAACAGCTATGCTATATCTGTCCTAAAAATCTTAAAAGCAAGCCTCAAAAGTGTACATCTTATTCCAAGTATGTTAACTATGTGCCAGAACAAAGTCCCACATTACTAAAGGAATGCAACAGATTCCAAATCAAACAATGTAAAATTCACAATGTCTAGCAGCTAATCCAACTACAAACCAATACTTCCCATGAACATAGATGCAAACATTCTAAACAAAATTTTAGCAAATCAAATCCAATGATATATAAAAAGCCTACTACATCATGACCACATGGGGTTTATCTCAAGAATGCAAAGTTGTTTTAATGTGTGAAAAACAATCAGTTTAATTCACCATACTAACACACTGAAAAAAGGGAACTATCTGATCATTTCAATAGATGTAGAAAAAATATTTGAGAAAATTCAACATCTATTTCTGATAAAAAGCATCTAAAACCAAACAAACAACCAACAAAAGACAAGCAAAGAAGTAGAAAGTACGACCCACAATCAGGAGAAAAATCAGTCAGCAGAAACAGACCCAGAATGAAAAGATGAAGGAATTGACAGAGAAGGATATTGAAAAGATAATACAAATATGCTTCATATGCCTCATATATTCAAGAAGGTAGAGATACACATGAACATTATGAGAGAAACAGAAGTTATAAAAAATGCCCAAATGTGATTTCTAGAAATAAAAAATATAATATCTTAAATAAAATTACACTGGATGTGACTAAGAGATTAGATACTGTAGAAGAAATGATCAGTGAATCTGAAGATGCAGTAATAAAAAACATCCAAAATGAAGTCCAGAAAGAAAATAAGAGGAGAAAAAATAAATAGAACATCAGTGGCATTTGAAATATTAATCACTCAAACAAAGTAATTGGAGACCCAGATTGAGGCAGGAGGATAAAAAATGTATTTGAAGAGATAATGGCCAGAAACATCCCAAATTTGATAAAAACTAAAAACAACAGATTTAAGAGGTGCAATGAACCCAGGTAGAAAAACTATAAAGGAAACCGCATGAAGACACATCATAATCAAATTGCTGAAAACCAGTGATAAAAGGAAAATTGTACAAAGAGCCAGAGAAAAAAGACACATCTCACAGAGGAACAGAGAAAAAAAATGACTGCATTTTTCTAATGAGAAACTATGTAAGCCAGAGAACAATGGAGAGACATCTTTCAAGTATTGGAAGAAAACAAAAGAAACCATCAGTCTAGAATTCTATACTTAGTGGAAATATCTTTCCAATATGAAGGCAATACAGAAAAGATGGAGTTCAGAACAGCCAAAGCAAATTTGAAAAGACATAGAAAGTAGGACTTACACAAACTGATTTCAAGACATATTATAAAATTACAGTGTGGTGTTAGTATACAGATCAATTGGCATTCATCAATTATAATTTGCATTTTTCCTTTTTAATGATAATGTTGACTATTTTAAAATAAATATAAAATCTAAAAGGATTTAAATTTTAAGGATTTCTTACTTTTACTTTAAAATGAATTCATAATAAAAAATATATTAAAACATTGTATAATTTGACACAATTACATTTTACTTTTAATCTTTCATATCATTTATGTCAATAAAACAAATGCAAATCTTGATAAGAAAAACAAAATTGGTGATTTTAATGAAATGAGAGCAAAAAAAAGGAAATGTCATGGAATAAATATGTAATAAGTCATGAATTATGGTTATTTTTATCGACTTATTCACCCAAACATTGCCAGTCCTAAACAGAAGCCCCATCCTGTTACTATTCAACAGTATTAATTAAATTCAGTGGTTCTTATATTTTTCTCTTTCATCAGAGAAAAACCATAGTTCTGTGCATACACACATGCATATGCACACACATACAGACATTTTTTAGTTATAAGAGAAACATATTTGATGGCCTAGGAAGCTGAAACCTATTTTATGTAATGGTTTGTTAGCTTTATTTGTAACTTCTATCAAGATGTAGAATTTGGAGGCTTCCTTAGTAATTCCCCTGGGCTACAAACGTGAAGGGTGAGGCTCTGTCTGGCAAGTGACAGACCCAGGGCCTTACCCAGGTCATCTGGCCTAGGACCCAAGTGCTTCCCACTGCACCACACTAGCTGGTCGGAGAGCATGGAGAGAGTGTATGGGAAGGGGAAAGCACAGAGAGGTTTCTGGAAGAGGCCTGTGAAGATCCCAAGGAGCCACTGTAGGGAGTGGAATTTAATGTTGAGGAGGAAAAGTGTGATGGGTGAGGGAGTTAAGGAGTATGGATTCAGGGTGCCGGGGGTTCTCGGGGTACTAGTTTTCCCTCTGGAGACAATGGGCTCACTGAAAGGGGAATTATCAGGAGAGAGCTTGTAACCTGCAGCTGGGAAGAACCTGGGTGTTGACCCTTCTTACTGGCTGTCTTTATTTCAGCCAACTCCCTATCATCCTCAGGAATGGAAAGTCAGTGTTACTCGGCGATCATCAAAATAAATATAGGGGACACAAAGGAACATACTAGAGTCTAGCTAGATACTGTTTCCTGCCAGATTCAGCTAGGTACCTAATCAGAGACAGCTAATGTTAGACACAGGCTAGTGCTAAGCTGAGATCTTTCTCTTTGATGGTATCAAAAGGATTGAAAAGGAATGCAAAATGCAAAGTTATTTCTTGCCACGTCCAGGTCTACTAAACCATCTCCAGGGCACCAGTGATAAAGTGTGCACTGTCTGGGAAATGGTGCTCTGGGCCAGATGCCTAGATGGTGGCAATCTGATGGGCAACCAGACTACCACCACTCCCCATCCACCACTGATCACGTGTCATGTGCTGGGTACGCTGTTTCCAAAGACAGCTCCCCACCGCTCAGTTTCTCCCAACCCTGTGTCATGTTGCTTCTCCTACTGGGTGTTTACCCTCCCCCTGATTCTGGGCTGTCCTTGGGACTTGCTTTGACCAATAGAATGCTCCAGAAGTGATGCTGTATGGGTACCAGCTTGGGTGCTAGCTGACTGCTTCTGCCTGCACTCTCTTGGAACCCTGGGCCACCCTGCTGGAGAAAGAGGTCTAGCCAGCACCCACATGTTCCAGCCACCCCAGCTGAACTGCCAGTGGAAGGCAGCCAAATGGGCGACCCCAGCCACCAGCACAGGGAGCAGAGGAACTGCTCAGCTAAGCTCCCCAGAGACCCCAATCATGAGGAGTAATAAATAGCCATTGTTTTAAGTCACTGAGTCTTGGAGGGGGTTTTACACAGTAATAGACAACTGCACATGTACCAACCATTGCTGAGAGCCTTTTGTATATTACTTATGGAATCCTCCCAGCATTCCTGGGAGAATGTTACCTTTAGCTCTATTTTGCAGATGAGAAAACCCAGGCTCAGAAGGGTGACATTGCCTTGCCCACGGTCTCACAGTGAAAAGGTGGCGGAGTGTGAATTTGGACCTAAGTCTGTCTGCCTCCAAGAGAAGCAGGACAAGGGGTGGCAAGGAGATCAGGGAAGGGCCCACATCCCTGTGACAGGAAGGGGAGAAACTGCGGCCTACCTCACCCACCACAGGACGGTCCTGGTGCCACAGCAGTAAACTAAAGGAGGGTGCGTGCTGGCTGAGTGGGAGGACCAGGTTCTACATTGAGTGTTAGCTCCAGAAGCTCTTGGAAGAAGGGTCTTCATAGCCAGGAGCTCTTTGATCAAGGCAGATCCTACCAGCACCCTGCTGGAGACACCACCAGACTTCACGTGGTCCCAACTGGACATTATCTCTGAAGAAGTCTCCTGGCTTGTCCAGCTCACCAGCCTGGGGGTCCAGCACCCACGCAGTGATGGTCACAGGGCTGCTGGTGCTGGGCATTTCCCCGGCACAGGGCAGGAGTCCAGGAACCACCTCAGGCTCCCTCGGGGAAACCATCACCTGCTCCATTTCTCAACATCTCTCTGCTCCATATTGGATTTTTGCATGCTGCCAAACATCCTCTCAGGTCACGAGCCTGTAATCTCATTCCGCTCTGGATGCTGGATGACAGAGAAAGGACAAGGTGGCCCATTCATGACACGAATATCTCCTCAGGCACGTAGAGTAGGTGTCCTCGCTAAGACCACGTGGGGATGAGAGGTGGGCTAGCCGCAGCACTCGGGTGGCCAGGGGCTCTGCCAGGTATCTGCATTTGATACAGAGTCCCAGGAGGGCATTCCTTTGGACAAATGGGAAGGAGGCCTGGGAAGAGAAGGGATGTTACTGGTGCAATTGTCCTGGACAGAGGGAGAGGTGAGAGGGGTGACATGAAAACCACGGTGGCGTCTGTGGAGTGTGGCAGGGATCTGAAAGGTGCCTTTCTCACAACTCACCGGCAACAGGGATCCGGGTGCAACTGTGTCCCCCTAACGTCAATGCACTTGCTGCTGGGAGGGCAGCAGCGAGGCCCTTTGAAGCTGCTTGTGCTCACAGATAAGGTGGTGGAAAGGCACACTTTTGCATTTTTGGGGCCCTTTTATAGCTCCCTCACTGGCTGTTGACAGGCAGGTTGGGCGGCAGCAGGGGCCATTTCCTGATTCCCAGATGACAGCCATGGGATGTGCTCTTGAACTCTGAGCTCCGAGGGAGCAGCCGCTCGGTCGGTCCCAGGCGGCCATCTCTTTCAGGAGTGCTGCACCTACGGCTTGGGTGGCATCACACAACCGTGGGGGGAGCCACAGCTCCCTCTCACACCTCCTTCGCCAGGGTGGCTTGTCTCCCCTCTTCTCATTCCTCTCCTCTCTCTTTAATCCCACCCCAAGAGAGCTGCTCAGCTCCCCTAACTGTCACTTCTATGCACACAAGAAGTCAGCCGTGATGTTGCAGGAGACATGGACAGAGGAGCCAGAGGCTGACATTGTAGCCCTGGAGCTGCCACTTACCCCCTGAGCACTGGGGGACACGTCATTTGTACTCTGTGGACCTCGGTTTTCTAATCTGTGAAATAATGGGTGGAAATGAAAGTTTCCTCTCAGCTTGACCCTACAATGATTCATTCCCCAAACATGTAATTGAGGGCCTGTTGTCTGACAGGTACTGGGCTAGGTGTTGGGGCAACAAGATGAATGAGGCCTGGTCCCTGTCCTTGCAGAGCTCACTTCTGGAAGACAGGCTGATGGGCGAGCATGGAATTTCAACAGAGTTGAAACAACTAGTTCTATCAGCCTTGTTAATTGGCCTCTCAGTCCCCTGTCCACTCCCCAGGCACACCCGCTCTCTTTCAGATGATGCCTTTGAACTTTAGCATTGTATCTATAGAAAAGAGATGTGGATTTGCATCATTACTTTTTGATTTTTCAGTTCTAGGTGCCAATTAAGTTCTCACCCTGGGAGATGTAGATTCAATTCTCTTTGCTCTGCCCTCCCACCATAACCTTCCCCCAGAATTCCTGTCTCTCCATTCTCACAATATGGTTACATCATCCTTTTACTAGACTGATGTCCAGTGTTTTCATTATTGTGACTAAATGTTATTTATAGTGGAACCAGGTAGTATATTATTATTACTTTTCTTTCAACATTTGGTCCTCTTTAGAGTTAATTGCCCTTTTTTATTTGCTAGTACTCTTTATACATATTAGTGACTCAATCCCCAAATCTTTCCCATAGATCTCATAGCAATATGTTCACATTTTTCAGCATTCTATGCATTTTATCTCCTCAAAGAAATCTCTCCCGCAGCCCTGTGAGTCCTCCCAGGGGACCTGGTTGCTCCCCAATCCTAACCTCTCTCTTACGTGGCCCTTCTGCCCCCTTTGTCTTGTTTTTGATGGCACACATCCTCCACCCTTCCATTGTGAGAAATGATTAATAGAGTTGTGGCTTTTGGAGAATTGCATGCCTGGACAAGTTCTTATGCTACACTGAGTTAACAGTTTGGCAGGGCATGGACTTCTGGACTGGAAATAATGATCTGTCAGAACTTCAAAGGCAACGCTCCATTACCTTTTAAGACAGTGCTATTGAACAGCCAATATTACTCTGAGTCTTGACCTTTTAAGGTGACTTGTTTTTCCCCTCTAGAACTTTGTAGGATCTTCTCTTTGTCTCCAGTGTTCTGAAATTCCATGACACTGTACACTGGAGAGGGTACGTTTTTAAACACTCTTGGCCTCCTCACTTGGAACTCATGTCCATCAGTCCTGGCAAATGCTCTTGAATTCCTTTCCTAGGGATTTTTCTCTTCTCTGTTTTCTGTTTCTCTCTTTCTAGATCTCCTGTTATTTAGATGCTGGTCTTCTGAATCGGTCCTCTAATTTCATTGTCTTTTCTATTATCCTTTGTTGTTCTGTGTGCCGTATTTGGGGAGGATATCTTTAACATCCAGCCTGCAGGTTTAATTTTCATTTCTGTTGCATTTTTTAAATTACTAAGACCTCATTTTCTGAATTCTCTGAATGTTCATTTTACACCATCTTAGTCTTATTTCGTGGATGCAGTATCATATTTCTCTTAGAATAAATGATTTTTTTAAACATTTTCTTCTGTCTGCATAGCAGTGTCTTCCAACTTGCTTTCCTCTCTTTATTTTATTTTTTATATTAGATGTTTTCCTCACGTCTGTTGACTCTTGGATTTCCACTGAAGAATGGCCCTAAAAGCCCTGGGCCTGTAGGTGGGCTTTTGGGAACCCTGATGTCAGAGTCTCTCAATTAATCCCCCTGTAGAGTCCCTGCCTCCACTGTCCCAGTGTCCCCCAGCCCAAAGACTCTGTTTTTCCCACTCCAGAATATGCATCTCCCAATATACATCTGCGATGTACAGGGAGGGGAAGGGGCCTCACTGCACAGGGTAGGAGAGGGGATCCGAAGGACTAGCTGCTCCTTAAACTGACTTTCAACCAGTTTACTGGTTTTCGTTATTGTTGTTTCTTGTTTTTATAGTAAACTTTATTTTTTAGAGCATTTTAGCAAAACTGAGTGGAAAGTACAGAGAGCTGCCATATGCCACAACCTCCCCTGCCATCAACATTCCCCATCAGAGTGGTATGTTTGTTACAATCAGTGAACCAACACTGTCCCATTGTTGTCCCCCAAAGCCCATAGTTTACATTAGGGTGTATTCTTAGTGGTGGTGTACATGCTCTGGGTTTGGACAAATGTATATGACATGTGCCCAGCACTGTACTATTATAGAGAGTAGGTCAGTACCCTAGAAGTCCTCTGTGCTCCCTATTTGTCCTCCCTCCTCCTTCTCCCTGGAAACCCTTACTTTAAAAAAATTTTTAAAAATTCTGTTTTATTCTCACTTCTAGAAGTAATCGCACCAGCCACTGACCCCTGGGCCTTGAGTAGGGGAGGTCCATGATGGAGGGTGGGTTGCCCCTCAGCTCTCCTCACCACTGGCTCAGGACTCAGAGTTCTCTGTCATTCTCTCTCTGGCCTCCAAAGCTTGCTGCTGCATTCTATTGGTTTCTATGAGTCTTTTGTCATACATTCACTGTGGACCCTCTTTAAAAAAAAGTCCCCTCTGCTGTAGATTAGCAGGAAGGCATTTCCCTTCCTCTCTGTTCACAGTCACCACCCAGACCTGGCCTCTCACATTCAGGTTTGAATGAATGGCCTCTTAATGATGTTCAGGCTTTCCCCCACCACATTTAATTTACAAAATATCTAATTAAAAAGAAAAACCTGCTATGGTCTTGTTACGCCCTGCTCAAAAATATTTTGTCTGGA
Source organism: Smutsia gigantea (assembly GCA_032199065.1). NCBI lineage: Eukaryota > Metazoa > Chordata > Mammalia > Pholidota > Manidae > Smutsia > Smutsia gigantea. The sequence continues at coordinate 90,924 of JAVSCE010007166.1, forward strand.
ATAAAAAGTCCAAATATCTGAGTTGGGCCAGCGAGTTTCCACAATATGACTCATCTGCTCTCTGGGCCTTATTCTCCTGCTGGTTCTGCTGGGCACCATCACCCTGAATGCACTGGCCCCTTTCTGACTGTTCTCTCCATCGGTGCACCTCTCAGGACACAGCTCAAGTGCTACCTTGGGCATGACGCCTCCCACTACCCAAGGAAGCTGCACACACCCTCTTCTGGGTTCCCAGGCAATGCAAAATAGAGCATTGCATCCTTACTTCTCTGCTTCTGTAGCTTCTTTCTTGGGGTTCTTATTGAGGAGGGACCGCGTCTTACTCACCTTGTACTTTCAGGGCTTAGCTTCATGCCTCGTGTGCATTAGGTTCTCAATAAACGGTGAATGAATGATTGTCTTTGGTTATACTTTGTTATCTGTCTGTGTCTGTTCCTTTCTATGTTGCTGCTGCCTTCACTGTTACCGGACTAATAACAACTCTAAGGGAAGTTTTTAAAATAATTAAACTCCTTGAAAGTGTCATAAGAAGGACCTTCTCTATTTCAAGGATTGCTTTCAGCAAAAGAGAGAAGAGAATGTTCTTTTGCATGTTGCCTTATTTTGAGCTATTATCTTCTTTCCAGACCAGTGGTCTTTCCTCACTCTTCCGACAGCCCCAAGGGCAGGGCCTGTGCCTGGCTACTACTTTCCGTGCCCAGCCCAGCCTGGGTGTACTTGAGGCACTCAGAAAAGATCTGTAGATTGACTCTGTGTGCTCTGGGGTAGGGAAGATAAGTGGCCAGTTTGGGGTGACAGTCTGGTACAGGGGCAAATTCAGGAAGCCCGGGTGGGTCTGGGGCCCAGCTGGTGAAGGTGTGGCAGTGAGAACCAGAGCAGATTGTGGAAGAGGGCATCTGGGGGCAGCGCGTCACAGCCAAGTGCTCTCTGGGAAGCAGGAAGCGACAGGATGAGGAAGGAGTTAGGAGGTGGGAGAAGAGAGGTGTGTGTGCCTGGAGTGGCAGCTGGGGGTGGCAAGTGCAGTGGGGGACAGAAGGCCTCCAGGGTGGAGGTCTAGGAGGACTTCTCCACTTTAAGGGCTGTCGGCCCTGTCCTCCCTCTCGTTTCCCCTGCCTCCGGCTGCCTCCTGCCTCGGGAGTCACAGCCACCTGCGTCTTCACTGCGGCCACCCTCCCTCCGCCCCACTGAGCATCATTAGGTCCAGAGCCAGGCCTCTGCTGGGGGGAGGGATCCCACCCCTCCCTCCTTCCCTGGCCAGATATGAGTCCTCTGTTTCCAGATTCCTCTCCCAGAGGGGCCCCACCGCTCTTTCTGAGCAGCTCAGTGCCTCCTCCCTGCCAGAGTCCTGGGGGAGACAATGAGGAAGAAGGAGGCATGAGAAGTGCCTGCTCTGCGAAGGAGGGAGGGCCGTTCACAGGCACACTCAGGAGGTCAGGACTACATAGCCTAATCCTCTTTTAACCCTCTCCCCACTCCCTTAAAAATACATAAAAATGCATAAACGCATTACAGCTGAGAGCATTAATAACAGAACTTTTCTTGACATTGCATGTGTCTGTTCCCCTCCACCTCTGTGGGCCTCTCTGTCCCTTTGCTACTAGAGTCGCTGAGAGACCACTTCCGTGCCTCCATTTCCACTCCACATACGGACTCCTTAGCTCATCACTCTCCTTGGAACTGTTTATCCTAGGGTGCCAGGGGCCTCCCATTGCCAAGTCTGTCCCAGGGCTTGCAGTCCCTGGACCCTGAGCCCCTGTCACTGTGGACCCCCGGATTGGCCTCTGGAGCGCACCCACTCCTGGTCCCCCTTCCTCCTTGTCCCCTGACCATCTCTGTCTTCCTCCACAGCCATGCCACTGGCCCAGATCCTGCCAGGCCAGACGTGGGCCTAGATGTGCTTACAAAGGTCCAGCTCTCCAGCCACTCTGCATGGGACAGCTTCATGTCCTGCCCTCTCTGTGACCCAGTCTAATATTTGACCCCTTCCCTGGCCCTGTCTTGAGCCCAGGGGGCTGAAAGGATGAGGAGGCTTCCTGTGGCACAGAACCTAAACTTTGGGATCATTCTTCTTTTGTTTTTAAATGAACTATTCCAGCTACAGGAGATGTGCAGGGAACAAGAGAATGAAGTCATGTTCCTGCCTCCCACCTCAAGTGTTCACATCGCCCCACTCAAGAATGAGCTTGTACTTCAGCCACTGTATTCCCCTGCTCCCTCCAGTGGCAGCCACCATCTTGAATTTGTCATTTTTCATCCTGACTTGGATGACAATTTGCCATCCTGCTTTACCACTCCTACAATTCTGTAAATGTGTGCTGTCTACAGGCCCTTACTTGATACACATTGTTATGCATGTTTTCAAGCATTACGTAAATAGCAATGCTCTCTACGTAACTTCTTCCACTTGCTTTTCTACCTCAAGTGTACCCTGCTGATACAAGTAGCTCTTGCATGTTCATTTTTCCCACAGTATAATATCCCCATTGCAAAAACGTACCCCACATGATGTCCCCCATGCTGTGGACAGACCTTTAGAATATACCCAAGTGAGGTCATTCTGCACCTCTCTTCTCTCTTGCAGCCACCTAGTCCCATCTTCTACTCTGTTGTTCAAAAAGCCTCTTGGCGTCGTTCTCCAAAGCAACCTCCCTTTTTAGGAATTTATCAGCTGTCACCTGGAGCCGCCTGACTTGCCCCGGCAGCCCCAGGGCCCCACCGGGCCCATCTCCCCACAGCTTCTTTCTCCCCAAAACTGATGTGCATCCACCATGCCTTTGTCTGAACCCTCTCCTGGGCCCGCTGCCTCCAGCCCCCACACTGCCCTTTGGGACCCTCCACAGGCTGGTGCCCACCCTTCCAGTATCACCTCCCAGTCCTGCAGCCTCTCCGAACTTGCTTTCCCCCGAAAGTCCCAGCCAGTCTCGCCCCCGCCCTCTCTGTTCTTGCCTCACTTACCAAGCTCTCCTGCCAAGTCTTTGTTCCCTGGGGCTCCTCCTAAGACCTGTCTTCTCCAGGAAGCCTGCTCTGAACACCTATGAAGGCCAAAGCACGTGGTGGTGGAACCACTGATTTGTGGTTTCCTACGTGAGGTGGGAGGTGGGAACACAGGGGCGTTCTCTGTACCTCTCATGCAGCCGGAACACTTCTTTTTAAAAAAGGACACTCCTGAGTTGTTGGTGGGAATGTAAATCGGTGCAACCACTGTGGAAAGCAGTGTGGAGGTTCCTCAAAAAACTAAAAGTAGAAATACCATTCGACCCAGTCAGTAATTCCACATCTAGGAATTTACCAGAAGAAAACAAAATCCATGATTCTAAAAGGCAGATGCACTCCTATATTTATCGCTGCATTATTTACAATAACCAAGATAGGAAAGCAACCTAAGTGTCCATCAATAGATGAATACATAAAGAAGATACGGTACATGTACGTATACACAATGGAATATTATTCAGCCATAAAAAAGAAATCCCTCCATTTGCAACAACATCCATGAGTCTAGATACTCAGTGAAATAATGGAGAAAGACAAGTACCATATGATTTCACTTATTTGTGGAATCTAACAACAAAGGAAAACAGAATGAACAAAACAGCAATAGACTCATAGACACTGAGAAGTGCTAGAGGTCGCCATGGAGGGAGGGGTCAGGCTGGGTGGGTGGGGAAGGTGAGGGGCATGAAGGAGCACGAATTTCTCAATAATAATATAAGTTGGTCATGAGGATAGTAACAGCATGGAGAATATAGCCAATGGTTCTGTAACGTCTTCCTATGTTGCCAGATAATAACTATCTGGGGGGTGAGGATTTAATAATATGGGAGACTGTTGAATCACTGTGTGCACATTTGGAACCAATATAAGATTGTATATCAATGATACTTCAATTAAAAAATAAAAAAATAAAAAAAGAATGAGCCCAAGATTTGGGTCCTGTACCACAGGAAGCCTCCTCATCCTTTCAGCCTCTTGGGCTCAAGACAGGACCAAGCCTGCTATGTATGGATTTAAGTACAGAACTGTCCCCCTCTGATGTGAACTCCTCAGTGACGCAGGCCGCGTCTGAATCTTCATCAGCGGCTGCCCTTACGGGGTATCCACCCGCCCGGACCTGTTGTACATGCTTCTTATTGGCTCTTGTGCTTAATTCTCCCCTTAATCTTCTGAGAAGTCACAGATGCGTATCACTGCTTTATAGATAAGGAAACCACCGTAGCTCACTTGTTGAGGGCCTCGTCCAGTGCCAGAGGAGGTAAATGTGTTTCGGTAATGACAGCAGCGGGCAGGGCTTCTGGCAGGCCATCGGCCTCCCTGCCTCCCTGCCCCTGCCTTGGCCTCTGCCTCTCCCACCTGCCACATTTACCTTCCCCAAGCTCCACCAAGGACCCTCTGCAGGCCAAGAACATTCTCCTTTCCCCTCTTCTTATCCAAATTTCCCCTCCCAGCTCCAGTCTCTCTTCCAGGGAGTTTCCAGGAGCAGTCCTGCCCCCCTTGGCCCCCAAGGAAATAGGCATCCAAAACTACATTTTAATAGCTATTAAGTGTTAAGGGCCTAATATAGGGCAGACACCTTTTTATATCATTAATCTTCTCAACAAGCCAGGGATGATCACCCCACCCCAGGCTACAGATGAGGACACTGAAGGCCAGAGAGTAAGACGTTCTCCCAAGGCCACACAGCTAGGGGGTAGCGGAGGTAGGATCTGAACCCTCACTGGGCTGACTGCTGCAGGGCCTGAGTTTCCTCCCTCACAGCGCTTGTATCGGGCTCATCTCCATCAGTTTCTCATGAGGGCAGAGCCCTGTCCTGTGCTTCCGTTGTCTGCCCACCCCACCTCTGCAGCCCATTCCTAAGCCCCGGCAGCAGCTGGTGCAGAGCCAGCCGCAGGTTTGAGAGCAGGAGAACTGGCCCCGATCGGGGTAGAAGCCTTCCCTGGACCAGAAGCTCCAGAGTGCCCAGTGTAGCCCATCCCACCTCTGCACCACCCCATTGATTTGGCCCATCTTCCAAAGGTGGCCAGCCACCCTTCCTCCCCTGCACCCCGTCCCCGGCCCCTCCTGGGTAGGACAGAGGGCCTTTCAGCCTTGGCTGCCACCATGACCACCTTCTCGGGAGAGGCTGTTTTTCTAAACTTTTGATCCCGAGGCGGAAGCATACTTGCAGGTGTGGAGAGGTCCCAGGCCTGTGTGATGGGATGTCACGGTGACTACTGTGTAGCATGTCCCTGCCCTGGGTGTCTACAAGCTAATCGTAGGCTTTCAAGATGGAGCAGGTCTCTTGGCGTATACATATCTGAGTAGGGGTACGTGTGTATGCCCAGGCGGTCTGCACACATGCTCAGCTGCATGCTTGTGCTTGTGTGTGGGGTGCACATGTAGTCCCTGTGGATTTCCCCCTCAGACAAGAGCCTCTTTGTCTTCACTGCTATTCCCTGTTCCATCAGAACGTCCGTTTGATTATTTTACAGGGTGTTCCAGACTTGATTCCCTCTGTTCCTCAGCAACTATTCCAAGCCTCAACTTACCTCATTCTGCTTAGAAAACAGCAGCTGGGCAACTCTGAAGTCAGTGCCTAATTCCTGGCTCTGAGGCACTCTGTACTTCAGTTTCCCCATTGGGAGTCTCCGAGAAGAGGTGGGAGGAAAAACCAAAGCAGTGTCACTAAAGAGCTGAGGCTAAGCCACTGAGCGTCCTTCTCCACTTTCCCCATTGCAAACCACAAGCTCCTCATTCTTAATGCCCTGTCTGTTGACCGCCTTGATTCTCTGGTGTCTCCATTTTCTCATCTGTAAAATGGGGACAATAGTTATTATCTAACTCTGAATTATTAAGATTACATGAATATAAAGCTTCTAGAATTGTGTCTGGTGCATAATAAAAGCTCATTAAATGTCAGTAATTATTACCACTAAAAATCCTAACTGAGCCCTTCACTGTGGCAAGTGTGCCAGCCTTCACAGGCTTCCCCTCCAGATCACTTCCTCATCTCTTCTGCCTTCTCCCATTTCTGTTCAGGACACTTCATAGGTTCCAAGTCGGAGGGGTCTGGGAAGCCCTCAGAAGAGCAGAAGAAACCCTTTTCTACCCTGGTATGGAGGAGTTGCAGGGCTGTAGGAGGTTGAGCCCCTCCACCCCATCTTCCTCTGAGGCAAGTTTCCCCTAAGGAGCGGACTGTTGTCTAAAGCGCCCTCTGCTGGCTGTTGGCAAAAGACCTTCGGCACGGGCGGCCCATTACCTGGGGGTTGGAACTGCTTTCTGAATGTGATGAGGGGGTTCTTCTGCCCAACAGAGCCCAGAGTACTCCCTTCTCTCTGAAAATGTCTGGCTTGGAGTATCCCTCTTTTTTTTGCCAGGCCGAGAGCAGGTTCTGAAGATAACCTCCCTCTGCCTATCAGGGAAGAAATGCTAAGCCCAGGACAAGCTACCAGCCAGAGTTAACACCGTGCTTGGTCGCTGTAATAGTAGGAAGACCAGAGGTTGGACAGCACACTGAACTTCCTGACAGCAAAGAATTGGGGAGCGGAGCTGGTTCTTGTTTAGAAGGTAGTAATGGGAGGGTGCCCTGCATGGAATCCATCAGACCAGTTAAGAACTGAGTTTGTAAGCCCAAGGCACTCAGAAGATGGTGGTCCACAGCAGCCATCTGCTCCTTATACTGCAAGACCCTTTCCTCTGTCAAAGCCCAGGACAGACCTTTGCCCCATGCTTGAATGCACTGACCAGACATTTGCCGTTTCTGTGGGGGGATTTAAAAAAATAGAAACAAAACTCTGGTTGAAGCAGGGGGAAACTAAGACCGCTGGAAAGACAGTCCTGCGAGTGAGGCTGGGAGGATCCATGTCCTTTTAGTCTCTGGCGTGGGAAGGATGCCCCTGGGGCCAGCCTGTAGAACAGACCTTCTTCCAGGGCGTCATACGGGAGCTGGGAGCTTGGAACCCAACATCTCTGGATTCCCTGGGGCTTTCTAGTGAACAGGTGGGCCCCGCAGGGAAGAAGGGGGAGGGAAAAGAGGCTGCAGGGAAACTGGCTAATTGTTTTATTGCGTTGTAGGGAATGCCGTTGTCTACACAGATTACATGCAGCCACGCTGACTGTTAAAGGCCCTGCCAGCCCCCTCAAAGGGCAGGGAGGGGCAGATTACATTTCACACACTCATTTCTTTAGTGTTGGTGGTTGGGCAGAGGGTGGGGGACTCTGAGACCCTGGGCAGCGCTGGCATCTGGCCAGGCCAGCCCATCTCCAGCTGCCCTAAAGAGGGATGAAGAATTTGCCCATGGCTCTACGTCCCTGTCCAAGGATTAGGGCAGGGGGGAGGTGGAGTGGACAGGTGAGGCAGAGAAAGGGGAAAGAGAAAAGATGGCAGAACGGAGTAGGAAAGGACAAGGCAGGTGTGAGATGAGAAGTCAGCAAAGGCTCCATTTCCAGATCTTTCCTACACCACTTGCCATGAGTTTGGCTTTTGGACAGTTCTTGCAGTTTAGTGTTTTGTGGGAGGGTGACTGACTGTAGTTCCACTTTTCCACACTTCCTCCCTCCTTCCCCACTGCCCCCAAGGACTCAGGCACCTAAGCACAGGGTGCCCTACCCGCAAGGGAGGAGGGAATGTGCCGACAGTGGTCTCGGTGCTGCAAGTGGGAGGCCGGATTAAGACTAGCGAAGGACTCTGGGCCCTAGGAGGAGGGAGGGGCTCCCCTGGTCCGGATTTGGTGTGGGATGAAAGGTGTATGGGCTGGCTTGGTGAGTTTGAAGGGGGTGTCAGGACTGCCCTGGTCCTCTTCCTCCTTTCCCTCCCTCACCATATCCAGGGTCCCCTCTCTGTGGGTTAGAACAGCCGCTTTCCTGAGCCCACCCGGACCATGACACACACACATACTGGAATGCGGGTACCCACTACTTGCCCACGAGCATCTCAATGCCATTCCCACACATGCACACACCTATCCTGGCAGGCCCTATGAAAACAGGGGGTGAGGGGCCCAGGAGGGCACCCGGGCAGGTGTCTCCAGGGGTGGTGGCCCTGCCACAGAAATCCTCCCCAGCTTTGGAGTAAATCTCCCTGCTGAGAACATCTTGGCAGGAACTTGGGTTTCAAACCCATGACCAGGCACAAGGTGTCATGACTTAAGGAAAAAGAATAATGGAGGGACCTGGTCTGAAAAAAATAGCAAAGAATGCTGAGACAGCAGGTGAAAGGGGACCAGGAGCAGTGGAAAGGCCCTGGCCATAACCTGGGGCTGACCAGTGCCCGGGGCGCAGGCTCACCCATGTCTGTGCACGCCCACTCACGCACTCGCACGAAGTCCCAATGTCCGCTGGACCCCAGCCCTCCAGAGAAATCTTTCTACTCCACCCCCACCCCCTTGGTGACACACACAGGGCCCAGTGAATAGAGGACGTTTAATATTTCTGTGCTGGTCAAACAGAACACAGGTGGGAGTATATAAGGGAGGGGGTAGAGGGCCCCCTGCCTCTTGGGAGGGGTGGCTTGTGAAGGGGTGTATGTGGGGGTTTCTTGGGGAACAGTCCAAGGAATCTTCTCAGCAAGGGGGCCTGGCCTGGGTACCATGGACATCAAACACACCCAGTCCTTGGCCCAAGTTGGGGGTCCCCCATAGGGGGTCTGTGGAGTCCTTTTTCCAGCTCCTTTGCTGGAATCCACACTCCCAGCGTGATAGGGTACTTGGTCCTAGAGAGGGGTCTGGAGAGCCCCCAGGAAGCAGCCCAGGGTTGGGACTAGGGCTCCCAGGCCCTCTGCCTGAGGGGACAAGAACCCCTTAGGGCTCACCTCCCTTCCCCAAGGCTGGGCAAGAGCGGACAGGAGGTGAGCAGGGCCCCAGCCTCTACTGAGTCTCAGGGTCCTCAGAGTCCAATGGAGGAAGGGTGGAGAGGGGGGGTCTTGGCCACCAACAGACACTGTAAACTTTGGTTTAAAACAATAACTTAAGTGAAGGGAAGGCTTCCAGCCTAGGGCCGGGGTGGGAGGTGGGAAGAGCAGGGGGGCATGGGAGGCGATAAAGGAAAAAGCCAACAAAAAGTTTTGGTTTTTGCTTCCGGCATAAGAAAGGTCTTTGGTCATTGGTTTAACTGGGGGAGGAGGGTTGATGGGAACAGGGAAGAGGTGCTGAGGGAGGGTGAGGGGACCTGCAGGCTGGGGCAGGGCAACCTGTTGGGTCGCAGCAGCCATGTCAACCCCATCCACCCCTGGAGCTGGTTTCAGGCTGGCCTTTCCTCTGCGACAGAGGCAGGATGCTTCTGGGTGGTCCTGGCACCTTGCCCCAACTCCAGCCTCAAGAGCAGCCCCACCCCCCTACAATGGCTCCCCTCCGAAGCCCACCTGGCACAGACCTGGCTGTGCAGGAGGCGGGCACTGGGCCTCTGCCTCGCTCCCTAGTGTGGGGGCAGCCGACAAGTACCCAGCAAACGGGGGTGGAGGCCCAGTTCAGCCTGGGCTGGGTCACAGGTCTGCGGGGGGGGCCGAGGCCAAGTGGCTCTGCCACCCAGACCCCCAAGGGCACACAACCGTCCCATCCCAGCTGCGGCTTTTTTGTGGGCACGGCAGAGAGGGCAGGTTTCTCCTGGGGTGTCCTGAGACTTCAGCTCCCTAACCTAGGCTAGGGCGGAGGCAGGAGCTTGGGGTGGAGAGTTATCTCTTCACAGTATGGTAAAGAATGTGGAAGGGAGCACAGATCAGGGAGGTGGGGGCCTCCGGCCAGAGCCAGGTGCCAACAGAGCAGAGGGGCCTTGGGTTTGAGAAGGGTAGCTTGGCCCCGCCTGCGGGTCTCCACGGTGCTGAGGGGCCCTGAAGGGGAGAGCTGGTGGGGGAGGAGGGCCCTGCTGCTGCTGGTGGTTGGGGGGTGGTACTCAGGTGTAGGGGAGGGTCTGAGGAAGGGTCTGGGCCCTCCAGGTCCTCTGCCTTGGTCCCAGACCAGGGATTGTGTCCCCTCGGGGACAGAACAGTCCCTGCCCCCGAGCGTCTGTCAGTCAGGTCACATTGGGAGTTACTGGCCCAGGCCCCCCATTCTGAGTCCTGGAAGTGAGGTTTGGGCGGGGCTCTGGAGAGGGGGCAGGGGGGGCCTGGGTTCCAGGAGGGAGGGGTCTCACCCCTGCCCTGCCTGCCACCAGGGGTCCTTAGGACAGTTCCTCTCCCGGCAGCTCCTCCTCCAGGTCCCTGTCTTCTGCAGGCCCCGTGGTGCTGGGGTGGGGGGTGCCCATGGGAGGGACTGGCCGCCTGTCTTCCTCTGCCTCAGCTGGCTCCTCTTTTACTTGTACCTGGTGGCTATGACAGAAGAGATCTGTGTGGGTACCCTGGGGACCTTCCCCAGCCCCCCCCAGTGCACCCAGAAGGTTGGGGTGCACCAGAGCATGCATAGCTGGCTTCCCCAGGACTCTGTTATCTCTGAGCCACTGGGGCCTGATGTCTTAGGTCTCATCTCCCCCAGGACTCGCTTCAAAGGAAGGGGGACATTGGATGGAGAGACTGCCTTTGGTTGCAAAGGAGAAACAGAAGAGACAGGAGGGGAGATGAGAGAGACTAGAGGAAGGAGGAGGAGGGAAATAAAGAAGAGAGGAGAGAGGAGAATAAGGGAGAGCAGAAAGAGGAAAAGGGGGAGGAGAGAAGGAGGGGGGAGGGGACCAATGAGAAGGGAGAAGCCATTAGTCCTGGGAAGAGAGGTGTGGTGGTAAGGTGGGAATCGCACCTGCACCGGGATAAGACTCTGCCCCCCGCTGCCTTTGGAGGGTCTGTACTCTGTGCTCACCTGTACTGGGGTGGGGAGAGGCGAGGGGGGCTGCTGTTGCCGTTGCTGGGCAGCGGCTCCACGGGGGCGCCCACATCCTCATGGCTGAGGGGCAGGAGGCTGCTGGCAGAGCCAGGGTTCAGCATGCCAGGGCTGTTGAGGAGGGGAAAGCTGCTCTCGGCCAGGGCGGCCTGGAGGGCACAGGGTTGGCCTGTCAGCGGCTCCACTGTCTCTTCCCCACCCCTAGAGAGTCTCCTGTGTGTCTGTGCGCTGGGCCCGCTTACAGATCCATCTTGGCAAGCCCAGCCCTTTGAGCACAGCACCCCTCCCAAGGCCAGAGTTCTGGCCCTTCCCTCCAGACCTCCAGCTTTCCTGGGCTAGCCCCTTGCCAGGAGAGGACCCCACACTGACAAGCCAGGGGAAGGGCCCCCAAGGGTTATGCTAGCTTCCCTGCTCTCGGCCGTGCTCTCCCCAAGCCCAGCCTTGAAAGCAGAGGTGGGGGCTGAGCCCCAAGAAGGGGTGGGCAGCGTGTTGGGGTTTCAGCCACCCAGAGCGGTCGTCACCCTCCTCCCCTCCTCTGGGCCCTCTGCCAGGGAGAGATGGGGGAGGTCTCTACTTCAGGCCAGCGTGTGGGGAGGGAAAGCAAGGAGGCCAGAGGCAGATGGGACAGGGCAGGCGGGCTCTGGGCAGGGCCCAGTCACCTGGTAGCTGGCATTAAGTGCTCCGTAACTGAGGCCCGAGATCATGTTCTTCACCAGGGTGGGGCTCCTGAAGAAGAGAAGACAGCATCTGGCTTGCTTGCTCACTCACTCCTCACTCACGCCCGGATCCTCAGGGCCGCTCTATGCTGGGGACTGTCCCATTCACTCTTAGGAGGCCAGAGTGGGGTCAGCCACTGGCTGCTGAGGCCTGTGTGCACCCCATTCATAGACCTCACGCTGACCTGGCATAGCAGATGCCTTCAGCCACCTTCCCAGGTGAAGTGCCGGGGCCCCCAGGGGTTCTGGAATGTGTCTGACATCTCAGAGCTGGTTAAGCAAAAACAGGGATTCCCTCAAAGTATGTCTTCACATCACGCCGCCCTTAGAGTTCTTCTAGATTTTTCCAGTGTTCAACAAGGTCCAAGCTACAGCCCTGACAGTCCCACGTTTCCTGCCTTTCTGAACCTTGGGGCATCTAAAAAGCCATGTGCTCCGCCTGTCCCCACGTTTCGTGAAAAAGGCTTTTCTGCAAAGGAAGGTGTTTGAGAATTGGGTCAGGAAAGGCAGTGGCTCAAGGCTGTCCCTCTTCCACAGGGACTAACCCCGGTTTACAGCGCACCTCAGAGAGTTTAAGGAACAGCCCAAGATCACAGAGCTGGTGAGACGTGGAGGTATAACATGAAGGCCAAGCTTTTGATTCCAAGTTGGTAATAAGACGTAAGATTCCTAGTGGTGTGACCGGCGTGTGGGGGCACTCTGAGGAGGGTGGTTTTCCTCTCTTTTCCAGGCCCCAACCCTGCCCCTGCCCTGACAACTGCCCAGGGTAGAAAGGCTATTGTCTGTGGAGAAGGATCTTTGAAGGGAACAAGCACCCACAGAGATCAACCTAACTGGCCTCACACACTCTTTCCCTCCCGATAGGCCTCTGGCCCAAGAGGCACAGGGTGGCCCGTGTGAAGGGTGGTTGGGGTGGGGAAACGGCATGTAGTGCTGGAAGGGAAGCCAAAGAGGAGGTTTTGACTTCTCCCAGGTTCCTCCATTTCCAGTGAAAATGCCTCGTGGCAGAGCAGAACACTGAAGGCGGGAAGTCAGCTCTGCCAGGCCTGCTGCGTGCCCTCCCTCCAATCCCTCGATCTCTCTGGGTCTCCTCTCCCTATAAAATGAAGAGGTGGGGCCTGGGGACCTCAGAGTTCAGCTCACGCTGTAACAAGAGGGGAGTGTGGCTCTGGGGATGGCAGTCCCCTCACAAACGGGCACAAGGACCACCCAGCTCTGACCATGGCTACTTTGGTCTGTGTCTCTTGTGTGCCAGGTCCCCCTAAGCTCCTTCCCACAGAAGGAAGGACATGACGAGACATAAATGTGCTCTTTCTGATCACTGGTCACTTGCAGATGCCAGGCTCCCCTGGGCCCTGCCCTGAAGTGGGAAGGATCTGGTGCACAGGGGTGCCCTGCAGAGGCAGGGGCTGTCCTGGCCCATACCCCAGATGGGTGCACCCCACCCAGGTCTGGGCCCACATACCCTGTCATCTTTGGTGGTCTCCGCTTCTGATACTCCCGCTCGTCCACGGTCCACACAGCACCCTTGACGTTCTCCACGCGCACAAAGCACTTGTGCAGGCTGAGGTTGTGCCGCACAGCATTCTGGGGAAGCAGTGATCAGGGGCAGGGTGGTGGGGGGGATGCTCAGAGGCAGCTTGCTAAGCCCCTCCTCCATTTGGGTGAGGAATACAGGCCAAGTCCTTGTTCCACCTTCCTCAGCCCAGGGACAGCCGGAAGGGCCGCATGGAAAGGAGTCCTGGCCAGAAGGGATGGAGGGAGCCAGGTGCTCCCAGTGTCTTCACTACCAACAGCCCATTTTATCATCTGCTCCCCTTCTCCCTGCCACATTTTTAAAGATCCTGTCTACCAACTAAACCCTCTTTAATTAGTAATAATTTGTTTTCCCATCATCAGTAATCAGCTACATGTAGCTGTCGCTCAGGGCTTCTGAGTGGCACGTAATCTCACTCAGGCCCTGGCACTTCAGTGAGCCTGGGACACCTTATCTCAGGTAAAGCAGAATTTCCATTAAGCTTTGAGAAGTTTTGGAAGTGACTCAGGAACCCTCATCACAACCTTCCTCAACTCCTAGCAGCGTGGGGGCCCTGACAACTCTGAGCTGCGGCTCAGAGCAGTTTAATGAGAATAGGAGGTACCCGGGAGAGGCCTAATACATACTTGTTGAAATACACTGGGAGAAAGGAGAATGTGGGTTTAGTACATACAAAGCAGGAAGAGGAAAGGTCACCTTGTCACTCCCACATCCTCCTGGCAGGGTAACTTCAGGAATTGAGGTTATCTGGTTTATAGGACACTTGGGGGGAAGGCTAGGGTGTTTGGCCCAGTTACCACTCTCACTAACTACTGCCCCCAGAGCTTGGGATGAATCCACCCACCATCAACCCACCATGTCCCTCAATCCTGTCTCCATTCTCTCTTCTCTCAGCCTTACCCCACCTGTCTCTGTCCCTGTTACCTGTCCTCCCTCAGCCTCCCCTGCATGTCCCCGTCCTTGTCTCCTCTTTACATTTCTAAACGGGGAAGAAAGCAGGCAGGGAGGGCAGCCTGTGCCCCTGGAGATCCCCTCTCCCTCTCTCCCTTCCAACTCTTGCCACTTGCAACTGGCCCGATTTCATTACCAATTTTAATTTGCCTCTAATTAAATCCTGTGTATTTTTCCGACTCGCTTGCTAATCCACGAGGGAGGCGGGCGGCTGGAGTGGAATCTCTTGGAGCGATAATTACAAAGGGCCTAATCACGCCGGGGCTCCTGCCTCAGAATAAATTTGCCCGCATTACGGGGCTCCGATCCTCTGCTTTGCAAATGAGAATGACCCCAATTTCCGAGGATGGCCTCACCGGGGCTTTTTTCCCTCATTTCGAAGCCTGATTCGTGATGAGAGACTAATTCGTTACGCTGAAACATTAACGGCAATTTAAGGGGTCTGGCGGGGCCTGCGTAAACAAAAGGACGGGCCCACAACATGGGTCCTGGGAGGGGATGGACACGGGGAGGGCTGGTGTGGACCATCAGCTTGGCAGATGGCAGCTCTGTACTCAGATGAGCAGCAGTTGGCCTGGCCCACACTGGCTCTGGACCCTTCTGGCTGGTCTGAAGTGGACAGCATCTCACAGTGGGGCCAGAAAGGGTGAGAAAGGAAGGAGGAAGGAAACTGAAATAGTTGAGAAGAAGAGAAGAAGGACCTTAAGGGGCAGATAACAGGGTGGAAAGTGTTAATAGAAGGGCAACAGTTGGGTGTAGAGGGGTGCATTTCCCAAGTAACATGAATGAAGCTTGGCTGCAAAAATCCTGAAGATCAGAGTGGACCTCAAGCTGTGATGGATTTGGCTGTGCCACAGGGAGGGCACAGGCAGTGCTCTAGGTGGCAGAGCAGCAGCAGGGCACCACTGGGAAGGTCACTCAGTCATTCAGCTGGCTTCCTGTCAGGACCTAGGCTAGATGAGGGAGATACCTGGATCGAGTCACACCACTGAGATGACCATGGCTAGGCAACCAGTCCCAGGTGGTACGGAAGGCCAAGGAGGTTGGACTGGGGGAGGGGTGGCTTCATGATAGTCATGAGGGGTCTAAGGAGGTCACCCAAACCAGCTACCTCTGATTTCAAGGAAGGAGAGAAGGACAAACTGCCCTGGGGTGGTAAAGTTCAGAGACAACAGGAGAGGGGGGTAGGTGGGCGAGTAGACCTGCCCCCAAGGAGAAGGCCGTCTTGTGGAAGTGAGGTTCTACACTGTCACCCCTAAAGGTAGAGGCTCAACTACAGTATTAATGTAAACCTTAGGTAATAGCCATAATGATCACTCATGTTTGTATAGGCTTGTATCAGGCATAAAACCTAGTATATGAGCTGGCCTGGGGCTGAAGACTGGGCCAGGTGGTCCCCAGAAGGCCTTGCTGACTCTGAGAGGGCAGAACTGTCTGTGGTTGGCAGGAAATGACATCACTCACAGCCAATCAGAGCAGATGTCCCCGCTACCCAGCCTCTTTCCCAAGCTTTGGGAATTGGACATGGGGTTATGGAAGGGCATGGAGCAGTTTTTCTCACTGAACTTAGCACATCCAGGGCAGAGAAGACTGAGGCCTATACAGACCCTACCCAGTCCAAGGCACTGGTGAGTAGGGGGCCTCAATGGCAGTTGTTGGAAGCTGGTGGGAAAGGGGAGCGGGGAGGTAACCAGTTTTGCTGCAGTTTCTGCACTGGCCAGCAGAGGGACTCAAGAGCCAGGGATCCAATTAAGGTTCTGAGAGACTCCTTCATGGTGTCTAACCTTCCCCACAGGGTACCAACTCTCCCTTCTCCCATCCCCTCCACCCCCCACTCCCAATTTAGATATTGCTTTCCCAACCTGCTGCACAGATCCTAATATTCTCACCCATCAGACAGACAGACATACACCCTTTCCATCTGGGCTGTAGAAAAACAAATGGCTTAGAGCCCCAGCCCACATTTCCGTGTCCCATTTTTCTAGTGTCCCTCCCTTCCCTGCCTCTGGCCCCCTGGGAAAACGCTACGGCTAAAGGTGCTGAAATGACTAATTGGATGGAGACAATTATCTTCCAGCTGCTGATGGCAGAGCTGGGAGAGACTGTGAGCACCTGTGTTTATACCCAGTGTATAGTCTGTGGGGGCTGGTCCTTCAATGTGTCTGGGCCTGCCCCTCTTCACCCCACTGCAGGCTTCAGAACGTGCACCTATAACCAAGGTACCTGGACCCTTAGGGTCTCTTGTGAATGTAACCCAGATTTCCCTATCAGACTCAGGTATCACCAACTCCTGGAGGCCCTACTTGACGGGGCCGCTGTCTTTGGGGCCCGTGGGGGAGCACTCCAGAGACGAGGAGGGTTTTTTCCCAGAAAGAAGGCAGCACAAGGCTGAGGGAAGGGGTCATTAAGAGGCCATTAGAAAGCATTCCACAGCTCCTGCTGAGGTGGGGCTGGACAGGCCATTTCCGTGGAGTAAAACTGCCTCTCCAAGAGGACTAATTGCGAGGCAGCCTTGGTCTCAAGAGGATGTGGAGATGTCCAAGGACGACTGGCGCTCTAGGCGAAGAGGAAGGGGGACACCTCACCTTCCAGGTGGCAGTGTTTCTCCGGAAATAGGCAAACATTCGGGTGAACCAGTTATAGATCTCATTCAGGGTCAGTTGCCTGTCAGGCGTTTCCAGAATGGCCTGTGGGCAAGGAAGAAGCCAAGGGACCCTCAGTCTGGGCCTCAAAGGGTCAACAGGCCTGCATTGTCTCCCCAGGATATCTCTCTTCTGCCTGGCCCCTAACTCACCCTCAGAGCAGAGGAGACCTGCTACCGATGCTTGTGGGTAAGAGGACTGGTGGGTGGTCCCTCTGGTGATCTTGGGGGATGGGGAGCAGGCTGGTTACAGCCCACTTGTGCAAGGAGCATATGAGTTTCTTCTGGCAGCAAAACCCCTGCCCTGGGGGAATGAAAGCAATATTCTTGGGGAAGAGATGTCCCTGGAACAGGACCTGTTTGGAATTTATCCTGATTTTGGCAAAGGGCACCCTGGGATGTGTGCGTGTGAGAGTATGTGTGAGGGTATGTGTGTCTGTATGGGGAGCAGAGTGAGAGGACATGTGTGTAAATGTATGTTCATGTGTGGGCGTGAATACTACTTGAGCATTAAGGATGTGGATACGAGGAAGGGAACGGGTGTGTGTGTGTGTGTGTGTGTGTGTGTGTGTGTGTGTGTGTGCGTGCGTGCGTGCGTGCGTGCGTGTGTGTGTGTCAGAGAGAGAGAGCGGGAAAGAGAAAGAAGCCAGCTAAGAGTTACTGTTAAATCTTTCAGAAAATAGTCTTGTGGGAATTACGAACATGGAAAGAAGGGAATGAATAACACAGTGGGTGTGAGTAGCAAAACACTTAGCAGGTGCCCAGGGGCACATCTCTGTGACCAGCAGGCCAACTGAGAGGAAGCCTGCAGAAGACACCACATACAGCAGAGAAGGGAGACATGCATGTGTGTAGAGGACCCGAGGTGAGCAGAAGGTATGTATTCTGGCCTCAGGATCCTCCTGGAGGCTGGAACCCTGGGCAGGGGTGCAGTGAGGGCTATTCCCCAGCAGCTCCATTACTTTCTAGGCTCACCTGGCGGATGAGGGAGGCGTAGGTGAAGGGGGGCCTGACGTCAGCGTTCTTGTAGAACTCATGATTCTGGGCCAGCTCTGGGGAAGACAGGCAGAGGATGAGGCAGCCAAGTGGGGGGCCCAGCTTGGGAAAAAAAGGTCCCTTCCCTGGGGCCATTACCTGAGGAGATGGGAGAGCAGAACTTGTCGCTGCTCCTCCGGCGGGCGGGGCCCCCGCTATGCAGGGACGCAGAGCCAAGGCCAGGGGGCCGTAGGGGGGTGACAGGGGCGGCAGCTGAGGTGGGGGGGTGCACGAGACCATCCGGGAATGAGTCTGCTGTGGAGACGGTCACCTTGGAGAATGAGGAGCCAGGGACCGGGTTCAGCTGTGAGCAATGGGGAGGGTGCTGAGACCAGTGCCAAGGGTGAGGGTTCCAGGGGTCATGGAGAGGTTCTGGGAGGGCTACAGGGAGGGGAGAGTCACTCACTGGCTGGCTGAAAGGCTTGGGCTCAGAAGGCCGCATGTGCAGATGGGCCATCATGGCCTGCAGCCGCTCGCTCTCCTTGGCAAGCTGTGGGGACACAGGAGGTGGGCAGGGGCTGTGCCCAGTGAGCCCCTTTCCCCTCCACATCCCACCAGACACCCCAGAAAGCCCCTATTCCTACCACCCCTCAGCATCCTGGCTCCCTCTGACCCCTGCTCCTGGAAGGCCTCAGCTCTGTGCTACCCCAGACCCCCCCACACCTTCATGGCCAGGATGGGGGTGCTGCCTGCTCCGTGAAGCCCTCCCCCTTCCCCTCCAGACAGCGAATCCCAGGCTTGAGCTCATCACTGCAGCTATAATTCAGAGGACTTTTTCCTAAGAGCACAAATTTTTCTCCCTAAGGAGAGCAGAGGCTATAGCGGACCACCACCAGGTTCGGTGGCACTTGTGTGTGTGAGGATCCTCACACACTGAATGGAGATGAAGAAATGAATGAATGATTCATTCACCCACATTTGTAAGTTCAACCGATCTTTCACAACTACCCTCACGGCAGGGCACTCTGCTAGGGGCCAGAGGGAAATGAGCAAAGTTGACTGGCTGCCTGATGGACGGTCTGAGTAGCCCCCAGAGTACTCTGCTAGAGCACAGACACGGCAGCCAGACTGCCTAGTTCTGATCCCCACTGTGCCACTAGCTGAGTGGCCAGAGGTGAGTTGCTTCACCTCTCCGGGCCTGTTCCTGTATTTGTAAAGCAGGGATAACAGGATCCACCATATAAGGTTGCTTAGAGGACTCCTTGAGTTATATACATATTTAGCATAGCCCCAAGTGGGTGCTCAATGTTAGCTTTTAATATTATTCTTGTTTTTGTTAGTATGATGTCCCCAACCTTGGTTTACCCCCCAGAATCCAGCTGCCCTCCCCTCACAGCCAGGGTTATCAGGACCTAGAGAGCATAAGATGATCCTTCCGTGAGGCCCTCTAAGCCCTCCTGGGAAGTCAGTGCCGCGCCGGGACAGGGCTGGGGCAGGGCTGGGGCCACACCTGGATCTCCAGCTGCTGCACCACCTGCATCTGCACGCGGCACTGAGCTGTGCTCCGGTCGTCCAGGGCATGCTCCGTGTTGAGGTGTCTTCAGAGGGAGAAGGGGCACGGAAGAGAAAGATGGTTCTGGTTTTCCTGCTATCACCACCGTCCCCTCCCATTCTTGAATCCCACCCATGGCCCAGAAAGCAGACACGCCAAGAGATACAAAGGGAAAGAGGTGGAAAAAAAAAATGGGGCAATGGGGCATCGAAGGAAGCTGCCTTCTTGTCAGCCTCCTCTGATGTCTTTGCTAAAATCCTGGCTACAGAGAGATCTAATTGCAAATGAACTAATTAAGTAAACCTCTGACGAAGCGTGAAAACAATTTGTTTGACCCTGATGCTGCAAGGGTCTGGGAGACAGTGGAGTTAATCAGTCAGTGACAGAGCCTGGCACGGCTATGGCAGCTGGCCGACTGCTGCCAGCCGCCTGGCCACCGCCTGCCCTGCCTGTCCACGGGCCTCAGGGCTGTCACTAGGCCATCATTCTCTGGGGCTGAGTCTCGGGAAAGCTGGAAGGGTGGTGGGGGGACTCTTCCCCTTGTCCTCACACCCCCACCCTACTGGGCTCCGGCAGCCTGAGGCTGGGGAGCACAGGAGGCTGCAGGCCCACATTCAGACTGGGGAGGGGTAGGAGTGATCGGGGGCTGACAGGGGCAGGGAGGAAGTAGGCCCCGGCAGGGTGAGGACAGCAGGACAGCTGGTAGCTGAAGGCCCAAGAAGTGACAAGCTAAATAGAAGGCTTGGGGGCAAGGGGCCCCATGGAAAGGCTGCTGGGGTGAAAGGAGAGTAGGGTGACACATACTTGATAAACTGGCCCAGGTCTTCACACAGGGTCTCACAGCCTGGCCATTTGCACTCGCCGTGTCCATAGAGGGGGTGGGAGCTGGGCGTCTCCTCGTGGGAGGAGCTAGGAGGACAGGAGGGAGGCAGAGGTCAGGGATCCTGAAGACCCCAGCAGCCCGGGTCCAGCTCAGACCCAGCTCCCCTGCTGGAGATGTCTCTGTTCCTAACTCGAGCCTCCCAGAGGCTAAGCATAGTTTTATGTGCCCTGGGAGAGGGTCAACTTCTGGGCCCCGCACGGCTCCTGTTCCTCCACGCAGCCCATGCCGGTGGCCTGGGTGCCACCCCTCAGGTTCCAGTATGCCCAGGAGGGCCTGCAGCACCCCTCCCGCCCAGGCCCCTACCTGTCTCTCCGAGGCGTGGGCACAGTGGGCTGTCCGTTGGGCAGGGCATGGTGGGACAGGGGCGGCGAGACTTTGGGGATGGTGGTGAACGAGGTAGCGGAGGCGGCTGCACCGGCAAGGTCCAGGCCCTCCTGCTTGACACCGTCGTCGGGGGGCTGCCCGGGGGCCTCGCCCTTCCAGAGCGGTGGCAGGTCTGCGGGGCATAGGGTGGCGCTGCAGGAGACGGGGGCGGGGACTCGCGCGCACAGCCCCACCCCAGGCGGCGCACTCACCTGGCGGCGGCGGCGCCGGCGGCAGGCTCACCAGCGCGGGTCTCTGCAGGCCGAGCACTCGCTGCTGCTGCAGATGCTGCATCTGCAGGAGCTGCTGCTGGAAGGCCAGCTGCTTGTTCCCCAGGGCCTGCCGGGGGGCCCGCGGGGGGGGGCCCGGAGGGGCGCCCTCAGCCTCGGCCTCGGCCGTGCTGCTGGGCCCCCACGCCGTGGCCACCCCCTCCCAGGGCCGGTCGCCAGGAGCTGTCGCGGCGTCCGCGGCTGCAGCCTCTCTGCTCCCGGCCCAGCTGCCATAGGGCTGCATGCCTCCTCGCGGTAAACACACGCATGCACGCACGCACGCGCGCACACGACCGGACCCAGGCGCGGCACGACGCCCTCCCAACTCCCGCCTCCCTGCTTCCAGGCTGCAGCTCTCCGCTCGGCAGCTGTGCTCGCTTGCAAGGGGAGGGGGGGGGCTCTCATCACAATGATCGATGAGCCTGTCAGACTCGGGGCCACTCCCGCCCGGCAGGCACCCTTCCCACATGGCCCGGTGCCCCCCTTCCGCTTTGAGGAGGGGGACTCCTCCCCTCCCTGGTTTCTTAGATACAGAGAATCAAGGAGTCCGACGGGACTTTGGTCATCAAGACCCAGGCTCAGGAAACAGTCACCTTCTACTGCCCAGGTGCATGCACACTCCTCGCTCTCTGCTCGCTCTAGGTTGCGCGTGTGCTCTTTTCCTGCCCCCCCAACGCCCCCCCCACACCAGTTCAGTTCCTGACTCAAGGACTGACAAGTAAGGCTGTCAGCAAGTCCTTTCAGAGCCCCAGGAGCTCAGCCTATCTGGGGTGCTTGGGAGACAGGGACTTCTCTGCCTGCCTGCCTGCCCTGGGGGCGCAGTGGCAGGCTGGCTACTCAACGATCCTAGCCTAGAGACAGTGCAGAGGGGGAGGCTGAGGGCACTGGGGAATGACTGGGCGTCAGCAGGGCAGCCCTCTGGGAAGAGGCAACAGGGACCTTGGCAGTGGTTTGGCCAGCAAGGGGGGCGGGGAGGGAGGGGGGAGGCTATCTGGGCCTGGATGTGGGGTGCAGAAGGGCCTGGTCTAGAAGCTCAGGGGGCACTGTGGCCCTAATGGGCCAGGGCTGGGGCGGGCATAGGTGAGTCATTTGTGGAGGAACTTAAAAGATTCTCAGGACCAGAGTGGAAGTTCTGAGAGGCAGAGGCAGCTTGGTCATAAGCAAGGACCATCAACACGTGCACACACATATCTATATACACATGCGCAGAGACAACACCAGGCTCATCTCTCAATAACCCAACAACACAAGGCAAGGTGAGAAGGGCTGATGGGGTTGAGGGGAGATGGAGAAATGTGGGTCCCTATTCCCATCCCCCCATGCCCCACTTCCCTTCCCAAGTCTTTCCTGTTTTTTCTACTATTCCCACAAAGTACTTCTCTCCTGACCACTGTGGGACTCCCAGCCTGTGGCCAGAAAGAGGGCTGTGACTGCAGGAGCGGGGGGGTTCTTTGAGGGGCACATCTGGGCCTGCCTAAGCCCTTACCTCTTTGGGTTGCTGCTTGCCAGCTTGCTGTTGGGTGAGAAGCTGTAAGTGGAGTTGCTCTTGCTGCTTCTTGTAATATTCCTGCAGCTGGGGGGCAGCAGGGGTGGGAATGGGTTACCATGGATAGGGGATTGCTGACCCCAGAGCAGCCCCAGGCCTGTCCTGACTGGGCTCCTGGAAGCACGAGTGGGGAGTCTCTCTGGGGCAGTATAACAGGTGGCCTGGAGATATTTGCTCTCCCCAGTCTGCTCTGAGAGCGGGTCCCCGGCAGGGCCTGGATGGGGAGGGAATGGAAGGGGAAGGGGAGAGGAGGGCTTCATCCGCAGCTTGGAGCCGTCCCTGCCTCTTGGGAGGTCTCCTGAATAGGTGACAAGGTGCCAGTATATTCCAGTACTTTGCCCTTCCTTGACATTCTGGAGAGACAGGTGGGCCAAGCACTTTTGCAGGGAGTTAAGGAGAGCCTGACCTCTGATCTCTCCCCAGCTGCCCTGGAGGAATGCAGATCAGCCTGGCTTGAGCAGTCTCTCTGGTTTCTGCTACTGCTGGGGCCCTCAGTGATGTTGGCAGTAAACAGGTGGAAGGTGCGAGGTGGGAGGCCAGTGCCTACCCACCCAGCCCTCTTCTGACTTCCCAGCTGCCCTCGAGCCAGACTCACCTGCTGGAGCATGAGTGCTTGCTGCTGCTGGAGCAAGGCCTGCAGCTGTGGGGGTGACAGGATCTGCTGCATCTGCTGGGGGGTAAGCATCTGCGGCGACATCATAGCCACCGACACAGGCACCTATGGGATGTGGCCCCATTAGCCTACACACTTTGACCCCACCCACCCAGGGCCCCACACACAGTGCAGAAGAGTGGCTCTGGTCTGGGTTAAAATTTTGGCTCTGCCATCTACTAGCTGAGTGTCTTTGGACAAGGGACTTGCCTCTCTGTTCTGTTTTCTTACCTGTGAAATGGAAGTAGCAACAGTGCCTATCTCTGAAGGTTCTCACGAGGATTAATGAGTTCACACTTAGAGCATGCATACAGCAAGTGCTCATAAGGGTTGGCTATTATAGGATGCACTCTCTGTGGTGAAGATTAGACCCTAGTGACACCAGTCAGCAGAACCCATGGTTTGGAGGGTTTCTCCCTCAGTACTGGGGAGGGGCAGCCGGTGCCGCGTGTGTGTGTGTGTGTGTGCGTGTGCATGTGTGTGTGTGTGTGTGTGTGTGTGTGTGTGTGTGTGCAGGTACTGGGGAGGGTGCTGTGTGTGTGTGTATAAAGTGGGGTGTGGAATGGTGGGAGAACACCAGGTTCCACAAACATAAAACAGGGATTGGACTACAAGAGGCCTCCTTCCAGCTACAACAGGGAGGATTTCTCGAGGTAGAGCAGTTTTCTGTCCCCTGCCCTGGGTTAGGCCTCTATAGGAGGCCCCAAAAATCTTAACTGCAGGCCACAGGGTCAGGGAAGAGCAACATCATCATCTCCCCACCCCCCACCCCTGAAACCCACAAGCATGTGCATCACAGCCACAGAGGCCCAAGTCGCAACACTGCCTGACCAGCAGGACAGGTGCCCTGACAGGCTAGCTGCCACCCCCACCACTCTGTGCAGGCACAGGTCTTCTATCTCCACTCTCACTCCCATGCCCGAGCTGAATGCCTGGCACACAGCAGGTACATGCTAAGGTTATGCTGCCCTGAGCTGCAACACCTTCCCTAGCAGGTCAGAGGCCCCTCCTGCAGTGCTGAGGTCGGGAGGGAGGGTTGTGGGCAGCCCAGGCAGGGAGGAGTATCCTGCAGGGACTTGTCCTGGGCATGACATGACAGGTTATAACCCCAAGGGACTTATGGCCCTCATCACCTCCCCCTAGCCCCATGGGTGGGGCAGGGGAGGAGAAGTTGGTTCCCTTCCTATCCTTGGCAGGGGCAGGACTCAGCCTTAAGCCACCAATTAGAGAATCCCCAGGCAGAGGAGCAAGGGAGGAAAGGAAGCAGAACCAGGGATGTGGGGGAAGTCCCACTGCCTGTAACTCCTCACATACTCCCCACCCCACTCTGTTAACTAGTGGCTGAGCCCCTGGGAGAAGCACAACCTAGCTTTTGAGCTGCGGAGGTCCTGTGTGAATGAAAGCTCCGGGGCCTCTTAACGAGGAGCTTTAAGCTGTATCTGTGTGGTGTTTCCACATCTCGCCCAGAGCAGGTCTTAAGAAGGGTGGGGGACTGTGTGGACACTCAACCATCCGGAGAGCTGAATAGGCTGACGAAGCTGGAGATCCCAGAGGCCTATCTCCCCTTTACAACTGTATTCCAGGGCGACTGGAAGCCAGGCTGCAGAGGCCTCCCCCACTCCTCACTCGGGGTGCCTGGGTAGGAAGCAGACAAGGGTACAGACCCACCATCCTTGAGCCAGCCAGAGTCTGTTGCTGGGTGCCCCCAGGCAGCTGTGCCGCTGTCCTTTCCTTCCTTCTGGGGGAGGGGGGGCATCCACCATGGTGGTGCTGACCTCAGAGTCCTGGAGTTCCGAGTCAGGTGACCTAGGTTCTTGCCCCCGACACTGACTATTCTTTGAAATCATCAAGCCTCACCTTCTCCGTCCACTAAGTGGGATCCGGAACATGTGTCCCCCTGCTTCCTGCGACTACACAAGACGATGTTGTTGGCTGCTAATTATGTGCCAGGCATTTGGCTAAGCCCTTTATGTATATTATCTCTCTGAATCTTCACAGCAATCCTGGGGGAAAGTATAACCATCCTTATGATTTTACAGATTCAAAAACTGACGCCTCGAGAAGTTTCATAACCTGCCTTGCCCTCCAAAGGACAAGGAGATAGGGGTAAGAGACAGCAATTTGTATGCCATTAAATTCTATGCACATGTAAAGAAAATAACTTTTCATAACATTCTGATTTCTCCTTTCCCCCTCTTTTCTATTCTCCTCCTTTTTATCTCTCTTCTCCACTACTGCACCTTGGACATGCCAAGGGCCCCGGAGGGTACTGCATGGCAAGGTCACCAAGGGCCAACACACTGGGCCTGATTCTAATCAAAGCAAGGAGATGGACATAGCCAATGGCAGGGAAAATCGCACCAGACACCAGACCTTTCCAGGCGCTGGGACTGTGAGTCACTGCGGAGTGGCATGCAAGAAAGGATGTGGCATTTCCTTCCCTGGGGCTTTCCTGCTTGGAGGCAGGGGAATGGAAGAGATGACTTTGGAAGGCCCCCTGGTCCCTGCCACTCCAGCCAATTCCAGCCAGTTGACCGAACAGCTGGTTGGAGAGTTAGCTGTGGATGGATTACCTTGTATGCACTTGTCTCTAAGGTGGAGTGGGCCAAGAAAGGTCAGTGAGTTGGCTGACCCCATCCACCTCCACCCACACCCCTTGAAGTTCTGAGAACTGAGCTGAACCTCCCCTGGTGTCCCTGCTGTCCCCTCACCAGGATAGGATGTGTCTGGATGGGCACTGGGCACTGTCAGCTTGTCAGCTTAGCAAGGCCTGTGAGTCACCATCTGGAGAGCAGCCAGGGCAGCTAAATGCTTGCTAAACCCTTGACAGTGTGAACCCTGGGCTCAATGCCGAGAGCTGCCTCCAACCCCTCCCTCAGGGACCCTGTTTAGGCCTCCGGGTCCTCTGTCCACCATGAATAGAGTATGCTGGGCTGGGTCGCCTGACTGGGAGGAGCAGGGATGGCGCCTGACTTAGAGGAAGCTTATTTGAGGGCTGAGCATTGGGAGGGATGTGATTTGGTGCCAGAATCTAGGACCCAAATTCAACCTCTTAAGTATAGGATCTGGGTTCCCTGGGTGAGTGAGGAGACCAGGCCAGAGCTTGGTTAGGTTAGACTTCCTTGCAAATGACCAGAAGGAAGTCCTCAGACTAGTTCTGGGCTAGTGCTGGAACAGGAAAAATAGTAGTGGGACACGAAGAACTTCTAGAAATGCTGGAAGGGTAAGCCTTGGGGATGGGGAGGGGGCGTCCAGAAGATGAGACAAGGGCCGGGCAGAGCTAAAGGGCCTGGCTGTAGCCACTAATCCCCCCACTACCTCCAAAAATCCCTCCCAGCTCCCTGTGCTGCCTTCTATGATTTTCCTCTCCCTGTCTGGGGCCCAGGCCTGGCATTCTCAGCTGGAGCTGGAGACCTAATAAGGTTTTAGAAGCTCTTTTGAATCTGGGTCTGGGAGAGGGCTGATATACACGGTGAGCAGGCAATCCTGCCTCGAGTTGGGGAGAAGAGCTATGTCATGTGGGGCTGCTGGGAAAGGCGTTGCCACTGACTCCCTTCATTACCCATTTTACCCAGGCTCTAAACAAACAAAAAACACTCTCGGACTTCCTTTCCCTATCTTCCCACCAGCCTGAGCTCACAGGAAAGCTCTTCCCAGGCCCTGTCCACTCAGGGACAGAGGCTGAACCTCCTTAAAGATTGTGAACGTGAGGGTGGGGGTGAGGAGCAAGGAAGGTATCTAGCATTGAAGGAGGAGAGGCCACAGCTGGGGCTCTAGGCTCCTGGGGAAGTTCTGACATGGCCCCAAAAAGCCCGGTCTCCCTGGGCCCAGAGAATCTCCTGGCCAGGGATCTGCTGGGGACTACTGGTGTCCATCTGTGCTAACAGCAGCATCACAGGGTGGGCATTAAAGTGTGAGTTCTGGAGCCAGTTGTTTGGGTTCAAATCCGGACTCTGCCCCTTATTAGCTGTGTTACTTTGGACAAGTTACTTAGCCTCCCTGGGTCTCAGTTTTCTCACCTGCAAGATGAGGCTAACAGAAGCATCTACCGCATAGGACTGTGAGGTTAGAACCAGATGACACTGGTCAAGCACTTAGTGGTCTGCCCCTGGTAAGCTTTCTGTAAATGTTAGTTGAAGGCTTAGAAGTACTGAGTCACTATCTGATGAATGAATGAGTCAATCAACCATTGGAGGTGAGGCCAGGAGACTGAACACTTGAGAAAGGATCTGTTTCTCTGTCTCGCATTCCCGGCTCCCCAGGGATCACTCTCATTGCGGGGGAGGGGCATGCAGAAGAAGATCCCATAGCCTCCCTTCCCCTCTCAATTATTTCAATCTCCTACCCCTCGCACCCAGCTGCAAAGCCCTTCCTGATGCCTGACCTTGTTCCCTCCAATTACCCCCAAGCTCCTTCCCTTTTGCTGTGAGCCAGCAGGCCCTTTCTGGTTTGGGGGAACATTTATGTTCCCCAGCCTTGCACTAGGCTGGGCCCAGGGTGGGAAGGATTCAGAACAGTAGGCAGTGGACACTTTAGACCCAGGGACTATGAGTGTGTGTAGGGGCCCCTAATTCAAAGAGACCCATTCCTGCCACTACATGAGAGAATCATCTGTATCATTCCAGTTTGACGACTTTCTAGTTTTCCAGATTTTGTCCTCCACCCCCCACAGGCCACTACCCCTCTTCCCAACTCCTCCCTATTAAGGACTCTTCTCATTAGGTACAAGACATTTAAAAGAAGGCTATTGCTAAGGCCTCACAATTGTCTGTAACCTTGAACTTCTTCAAAGCACTTTCCAAAAGTAAGCTTGTTTTACAAAAACCCAGCTCCCTCCTCAGCACAGGAATCTTCCCCAGGACAAAGCCTAGTTCTGGGTCTTTTTCCCAGCACCCCACCCCCCAAACTCCAGAGCCTGAAGCTCAGGCTTGCACTACCCTTCCTACCAGAGATAAACTTCCTTTCAAAGCCCCTCTTAATCCTTCCCCCAGTTCCAAGCCTCCAGCATGGTGGAAGGGGTGGGGAGCAGGGGGCTGGGCTGCTGGGCAGAGGGGGCGGGGAAGAGGGGGAGGGAGAAGGGGGAAGGGGGAAGGGAGAAGGGGAAGGGGAGGGGAGGGGATCAGGCTGCCCGATTGGTGACCCACCCGACTCAGACCTCAATTCTCCCAAGTTCTTTGTGACACAAAAGGTAAACAGAAGGCTGGGCTTACCCAGATGCCCCCCACAGGTCCCCTCCCCCAGCCAGCCAGATGGGCTGGCAAGCTGCGGGAAGGGAGTGGGGAAAGGGCAGATTGTGCAAAGGAAAACAAGAGACAGAGAAACATCAAGAGACAGGAAACTTGGAGAGATTGAGTTGGTGGGTGAGAGATAAGGGAGGGGGCATGCGGTGGCCTCAGCAACAGAAAGAGCCTGGGTGGGGAGGGGTGGGGACAGACTGGGTGACCCCCAGGGATGGAGAAACCAAAACCGGAGAAGTGACCTGGAGAAGAGACCCTGAGGGCTGAGCCTGGGAGGGGAAGCAAGCAGGGAGGGAAAGGGGTAGCTGAGGCAGACAGAACTCTTAAGTGACAGGGACAAAGGGGCTAAGCAAAGGAAGGCCTGGGTGATCAGGTGGAGACAAGAGAGGGTGCAGTTTCTTCACCCCACCCTTGCAGTGACTGAATTTCCTTCTGGAAAGCTGCCTACTTCTGGCACTGGGGGCTGGCAAGAGCAATTCTACAAATGGCCCTTCCCCACCCTCTGTGCCAAGCACACCCTCCCCACCTAGCCTCAACCCAGCGCCATCCTCCTCACCTGCACAGTAGAGGCCGACTGCTTGCTGTCACTGTTGCCAGGGGAGCTCAGGCCCGAGGCCTGCTGCAGCAGGAACTGCCTGGCCACCTGGAGAGCCTGCAAGATAGGGGCCAGTCAATGCAGGGCCTGCCTGCTCCAACAATGCCCTGAGAGGACCAGGTGGGAGGTGGGTCAATGTGGGATCCAGGATTCAGGAAGTCTGATGGTAGCAAAGGGGAGGTCAGGGTAAGATGTAGCATACTGGAGGGAGAGGGTTACAGGGTCCCCTTGGCCTTGGGGGTAAGGAGTCACAGAGAAGGAGCTGCTAGGGTTTAGGGATCAGAGTCTGTAGGAACTCATTCTAGACCTGATGAGGTTTTGCCGGGACTCAATGGGGACAACAAATGCAAGGGTCAGTGGTAAAAAAAGGACCCTGGGAGAAAGTACAATGGGTGGAATCAGGGTACTAATAATAGGTACTATTTGTCCTGTATCTCCTATGTGACAGGCACATGAGTTCACTTAATTCTCTCCTGTGAGGCTGTGAGGTAGGGATTATCAGTTGCATTTTGCAGATAAGGAAACTGAGTCTCCAAGAGGTTAAGCAACTTGCCCAGGATCATACAGCTAGGAGGTGGCAGAGCCAGATCTGAGCCTATGAAGCCACCTGCCTTACAAGGTGGTTGGTCTTGGGGCTCAGGGAGTAGCATTCACTTGGAGTTAAAACGTAAAACTGAGGGGGATGAGGGTAGAGTCATCTCAGGGTCTGAGCACTGTGGGGCTTTCTGAGTGCAAGAGGTCTGGATACAGGGCTTTGTGGCACTGGGGGAATTTGATCAAGTCCTGAAGGCCTATCAGGGAGTAACACTGACCTCACTGTGGTGGTCTGGGCTTGGAGGCCACAGTGGCTTGGACTGGACTCTGAGCCAGCAAGGTATTAGGAATGGGAAGTATGTGGAGTCTGGAGGAAGAGCAACTCCAGCCAGTCACTGGGCCTGGGAGGGGAAGGGATAGGCAGTGAGAGGTATGGTGGGGAGTGAGGGGTCAGGGATGAGGCCCAGGAAGCTTTCCATAGGTCAGCCAAGCCCTGCATCCACTACTCCAGGTCAGTGGTGGGCTCATAGGCAGGAGATGTAGGGACTTGTCCTGAAGCCACATTCCCAAGGCACAAAACCTGTCTTCCTCCAGATTCCTGAAAGGCCTCCTCAGAAGCCCAAGCAATTGTGTCCAGGCCTTTGACATGGGGTTCTGGCATCAGAAGACCTGGGTTTGAATCTCAGTTGTGCCACTTACTGGCAGGATGACCTTGGACAAGTTATTCCATCTCTGAACTTTAGGATTCTTATCTGCAAAACTGGGGCACTACCCTCCTCTGAAATACTAGGATGAAAGGATCAATGCTTAGCACTGAGTTGGCATTCTGAAAGTGTCCACTCCTGCCCCTTCCTGTGAATCTGTCCCTCACCTCTCAAGCATCTCTCCAGCACAGCCACTGCCCAGCGCATCTATTCAATGAAACTTGCCCACCTGGGGCTCACTCACATCTGTCCACACACACCTGTCGGTGCTCACGTGGACTTCCCTCCCCACCATGAGCGTGGGCAAGGAACAGCCTTGTGAGGTGGACTATGGGTGCATACTCACTCGCCACTTACCAACACTGAGGGGGCGCACACTGTGCACCCAGCACATATACCACCCCCATGGCCCTTGGTCACCACGATCACTGAAGCTGAGCCTCTCCCAAAGCTTAGATCCAGCTTCCCTTGGGGTGGTATCCCAATACACACCATGTCCCCTAGCAAACCTGGGGTTCAGATGAGCTGCCCCTCACAGCGCCCCCCCCACCCCCTTTCCCTGGACATCACACCTGAAGTGACCTGGGGTTTCTCTCCTTCAAGATTCACTTCACAAAGCAGAAATCTGACCTTCTGAGTCAAAAGTCTCAGAGGCTGTGGAAGATGGGGGGGGTGGGGGTGGGGGCGGGAGAAGAGGGAAGAAGGTGGACAGGCCGACATCAGGAAGGAGCCCCTGCCCCTATATGCCTTGTTTTTAGCAACCCCCTCCAGGTCTAATGACATAAGCTGGACAAATGCTCTTTGTTCTCCTAAGGTAGAGGTAGGGTAGAGGGGTCAGAGGTCAGGGGCAAGGTGTGGGAGGAAGATGGCTCTGAGGAGCTGGCCAGCTCAGGTGACCCAGAGGAGACACTGGTCAGGGTGGGGCAACAAGGAACCCCAGGCCCCTGGTGGGGAGGGGAGGAGTTTCCAGGACAAGCTGAGGGGGAGTCTTCTGCCAGGTGGCGGAATGGCCCAGGGAGTTAGATTCACTCCCCACCGACTCTCTTACTCTGTGGTCCCCTGGAGCATGAAATTATAAGATTTAAAGGAAAAAATAACTCGGCATACAATCTCATTCCTGTGAGAGGCACTTCACTCCCCCTCAAGCCCCGCCTCCTACCCTGGGTTCTTCCTCCCCTTCCTCCTGGTCACCCCCATGCATCCAGAAGCCAGGGAGCTGGGTGAGACCCTAGGCTGTCCCCTCTCTGACTTCCCACTCTTGCCCCACTCACTCCTTCCCTCCCCTTTGCTGGGCGCCTGCCCTGTCCCAGGAACTGTGCTGGCTGCAGGGGACACACGGAAACAGAGCCCAGCCCTGCCCCAGGGCTCATGGCTGGGTGCTGTGATGACAGCAGAGACCAAGCAGAGATGAGGCCTGGCACCACAGTCCAGAGAAGGTGGCGGCACCGACAAGTCCTGAAGGTGAGGTCACCAGGGGGACAAAGAGAGTGCTCTGGGCACAGCAACTCCCAAGATGAATGATGTGGCCCAGAGAGTCCAGGGACCTTGACACCCTTCCTGGGGCAGGTGTAGGAGAGGCTGGAGGAGCCTACGGGGGCCCTCAAGGTCCGAATGTCTCCAGACACTTCTCCCACTCATTCATTCCCTCCTTCACTCATGCATGTTTATGGCTACCCACCACCTACAGGCCCTGTGCTTGGGGGAGAGGGGGAAGGATAGTGGGCAACTCAAGGCCATTCTGTGTAATCAGCTTACAGCCCAGCACTAACCCAATTCAGGGTGATCTAGGTGCCACTTAAGTCACCCTGTAGGTGCCCAGGGGTAGGGGAGATTGGCAGACCCTGACCTTGGAGTCCAAGCTCCCCTCCCCAGAGGGCCTAGACGTGTCTCCAGTGCTCAGTGTATTGCGGTGCTGCTCCACTCTCCACTGCCATCCTCACCGTCTACACATCCAGGCCACAGCCCCCCTCCTCCCCCACCCAGGGACAGTGCTCTGGGAGCTGGCAGTTCCTCTGGTCCACCTTTCTCCAGGGCGGTCACCCAAGAAATCAGCTAGGTCGGAGACTTTCTAAAGCCCTATCCAAGTCACACCCATCACTCTGATCTACCAGGTGTCAGTGTCTACACTGGCTGCTGGCACTAAGCCTGATTCATCACTAGACACCCACCTTCAAGAGATGTGGGAAATGACCGCCCCCGACCCTGACAGATCTGGACCCACTTCTCTGACGACGCGGACCTCCTTGAAGGCATAATTGTCAAATGTATCAGGGAGCCCCGGCCCCAGCCACCAGCGCACACCAGACAGGCTGGTGAGATTCACTTTAGTCTAGGCTGAGCATGGAAGGCAGGCACAGGCTAACACAGAGTTTAAGAGCTAGCATTTATATAGTGCTTGGAGGTTCTCAACGCACTTCTACAAGCATTTAGTTGAAGCTTCATAACCTTGAGCTAGGCTGGACAGGTGTCATTGTCTCTGTATTATAGATAAGGAAACAGACTTAATGGCCAGGAAGTGGAGTCCACAGACCTCTGACTTGAGCCCCACTTCACCCCACCGAGGGGCCTTCGTGGTCTCATGCAGTGTCTGGTGAGGCCTGTGACTCTGCCCTTCTGAGTCTTATGTGCCTTCAGCTGTCGTATGTGAAGGGGAAGGGAAGCTGATTGAAGTGGGGAGAGAAGACCAAGAAAGGAATCTCCAGGAGAGAGGTAGGCTGTTTCCCTTCCGTAGGGGCCAGAGATACCCAAATACAGACAGCCTTGGGTGGGAAAAGGCATTTGGAATCCCATACCAAGGAGAAGCCATCATGGAAAACCTGGGAGGAGAGAGGGAGGGAGAGGGTCTCAGGGCAGAATGGAAAACTGCAAAGCATTTGGCCTTTTAA
Organism: Smutsia gigantea; assembly: GCA_032199065.1. Classification (NCBI taxonomy): domain Eukaryota; kingdom Metazoa; phylum Chordata; class Mammalia; order Pholidota; family Manidae; genus Smutsia; species Smutsia gigantea. The sequence continues at coordinate 123,742 of JAVSCE010007166.1, forward strand.
GCCTTTTTTCCCTCTTCCCTCCACCCCTTGGACTGGAAATCAAATGCCCACCCAGCTCTGTGGTTTGGGAAAAAGGCCTAGTTTTCCTCTAAGGGAGGCAGTACTGGTCCATCAGTACACAGACTCTGGTTGAAGAGATCTGGATACAAATTCTGGCTCCACCATGTACTGAGTAGCTTTGGGCAAGTCATTTCACCTCTCTGAGCCTCAGTTTCTTCCTCTGTGAAATAGGAATAGCCCTGTCCTTAGTTACAAGAGTACATGGGGCAATGCACATGGTGTACTTAGCACAGGGTCTGGCATCTAGTGGACCTTAACGTTTGTCATTATTATTAATTTTCACCTTCCCAGGCAGCTCCTGGTCATCTGTCCAGTACAACCCAGAAGGACTTCCTAACCAAACCTTCCTCTAGCCTACACCACCCATGCCCCAGCCTAAGAACTCCGTCTGGCTAATGAAGCTGAACTCTCCTCCCTCCATCACCTATTCAGAAGTCATTAGCAGGATCTCCACAATTAGGAACAAATGGCTTATAACGGATGGCATCCAGGAAGGATGGCTGGGATGAAGGAGAATGAGCTAGAGCTCTGAGGGCAGCACAAACTGCTATGAAAAGGAAAATAAGTCTTGGGGTAGCAGGGTCTCTGTTCTGCCGGATGAGACCACACCCTCATTTGCGTCTGAGATTTCAGTGCGGAGGGACAGGAATCCTCTCTATGGAAGACAGGTGCAGAGCTGGTTATTGCTTCTCTCTCCAGGCTGGAGGATTCCAGGTCTGTGCAGGGGTCCCAGCCTTACTCTGCATATGTTAGGAAGGGTGGGGATGTGGTGCTTAGGGTGAGGAGCTTGAAGAGCTGAATTTGGGAACGGAGAAGCAGAATCACACAGACCTGGTGAGCTGGAAGTTAGGGGTATCTAGTGTAGTGTTCTCCAAATTGCTGGTCATGATCTAATGGTGGGCCATAGTATCAATTTAGTGGGTCAAAAAAACCCAGAAATACACACATACACACATCTATATACAAGAAAACGTCAGAGTTACTAAGTAAGCATAAGCATTGTTTCATGAAACTATGTGTCAGGGCTCCAAGTGTTTCTTACAGTAGATCTCAATTAAAAAGGTCTGTGAAGTACTAATCTAGTTCACTTTATAGACGGGGCGGTGACATAACCAAAGCCACACAGTGGCAGAAACAGAACTTGAGTCCTGGTGCTGACTTGGGGCTCTGCACAGGGAAGAGGAACGAGGAGCTAGGCGGGCAGGGTGGAGAACTCCCTAGCAAATTCTGGTGTGATTTCACTGTGGTGAAAGGCAGCCAAAATAACCAAAATCCAAACTTCTTTTGTCTGCATCTAGGTAATTCTGGCAAATATGGAATCAAAATTGTCCTGATAATCTCAACTGGGGGTACTGGCCAGATTCAGGGGAAGGGGCCACGGGAGGGTATTTGGGGGGTCCTATCCCAAACCTAAAAAGCACTCTCAGGAAAGCCCTTCACCCGTACCCCCAGGGCCATACTATGACTCTCTATTCATTTGTCAATAATTCAACAAGTATTTATGAAGCGCACTGTCCTAGTCACTGGGGACGCAGTGTACCTGTGGTAACAGAGCTCACGTTCTAATGGGATGAGGCAGACACTAAGACAAAGACACAAGCAGGCTGTGAGGTGGTAGTTAGTGGTGTGCAAGGGACGGCTGGCTGGCTATCTGGGTCGTATGGCCAGGGAAGGCCTCTCAAGGAGATATTTAGGATAAGCAGGCTACACTTTCAGGGGAGAGTCTTGACAGTAAAGCAAAGAGATGGTGTAAGACCCCTGATGTAGGAATAAGCTTGGTGCATTATGAACTAAGAAGGCCAAGCTGAGAGGCCCAAGAGGAAGTCCCAGGAGCCAGACCATGTGGGGACAATGGTTTTTTATTTCATTCTACACTTAAGGAAAAACTGCTGGAGGATTTTAAGCAGAAAGTGATATAATCCCTGAGGGGAGATGCCTAAACTTCCGCTGGTGAACAGTAGGTGCCTAATAAGTACTTGTTGATTTGAATTAAACAGGAAACACCTCTTGATCCACTCCTTGAATACAACTCCTCTGGGACCAGAGAGTAGAGGGAAGGGGGGGGCCAGGAGAAGGGTCAGAGGTCAGTGGCCACAACGACTGAGGTACTGACCAGGGAAGATCCAGGTTCTCCACCAGCCAGGCTTTGTCCTCCAGCAAGGGACATAAAAATGAAATTACACAGACAGGGGGGCAAGGAGGATGGTGGAGAGGAGATCATAAAATCCCCGAAGTGATTCTACACCTTTTTCCCTTGGAAAAAAAAAGGCTTTTTGGAAAGGCTGTAAATTTTTTTTACACCAACCTCGTAAAAATGACATTGGCGCATTCTCAAATTAGAACCATTAAAATTAAAACCAGCTAACGCACAGACACAGACAGGCCCACGTGGGTAGGAGACTCACTGCCCTGGTGCACAGCCCGGTGTCAGGACCCCTTCCCCACCAAGTAGCCTGAAAATGCCTGTCTCCCCAAGGAACTGGCTTCTCACCTCCAGGAGATGGGAATTAGCAAATGACCAGAACAGCACTGGAAAGGGAGAAGAGGCTCCTCTGAGAGGCTCTTTGGTTCTCTACCCTCTCGGTGTCCCTGGCAGACACTCTCAGACCTCAAACCCAGGACCGTGGCTGCCACCCACCCAGCCCTCCAGGCCAAACCCAGGTCTGCAGGGGTGGTGGCAGAGCACAGTAGGCTTCTGGGGCTGAAGCAGCTCGGGGTGGTGGTCTGCAGCTGGTGGCGCTGCGCTTCCCGGTGGGCCGTGCTCCCCACTGTGCTCAGAGGCTCCTGCCAGCTGACACCCGCCTCTCTGGAGTTCTCCGGAAGTGGGTCTGTTCCCAGGTCTGGGTTCTGAGCCACCATGAGCTCAGCTACTACCCTCACACTAGCCACTTTCTGCAGGACGCTGTAAGTATGGGGTTTAGAGTGCTATCAGGTGGGGGGCATGCCATCACCTTCCCAAGGCCTCCCACTGAGCCTTGTTAGAATGAAAGGGCCCTAGGAGGGAAGCCAGTTCACCCACGGAGGGATGGCCCTGGGATGCATGCCTGCCCACTCCAATTCTTCACCCACAGGAAACATTCACACTTACTTCCCCAGACTCTCCCTTCTGTCCCCAAAGTCCTATTAGTCAGGACAAGAACTCTGGCATAAAAAGTGGGGAGAGGGAGGAAAAAGAGGAGGGTCTCAGCACTCCCTATCAGAAGGGAAGCCTGGTAAGGACTGGGTTGGCTCCTTCCTAGTCCCAAGAAAGCGGGGCCTGGGCCCTCTCCTCTACCTTCCCCTCCCTTCTCACTGTATTCTCTCCTGGGCAAACTTCCTTTCTTTGGTTGGATCGGGAGACAGACACAAACCAGGGTGACCTTTGGCTTAGTAACCCAGGAGGGGTACAAGAAGAGGGGGTTAAGGCTCCTCCCTCTCTCCTGGGGAGGCACCTGTTCTACCAACAAGTCCAGAAGGTGTGGGACAAGACAGGAAAGAGAACAATTAGGGCATGAGTCCCAAAGAGAACTGGGCCCCCAACCTTAAGACTAAAGACAATCGTTGAGGGTGTGTGAGATGGGGGGGAGTGTGCACTAATTCACCTCTGAAGCCCCCCCACCCCCCCTTGGACAGAGGAGAGCCAGATGGGGGAGGAAAACAAAAATCTCATCCATTCTTTATTCCCCCTTGCCCAACTCCCTGACCACATCCCCCCCACTCTTTGGAGAGGGGTGAGTTAAAAGCCCATTAATGTGCAGAGCCCCCCAACCCTTTTGAATCTCCTCACAGGATGTGAACAGGGTGGGATTTGGCCCCCGTTGCCATGGCAACTGCAGTGGGAGTTCCAGACGCTAGGCAACCCTCCTGTGACCCTCACTGACCTGTCACCCCCGAAACCCGAGGACAATGGGAGTGCAGGCTCCAGAGGCCCAGGACGCCTTTCAGTATAACCGCCCGCAGCTCTGCCAGCCCCTACCCCGCTGGCCCAGCCCTCCTGGCCCCACATCCAGCTCTCCTGGGCCAGAGTGCCCAATCTTCCCAGGTCCTCTACCTCCCAAAAGCTGGCTCAAACTCCTCCTAGCCCTCATGGACCCCCTCTCCCCACACCCTCATCAGAGAGCCCAAAGGGTATTCGTGCAGTCCATAGGGAGACCCCATACAATGAGAACATTTTCATCTAGGTAAAATCAGATGAGCATAAAATGCAAGGGCAACCTTCAAAGAAAAAAGCCACCACAGAGGGAGAATATGAGGGCAGGGACAATGAGGAAGGAGACTCTGCCTTGGTGAAGGAAGGGGATTGATGATGGCAGCTGGCATGTCTGTTGGGTCCAGGGTATTTAACAGCAGCTGGGGATTACCAACTCCAGCTGGCAGCAGGGTGCCCAATGCAAAATAAGGTTCAAGGCATGTTTGCTGAATGAATGCATGCTCCAAGGCCTACTGCACTTCCCATGCCCTGTCCTCAGGTACTAGCTTCTCCGTGAGAGGGTGAGAAAGCCCTAAGAACAGAGTGGACGTGCTGTGGCTCTGTCAGTCACCATTAAGAGGGCTGGGTGAAGAGAGCCAGAGAAGCTGGGGTCTGGACTGCTGAAACGGGGCAGCCAGCCAAGGACCCTCTGTCTAGTCAGACTGAGCCTGGCAGCCAAGCCATGTCACCCCCACCCCCACCCAGTCTCTGTTTAAACAAGCTGCCGGCCTGCTGTTGCATGGAAACAGGCGTCTGCTCTTGTTCCAAAGTGACGTGGCGGCCCTCTTCCGCACTGTTTGTTTCAGCCTAAAGTCCTCTAAAGTCCTGTCACGGGCCTGACTTCTGACTTGCCCTGTTTATCTCTCTTCTCTGTCAACTCATTATTCCCAGAGGCCAAGACTGTATTTCCAGGGCTTGTTTACCCAGAACAGAGAACAGGGACCAGCAGACAAACGGACAGAGGGACAGGGGCTTGGAGACCCAAGAAGGCTCCAGGGCAGTGCCCTCAGGCCCGCCTCCAACCTCCTTCCTCTACAGTGGCTACTTAGGGCCAGGTGGCTCTGTTGCCTGTTTCTTTCTTTTAAGAGCTTTGAGGTTGGGACTGGAGGGCTCTCATTCGCTCACCAACAGATGACTGTTCCAGCACCTACTACAGTGAGGGCCTTGCTCCCTCTGTTGCCCACAGAGGACTGCGTGAGTGTGTAGAGCAAAAAAGGAGGCTGTCCTGAGCCCTGAACTAGGAACGGGGAGACCTGCAGTCTACCTGCAGCCTTTACAAGGTCACCTTGGGCTGCCCTCTCCTCTGCCAGATGGGAACCATAATACTCATCTCCTAGGGATGGTGAGATTAATGACACAGCGTGAAAGCCTCACAGCACCAAACAAAAGCAAGATGTGTGTCTGTTTCTCCTCAAAGGACTTCCTGGTTGGGGCTGTGAGGGAAGAGGAACCCGTTGGGCAAGGTTCTCTTTCCTATAGTTGCTCTACCCCACAGTCAGGATCTCATTGTTGTTGTGGGTACCAGAAAGTGTTACCCCTAAAGCTCTCTCAAAAGATTCACTCAGCTACTGGGGGTGGAAGGATGGCCCACAGACTTAAGTTTTAATTGAAATTTTTGTAATTTTAAGTTTGCAGGGTTCTTTTCAGAATTTGGAGCCAACAAAACCTTTTTTAAGTCTCAAATATTTTCCTTGGCCCCAGGCACTACGCCCATAGTGAGCCCAAATGGATAAAACAGCCCTCCGCCTGCCTCCAAATCTCCACCCCAGTTTATTTGTGAAACAGATATAGGATTTTCCAGGACTTTGGGATAGTCCTCAAAACAAACAGGAATAAGTGGAACGTGGAGTATAGACGGTAAAACACAACTTGTGTGCAATTCAAAACCAAGAAACCTGATCAGAACAGACAGTTTTGCCTCTTCCCACCCCACACATCTCCCTAGTTATCCAGATATCTGTGTTTGCTCTTCAGTTTAAATAATTCTTAAGACACTTTCCAGTTTCGGTATTCCCCCTCACCCCCTGCCCAACACTCAACATTTTTCACAGCTCTGTCTGCATAAAGATGCAGGAGGGGAGGAGTTGGCCATATAAAATGGGTGGCCTTGGAGACTGCTGGTGGGGTGTGTTTTGTCATTATTTTGAAAAAGGGCAGAATTTTGCCCTCTGAACTTTCGTCCCCAGTAGAGGCACAGGCTCTGTGGGTCTCTTCCCCACAGATCCTGCTAAAGGAATGCTACCAGCAAACTCCCAAGGACCGTCTCCTTGGGGAAAGGTGACAGGCCCTTCCAGCTCAAGTCTCCACTGTTTGCAAGAGGATATGATTTTGAAAGTTCTCAATTCTGTTCACAGCAGCACTGACTGCTAAAACGTGCAAGGACTGCACACCCGAACTGCATTTGATCCTAACAATCCTGTACTTTAGGTGCCTGGGAGGCCAAGGCTCAGGGCCAAGGTCGCACTGCTGGTAAGGGGCTGGCTGGGGCTTAGCCCAGGTTTGTTCAATTCCTGTGTTAGTGCTGGCTGACCAACTCAGTGCAGGGGGTCTGGCTTCTGGCAGTGCTGCTTCCAGTCTGACCTCTGGCTCTGAGAAGTGTGGTAGGAGAAGGGCCCCTCAGGGGCTATCAAGTGGGGGGAGGAGCCCCAGAGTGAACCTGGGAGACACTATGAAGGTAGCAAGGGGAACCACATCTGTGTGCACGAGGCCAGGGTGGGGCATGCAGGGCCTGACTTCCGCATTCCTAGCAGAGCCCCCAAGGGGCAGTGCCACCAGGAGGGATTGGAGTTGCTGAGAGTCAAATAAAAGGAGAATCCCAAGGCCAGGGGCTGGCTGGGCCGGTTCCCCTGAACTTGTCAAGCATGATTCTCCCTTTTTCCCAGGTGGGGCCGGGACCTGGGGCCCCTGCTCTGTCACCACCCAACCAGGCAGTCTCCCCACCCTAGGGCCTCCCGATCCTCGGGAGGCTGGTCTCAAACTCCTGAACTCTACAGTGTAGGGTGAGAATGCTGGAGAGGGAAGAGGAGCGGGATGCAGACAGGGATTCCCACACTGCTCTAAACTGGAGGCCTGCCTCTGTCTACCACTCTTGGCCTTTTCCCAGCTGCTTTGGCCCTTGCTACCTGGAAGTTTAATTGTTTAACAGCTGGGATCAGGGGCCAGGCTGCGATGGAGGTGGGGAATGTTTTATAATACAAATAAATGAGGATACCCCTGTGAGTACAGCCTCCTCCAATGAGCACACACCTAAAACAGACTCTCCCTTCCCTAACCCTGTTCACTTAGCCAGTGTGCAGGAGAACGAAGGCACCCACCCACCCAAGACACACCCCATCAAGCCGGCTGCCCAGGGGACTGCCAGCCCTAGTGGGCATTTCTGAGACTGGTCTAAGCTCCATTATCTCAGCACCCCCAGAGTTCCAATTCTCCCTCTTGGGAGTTCTGCTCTCCCCCTACCTTCAGGTGACCACTAGAATGACTGGGTGCAGAGTGAGACCCTGGAGGCTGGACCTTCTCTAGACTATTAAAAGTGCAGCTGCCTGGCAGGGAGCAGTAATGCCCAGGTCGTCTGAATGGAGTGTAGAGGCCTGCTGTGCACCTGTGCCCCTCTCGGGCTCCATGGTTGCTGGGAGGGGGGCCAGCTCCTACCTGTTGCTGCTGGAAGTGTAGCAGCTCAGCTGGACTCATCTCGCCGTTGCTGTCGGCAGCCGCCGCTGTGTCCCTAACCGCACCGCCTCCAGCAGTGCCCGCAGCCCCAGGCCCGACGCTGCTGCCACCGCCGCCATCTGCCTGCCCCGAGATGCTGCCCACGCCGTTCTGACCAGACGGAGCCGACCTGATTGTCTCCGAGGCAGATTCCACCATCATGTCGCTCTAGCGGGACCTGGAGAGGGTGGAGAGACAGTGGGGAGGGGCTGAGGCAGGACGGGTTCCACCCAGGGCAGCACCGACGCCCCTCACCACCACCACCTCCCTCCCCCCGCAAATCCTCAGGGCATCTCTTCCTTAACTTCCTGTAGGCCGCTCCTGGGGCCCCTCTTGGGGTGTGGCCTCTGTGAATGTCACCCTCCCCCTAGGCCTGGGTAAGGGCAGCTCCAAACTGAAGCTGAAGCTGCCCCAATGCCCCCCTCCCCAACATTTCCTCGACTTCTAGGAGATCTGAGCAAGGAAGGGGAGGAGGCTAAGACTTTGCCCTGCCCCTCTGTGGTCCAAAACCTGTTCTGGCCTCTCTCTCCAGGCTAGGGCTTTAGGGAGGGGGGATGGGTGGGGGAGCGGTCCTGCAAGGACTTAAAAAGCAGATGAGGCATTCACTGGGACTCACTGCCACCCTCCCCACCCCTGCCAAAAAAGCCACCTGTAATGGCCTTTGTATTTGTTCCCCTGTAGATACAGAGTTCCGGGGGTGGGGCGGGGGGCTGAGCCTCCTTATAGGATCTCCAACAGTTCAGAGAAAGGCTGTAATCAACACCCACAGCAAAAATGGCTGCCATTTGCCCAGCACCTCCTGGGCGTCAGACACTCAGCTGGGCCTGGAGCTGTGCAGCGAAGGCAGCCAGTGGTCCCATTTCTCTGACCTTCCGTTCTAAAGCCCTCAGTCCAATGCTTGGCCAAAAGTAGACAATTGTTTACTGGTTCTATGGTGTCCTCTCAAGAAAACTATGAGAGAGTTATTAACATCCTGATTTCAGAGATGAGAAAAGTGAGGGTTAGGGATTTACCCAAGACAAAGATCAAGGCCTGAATCCTGTGCCCATCCTCCCCTCCCCACCAAATGCTTCTCAAGGAGGGGCAGAAACACCCCCACAAAGAAAGAGGGCATGTTTGGGATGGTCAAAGGTAATGAGGAGGAAGAGGTCTGAGCTTCTACAACTCATGGAGGCCCCAAGGTCCAGGGGCTTGGACAATACAGACTGTGACGTGTACGGGGGACCTTTAGTATGCAGGGCTGTTCTCCAAGTCTGCAGGGTCCCCAACTATCCCCAATGCCACAACCCCTTGAGAGGAACACGGATTTCAGACAAACAGGCCATGGTTGGTAGCCACCGCTGACCTTTGACATGAATCTCAAACTCCCTAAACCTGTTTCCTTGTCTGTAGAAGTAATGAATCCCAGCCTCTTAGAGCCATGTGAGGGGTAAATAAAAAGGACATACAAACCACCTTGCAGAGTAAGGTCTAACCAGCCCCTTCTCGATCTGTCTGATTTGTAAGGCTGAAAACTCTGAGCTCAGAGAGATCAGTGACTGGGCCCAGATCACACAAAGACAAAGCGACAGAAGCCACAAGAGCATCTAACAGGGCCTGTGGAAACTAGCCAGCATTCTTTTCCCCTTCCTGATTCCCTTTTGGCCCAGGCAGACCCCACAACCACATGTCTCCCTGACCCAAAAGGTGGATGAGGGCCTTGCAGGTAGCAGATTAGAGAAACTGCTGGAAAAGGCTGAATTATTTCCTGAGTTCCTTCCCCAGGTGGCAGCTCCCAAGAGCATTTCCCTCCTGCCACCAAATTCTCTTTTCACTCCAGAATCCCCCACTCTAATGAGCCACTGGCTCTGTTTTTGTCTCTATGAGCAGAGTCGGGAGAAATGTGAGAGTATGGGGGGCAGGTAGTGATGACAGAGAGCTACTAAAGGGTCCATGGGGAGCTCACCTGTTCACAGGTGTGCTACATCACTGCTCTTGTGGCCCCCTCTGTATCTGTGACTCTTAGGTGTCTATCCCAGTAGATCTGTGTGGCCTCCCGGTGACCCTACGCTGCTGGAGTATCCCTGTTTGTGCATTTCTCTGTGTGTTCCCAAGGGCTTTTCTCCCCCCACCCTCTCCCTTCAGCTGCCATTCCCATTCCTGGCTTCTGACAGGAGCTGGGCCAGGAGCAAGGGTGAGGTTGGGGGTGATGGTTTGGAAGAGACTGAGCATTCGGTCTCATGCCTTAATGACTGTGTCAGCCTGAGGGCCAGTGGCTGCCAAATGATGGATGGGGTGGGCACCATCCTCCACTCACCAGAGCACAAGGCTCAGGTCAGCTCCCTCCAGTCGCCCACCCTGATCCCTCCCAGCAGCCTACTGAGCACCTTCCCCAACTCAGGCCTGGCCCCAGCTCCGTGAGGGGGATAGGGAGACAGCAGGAACTCACTCTGCTCTCCCTCTTCCCAACTCTGGCCCTGCTGGGTGTGGAGAGCAGCTGCCTGCCCTGATTCCAAGTCTCACTTCTCTGAGATCTGAGAACTCCTGGGCCCCAGGGGACAAAGACCCGAGCCTCAGGAGTGTGTGTGTGCATAGGAGAAAGGAAAGAGAATCCACGTTACTTCGCTGGGTTAAGGCAGAGTGCCCTCTTCCCATACTCACACACACACACATCACAAAGTTACAGATCAGCCAGCAAGTTTGGAAGAAGGGAGCAAAAAGGAAGGAGGATGCAGAGGTGTCTTTCTTTCCTTTCTGTCTTTTTATGGGGGTAGGGGTACAGAGCGACACCCAGTGAACAACATAATTGCTGCAATGTGGCATGTAATAATAGCTATTCAAGGGCCGATCATTCATATTAAACAGGGTGAAGCAAGCCTCTCATTTACATGCTTGAGATTATATGCATTTGAAAAGTCATTTCCGCAGGGTGTATGAATGGCATTAATTCCCATGTGGCACGCTCTGCCCCCTCCCCAGCTTTCACCTCTTTCCATGCTCCCGCCTGCCCACCAACACCCACCCAAAGCTGCAGGACTGCAGGGCACCTCCACACTCTCTCCTCTGCCCTGGGACACCTGGCCTCTGAGGATGAGCACACGCACAGCCTTAAGCCTCCTGCCCACCTTTTTGGCAGGTGTTGCAATAGCACTGGGCTGGCGTTTCTGCACCACAGGTGAGCCGGCTCTGGGTGCCTGGGGCCCATCCAGCTAGGGATGGAATGCGATGGGGTGTTGAAGGTAGGTCTTGATATCCGTGCCTTTTAACTACAAGGGTGTGGGGTGTGGGGGAAGGAAGCCAGTGTCCATGGGACCCTGGCTCAAGGAGAAAGCAAGAGCCTGGGTGTCAGGTGGCCTGAGCCCAGCCACAACCAGCTGTGAATCCATCTCTACATGGAAAGGGGGTTTGGAAGATCTCTTCTGCCTTGGAAGCTCCCAAAATAAAACTCCCTAGCCCAGCATGTATACATAAAGCCACAGAGTTCTAGCGGCTGGTGGGAGCCACGGAGGGTCCAAGTCACACCTGTTCCACCCAATGTAGACTTGAGTTGCTTCCTCTACTGGAGTCGGGGGGGGGGGGAACCCTTCAAGAACCCCCTCCTCCCTTCACTCCCACTCTCCCAACCCACACTCCTCCCAGACACCCATTTCTTCAGCAAAGGGCAGCAGATCACCTGCAGAAGAGGAGAGAGAGCAGCTCTGGGAATTAGGCCATCTGGTTTACAGGGCCAGCTGTGCGACCTTGGGCAAGTCACGGGGTTGTTCTTTCTTCCTTCATACAATAGGTAACGTGGGAGCAATTAGAAGGTATTTCTAGGTTTTGATAAAATCGAGGCCCCCATTTTGGCCTTTCCAGACCCCTATACCACTACGTGTTATAGCAACTGTGGCCGAGTTATTTTAGGGGGTCCAGGATTTCTGTCTGGGGCTCTGATCCTGTCCTTAGGCAGTCCCTAGTCTCCCACATTTTGGGGTTCCCATGGGGAGCCTGGGCACTTCGGAGCCTTTTGCAAGGCCCGACTTCTGCAGACGCCCGCAGTCAGTCGGAAGGAAGCAAGCTGGGTCAAAGCCGCAGCCGCCTCTTCCGCTCTGGGGGATCCTGCGGGCCGCTGGGGGCTCCCACTTCCTCTGAGGCACCTGGCCCTTCGAAGAACCCTTCTGAGGGTGTGCAACAGGGGACGTCTCACAACTCGGTCCCCCGGGGTCCCTGGCCGGAAGTGACGAGTTACACCTAGCCTGGGGCCGAAGGGAGGGCCAAGGGGCCAGGGTGCTCTCGGGAGAGAGTAAAGAGAAGGGGAGCCCCACACAGAGAAACCTTTTGCGCCTTTTCCGCGGGCCCATATGGTGTAGGCAGTATTAATTACCATAGCTTTTTAATTAACAATCGCTTAATCTGAGCCGTAACATTTTGCCACGACACCCTGCGCCTTACCACGAACCCACGCCACCCGCCCTGCCAACTCATCAATTAATTTTTATTGACGTTTTCTTCCCCAAACAGGCACAATACCAGGGTTTTCCAATTAACACCTCTGCGATCTCTAATTAGTGTAATTAACAGACTGATGGATGCCCGGAGTTTACCCGCGAGGGAGGGAGGGAAGGGGTGGGGCAGCCCCCCACTCAGGCGCTCCTCCCCCCCAGATCCCCCATCCCACTGCGCTCAAGTGCCTGAGCCCCGCTGGAGGGGGGCGCACCCGCCCTCTCTGGGCTCTAACGCAGCACTGTGGGTGGGGGTGTGACCACAGGTAACCTGTACACAGAGCAATGGTGGTGGTTTGAGTTGAAATAAGGAGACACCATTTCCAGCCCTCCCGAACCCTATAATCTGGTTGGGGAGATAGCTGAAAGCCTGAGACTAGAGGTTGGGAAACCTGGCATCTAGCCCCAGCGCTATCACCAACATGGCATGTGACTTGGGCCAAGTTAATCCCTCCTTTTCTCCTCTGTATAATGGAGGAAACTAGACTAGATGTAGCTATTTATAACATTATATCCCTATCAACTTCCAAGAAAGATGGGAAGCAGACTGCAATAAAAGATAATGCTTCTTAAAATATAATATCATAGGGTAGTAGGAAGGGAGAATAAATGGACCTAAACCTTGGGACAGAGGATCTCAAACTTGAGGGTATCAGAATTGCCTTGGAGGGCTTGTTAAGACTACTGCTGTGCCCCAGGTCGGCAGTTTATGACTCAACAGGTCTGGAGTGGGACACAAATTTCTGTTTATGGAAATTTCCCAGATGATGCTGATGTTACTTGTCCAAGGCAATAGAGCTCCAGTACTGAGCAGTGACTTTAGTCAGTGAGCCTCATGGTGGCCAAAAGGAACAATGCTCCACTCCAAGGTCATTCATTCATTCATCATGGATTTAGTGCCTGATTAAGCCAAGCGTTGAAGATCTAACTGCAGGAAACTGAAATATGGTGCCTGCCCTCTGCAAGCTTACAAAACTAGAACAAGCCGTGTTAGATGCACTGAGGCCAACTGATAATAACAGAGGTCCAATCCCCCACCCACCTTGCCCTTTTCTGGGGTATATCTGGCATTTGTCTTTTTGAAAGTTTAGCTACTAATAGAGTTTTGGCCATGAATGAAGTCATTCTTTTCTCCTCCAATGGCTGGTCAGGAGCATATTTCACCAGCAATGACCCTTCATCCTCTCACTGGTTCAACAAATATTTAAGCACCCAGAGTGGGCCAGGTTTTGTGTATGCAATCCTGAACAAAACAGGGGACAGGCCCTGCTCTCCTGGTGCTTATGTTCCCATGAGGGGCGGCAGATGATAAATAAGGACATAAATAAGTAGATAAGCTCAACTCTAATAAATTCTATCAAATGGAATACAAGAAAAACTCAGGAGGATCTAATTTAAATGGGGGGCGGGGTAGGGAAGGCCTTATTTGTAAGGAAATGGCATATATGCTTAGAAATGAAGGATGAATAGGTATTGGCCAGGCAAAGTGTACACTGAATGCTGGGGAAACAGCATGTGCAAAGGCCCTTTTATAAGAGAGGTTGCCAGTTTCAGACTTTTCCACAGCTCAAAGTCTTTGAAATGGACATGTTTCTAGATTATGTAGGAAGACACACACATGGGTCCACAAAGAACAGAACTGAGGATACCTTATATTTCCTTTTTTTCCTTCTTTCTAGCTATCTTGCTATCAGATCTTACTTGTGTCAGGGACATTTCAAAGCAGAGGGCTTTGCAGAGCAATAAGCATGGCATTATAAGTAACTGAATGATGCTTCCCAATCTGCCATCCAAAGGCACAAGGAACTCCCTTGGCCCCACTCAGCTCAGGCCCCAAAGGCCTCCTGGCTTCAGGTTGCCAGTTGAGGGAGGGCTGAGTTCTAGAAGCTTAATCACTCTCTAAGCCCATACCCTCCAAGTACCTGGGACTCTCCCTTGTGTGGGTTAGAGGCTGGCACCTTAGACTTCCCTCCCTACTCACACTTCTGCCTGAAAGTCTCCCTAAATGACAGACCAGGAACTACCCACACCAACTTTAGGGACCATTCAAGGCTGCTTCTTAGCACAAAACCTCAGGGCCATAGGAGCTCAGTCCAAGTGGCAGGGTAAGGACAGGCCTCTCTAAAAGGTTGCAACAAACTCTCAGATTTGGAAAGGGAACGACCATCCTGTGCCATCTGTCTGTCCAGGTTCTTGCCCAAGTTTCAAATAACTTTATTTTCTACTCATAAAAGTAAAAGACATCTTGGAAGAAATTTTGAAGGAAAAAAATTATTAAAAAAAAAATTTAAAACAGTACCCATAACTCTACCACCCAGGGAGCTAGCCTTTTGGGATCCACCCCTTCCAGTCAGTTCATTTTCACTCTTTTTTGGCATATAAACATTTAAAAAGTGAAATTGGGGTCATAATCTGTACATGGTTTGAATTTTCCTATTTTTCCACTCACCACTTACTATCATAACCATTTCCACATGACATCAAATATTTTAAGCAACCATTTTTAGTGGTCACATAGCTACTCCAATGGGCTGCATAAGGCATTCAAAACCTTACAACACGACAGAACCTGTCAAATTTGGGTGAGTTTACAGGGTGCACAGATGGCCTCTGCTTGCAACTGATACTGAGAATAGTGAGTGAGCACTGGGGTTTGGGCACACAGGAGTGAACAAAACACAGTCCTTGCTTCTGGGGGCTTACAATTTGGTGGAGGGGAGAGACACACAGACAAATACTAGTGTTTAAAAATACCCATACCTGGGCTCTACCCTGGATCAATTAAACTGAACTCTCTGGGGAGTGGAACCCAGATGTGGATAATTTTAAAAGCTTTTCCAAGTATTTAAACTTCAAGTGCAACCTCTGAGAACCTCTGCCGTACACAACACAAACTTCACAAATGTTAAATTAAATAGACACTGCAGGGTTGGCCTAGAGAGAGTTGGGAAGGTATTCTGGGAAGGTCTCCTGTAGGTAGTGAAACTGAGCTGAATCAAAAGGAAGTGAA
This sequence comes from Smutsia gigantea, assembly GCA_032199065.1. Classification (NCBI taxonomy): domain Eukaryota; kingdom Metazoa; phylum Chordata; class Mammalia; order Pholidota; family Manidae; genus Smutsia; species Smutsia gigantea. The sequence goes on from JAVSCE010007166.1 coordinate 138,926, forward strand.
ACCTGGGCACACAATTTATGAATACTGCTGACCTTTGAACATGGATGGGTTTGAACTGTGTAGGTCCACTTACAAGCAGATTTTTTTCAAATAATACACTGGAAAATTTTTGGAAATGTGCAACAATTAAAAAAAACTATTTCTCCTGCTAGTACCTAACATATATACAAGATTGTATATGTATTACTCGACTGTAAGGTTTAATCAACTGTAAGGCTTCTGGTCAACAGTAGGCTGTTAATAGTTAAGTTTTTGAGAAGTCAAAAGTTGCATGAGGATATTCCACTGTGCAGGAGGTCAGTGCCCCTAACTCCTGCATTGTTCAAAGGTCAACTATATGTTTTAACAACCATTCTGCTCAAAAGTCCTTGAAAATCTTTTCCCATATACCCTGCCCTCCCCTCTTCTCCATACAACCTGGCACTCACTTTCACAGGTGAAGGAACCACACTTCCAGGATGTGTAGTGATTTGACAAGGTCACCTGGCTGCCAGGACGCTGAGCCAAACTGAAACCCTACAGCTCTTCTGACTCCCAAACTAGTGCTCTTCCTGTGATTCTACCTGAGAGGTGGCAAAGCCTGAACGGGCTGGTCACTTCAGAATCTGAACCTTTCCTCACCACCATCACCACCACTACACCCTAGGGCACTTTTCACTGGCTCCAGCTCGAAAATGCACCCACCAGGCCCTAGCAAGGTGGCCTCCTTCAACACTCCTTCCTAGTACCCTGACCAAAAGAATTAACAATAAGAAAAAAAAGAGGAAAAAAAAGGGAACCAAAGATCCCACTCCATCTCATTAAGAAAGTAAACATAAGAGCCATCTAAGTGTCTAATTAAGCTTCTAATTAGTCCCTGCTTGTTACTAATGCAAATTAGATTACTCCGCTTAACTACAGCATGTCCACAACACCCTTGTTAATTGCGGCCTTTTGAAATTAAATTACTCCCTAATTAGCATATCAAAGCCATTGATTCGGAGCTGGGAAAGATGAGGGCAAGAGGAGCCGAATGCCAAGTTTGGTTAATCAGAGATGGCTAATTAAATTGTGACGTCGTATGTGGGAGGCCTTCTGGTTAAGGGATGGGGGACTTGGCCGGGGCCTGAGTGGCCATCTGGAGCCTGGACTAGTGTGCCCTTGGCACCAGGGGGCTCCCGAGAGCACAGGAGGAGCTCCAACTGGCCTGAGACAGACCATAGGGGCTGAAGCCCTGGCTGCTCTACCAGCCACCCCAACTTGCCTGGGTCCTCCCTTTATCTCCCCTGATCACATCTAAGTGTGGCATTCACAGGGAGCTTGAGCACCAACGCAGGGGCATCCAAAACACACCCACATCTGAATATTCAAGATTCAGCCTCCTTCCACATCTCTTTCCCTGTTCCAAAAGGGTGACTTCTGCCCAGTTCTCTATCCCCACCCGTGGTTCCATTCTTGGAAGGAAGTCTCCCTCTTCTCCAACAAAAAGTACATAAATATGGGGGACAGGTTAAAGGGTGATGACTTTCATAAAGGGGTTCACCCAGGTACAGATGGGCTGGTTTCAGCTAGGAGCAGGCCTTGGAGGCATGAGACTCTATAACTGCCTCCATCGCAGACAAAAGGAAAATGATCCACCACCATCAGTTCATAGGCAGTCGTGTGGGAATTAGATTTGGGTCAGAGTGTCCTTAAAGGTCTTCTCTGAGCTTTTGGTTAGGCCCTGCCCAGTCTCTCAGACACCTGCTCCCCACCCCCAGCTCTCCCTTGAAGAGTATCAGGGACAGGTGAAATCTCCAAGAAGGAGCTGGCCAACCAAAATGCCCTCAGGGGGCTAGGCTGGTCACCTAGGTGGCCAGGTGAGAGGTGGTGGGCACCCAATCTCAGTCTGTCCTTACCACACAGAAATGTAGGCTCAGCATTGGCAGGATTTGGTTTTTCAAAAGAAATGTTAGTGGAGAGACATTTTTGTACAATTTACCATTATAATGGCCAATATTTCAGAGAGGCAAGTTCCAGTTAGATGTATTACATCACCTCTCTGGGCCTGGGTCCCTCACTTGTCAAATAGGAACAACGACTATCATAACCTGGAAAACCATCAGGTTGTTTTAAGGATGTGAACAGGAGTTATGTAAAAGGGCAAAGCATGGTTCCTCAGTCAGGGTCTGGGGAACCCCGAATTCCACCCTGTACCTGCCACCAACTCCTCCCAGACTGAGATGTTTTCTAGAACCTTCTTCCTTCCATCTTCCATGCAGGAGGCAGAATCTGGGCTTCTAAGTGTCCTTGGAAATGCTGACAGCATGTTCCTGCAAATGCCTGACCTGACTGTTGGGCAGCTAGGAGGTACCACACACCTGCATTTAACACCTCAGCCTTGGCAGGGGCAACAGCTCTGCTAAAAAAGATGCAACCTTCCCAAGAACATATCCTGATGGCTGAAGGTCCCTAGTCTGTTTCTTCAGTGTCCCCCTACCCCATCTAAGGGGTGTGTGTGTCTAGTTGGGGAGGCACCTTGGAGTCTGTCCCCAGTCCTCCTCTCTGTTTCTCACCAGCAGCCCCTGGAGCACACAGGGTCAGGGTCAGGGTCAGGGCAAATCCCCAATGGTGAGGTTTTGTGGATGTAAGGAGAGGACAGAACCCTTCCTCTCCCCAGAAAGGATGAATCGCAGGCAGTGCCCCACCCTATGTTATCCACCCAAGCCAAACTGGGCAGAAGGGCCTGTAGTGGTGGTTTTATTTTAGAAAATTAGTGAAATTATAAGCAAAGCAGAAAAAGCGAAATTGGGGGGGTGGAGATAGGGTTGTCCTGCTGTGAGGGGGAGGGCGGGACAGGCTGCGCACAAGGGCCAAGCCGCCTCCGCCTGGCTGAGCTCTCTCCCAACGAGATTCAATTAATTGATAACAAGAGGCATCAAATTAATTTCTGGAGGATGTGAGATTTTGATGAAGGGAATCTCAACGATGGGGATCGGGCGGGGGGGCGGGCAGCACCCCATTTTAATCAGGCTTGGCTGTCTAATTGGGAAGGAGGAGACTCGCTGGGCTGCAGGCTTGCTGCCCTGTGCTCCACAGCGCCCCAAGGAGGGAGCAGGCTCCGGACTAGGTGGAACAAAGGGGGGAGTGTGGGGAGACCTTCCGGTCTGTTCTCTCTATTCTCACCGGACGCCCAGCCAGCAGCTGCGGGAACAGAAGGCCAAGGAGAAGGGACTCCGTTGCTTTATCACCAACGTACAGTTAGGAAAACCGGTCAAGCCTAAGGTTGCAGAGGGAATCCGGGAGTTGGTAGCAGTGCGGTTACCGGTGCTCCTCCCGGGAGAATCCGGACTTGTTTACCACCCAGACCCACGAGGTCATCCACAAGTGATGGGAGCACAGCACGCGGTGTGGGAGGTCCTCCCTGTGGCTAAAAGACAGAGGCCACACGGCCGGAGTCTCCCCCTTTTCCAACATTCCCTGGACTCCCCAGGGCTGGGTGAGCACCCTGGCAACTGCCGCAAATACTGTCGCTGCACTCCACAGCTCAAGTCTCAGAGACCAAGGAGCTCCCTGCAACTCACACTGAGGCGCTCACAGAAGCCCACAGAAATGCTGGCCAGGCAAGCAACCCAAAGCGAGTGCACTCAGCTGGGGACGGAGGACCGGCAGCCTGACTCCTCACCTCTGCAGAGAAATCTCAGAGGCACCCTAAGCAAGGATTCTCCCAAGTAAAGCAGCTCTGCAGGTCAACACTGCCTGACCTTGGCAAAGGCCTCCTGCTCAGATCAGGAGCCTCCAAGATAGGGAGCATCTCCACTAGCTGTGCTTTGCTCACCAAGCACATATAGCAGCTGCTACTCCCTGGGTTTCCTGCAAATCCCGAGTTTCCATCTCTCCCCCAAATTCTCCCCAGCAGCACACGCCGTTTCCTTAAGGAGGCAGATGCACATCTGCCCTGGGAAGGCCATAAGGAAAGGAGGGAGCACACGTCTACCTTCTTTTGGCTTGGGTCTCCTGGATGTGTGGGCTTCAGGGCTGGGGAATCATTCCCAAGGGAGCCTGTGTGGTAGAAGAAAAAAAATGGAAGCCCCTTACCCCAATTCCCTGCCCAGAGCACAGCCCTCCTGAGGGCTGGGGAGGCAAGCACAGGCATCACGTCCCAGCTGCGGAGTGTCAGGACCAGAGCTTGCCTCCAGTTGCCACTACCTATGTGAGCCATCAGCCCCCAGGCACTTGCTCCATTTCTGATTTTCCAAGTTGCAAGCAAGTCACCTCTTATTAAAACCCTTCCCCTTAACCCTGTGCTTGCCACTGCACACAGCACGCGCCCAACGTTTGTGGAACGGGGTCAAGAGGAGTCCCATCTCCATGCCCTGAGCCACCCTGTCCTCGTCACCATTGTTGTCCCTCCTGCGCTGGTGGGAATTCTGGGTAACTGCCACCTGCTGACTCTCCCTACCTTGAACAAATGCCAGACGGTCACTATTCTACACACTCCACTTTGTTACTGTCTGCGGAAAACCCACTATCTTGCTGTGCTCCCCCGTCTGCATGATAGCCCAGGTAAGATATCATCAGGACCAACCGAAAGTGGGAGAGAGGATAAATACCATTCATCCACGTCTGACAACCACCAATGACTCCACTCACCCTCAAGTCCCAGCTCCACAGGCTCTAGCTGGCAACGGATGGTGACCAGGGATGTGGGCAGAGCTGCTGGGTTCTGGGCCTAGGCTTGCACGGCTAGGGCTACTGCCAGGACTGGAGAACAGATATGCACAGGGCTGTACTGGAGCCAGGGACAGTCCGGCAAAGACCCCAGGAGGAGTCCTGGGAAGGGAGGGCATTGGCCAGGCTTAGACCTGGGTGGCTCCCCAGAGGCACAGGCAACTTTGACCCCACAGCCTTATGCCTGATAGCCCCCGTCTAAGTACACCTTTTGTTCTGGGAGCTCTTGATTTCTAGCTCAGGCAGGTGTGCCCTGAGTCCAGGCTCTGTGAAGGGCTGCTGAGTGCCATCTCATAAGACTACTGTACAGGCAGCCACAGGCTTGGAGTAAAGAGCATTCCTGCTGTGACCCCAGCATGGTGGAGCTGGCAGTCTGTGAAGGTGTGCATTTCCATAAAGAATCCGGGAAGGCAATGCTGAAAGTGAGCAACTTTAGGCTCAGCTCAGGGAAGTTTCTTTTCGCTTCTTTGAGATGATCCATCCAGGAGTAGATCTCAAAGATCTGAGACTGGTGGCCAAACTTGTCTTCCATAAGGCTGTGTAAGCTACAGGAGGCTACAGTTCCAGACCCTAGAAGTCTCCCTTTGTGGAGAGGTGGTGACAGCCATTTTTCCTCCTCTGCATTCTGGGGGATTATCTCTTATTTTTTTTTTGTCTCCATGAGCACCTTAAGAGGGTGAGAGGGAGGGGGGTACACATGGCTGGACAACCCAGGCTCGTTCCAAGGTTGTGTGCAGGTGGTAAACGCCAGGTTCTGAATCCAGGCCCTCCCTTAAAGGAAAGCTGGGAAGGGAAAACACAGCCTTCTCACTTAAGGGCAGCCCAGGCCTGAGCTTGTGAAGGAGGGAGGGGGGAGCCAGTAGATATATCCTCCCTTTTTCCCCTTCCCCACAACAGAGTCTCAAGCCCTACTGGTTATACTGGGAGTTATGAGCTCCACATTTTAGCCTCAGCTTTACCCCTAACTAGCTGGGTAACCTCAGACAAGTTGCTGCTTCTCTCTGGGCTGTTTCCCAGCCCCCAAAGTGGAGGCTAAAACTCTAGCTATTTCCAGTAATCAGTCCAACCTGTGGCCTGGCAGCGCCAGGAGTCTAGTAATAAAAGCCACCTCTTGGTCAGCACTATACTATGTGCCCGGCACCCTGGAGAATGTGTTCTCCATTCAATTCCCAAAAGGACTCCCTAAGGTGGGTATTACTGGCCTACTTTACACAGAAGAAAACTGAGGGTCCAAGAGCTTAATTAAGTTCATCACAGTTCCATCACTACTGGCAAATTCCAAAGCTTGTTCCATTCTGATCCATGGCCTGCCCTGGGGAAGCCCAAGTTCCTTGCCCTGGATTCCAGAATTCTGGAACCAAGTCTGAGGAAGCCATTTCAGCCAATGGAGCCTGTAAATTGTGTCAGAATGAGTACCTGCCAGGCTTTGGTGTGGGGAAGCCAGAGAGGTCTAAGATCCTGAAAGGAAGCTGCGGAGTTCCTTGAATGGAGGAAATGATTCGTTTGCACAGTTTGGACTATTAGAAAAAGGAAGACACTGTGCCTGCTTGTGATGGATGTGGATGGGGCTTGCATTTCGGCTGGAGAGACAGGAAAACCACCAAGGCAGCCGGAAGGTGGAGGGTCAGGGTGCAGCTCCACAGATGTGGCAGAGCAGGTAAGGCATCTTGGGGGGATGACGCTTCCCTCCCCCCCTTGCACTTCACCCCTCTCCTCTGAACCAAGTACCCTGTTCCCACCCTTCTCTCCCTGTTGTGGTATCTTATCTCTCCTACCATGACAATGTGAGGACCAGGGAGCAGATCCTAGCCTGCACTGCTTGGGCACTCCAGTGCCCAGCTTGGGACCTGCCCAGACAGAGTAGAGGCTCAGCAAACATATGGAGAATTACTTGATCAAAGCAAGCCCACGCCTCCATCAGTCCCCCTGCTTTCCTCCCCTAAGGATGAGGTGTGTTTGGAGTAGGGGCCCAGCAGGATATGCACATTCCAGCAAGAAGGGACCTACCTGCCAGCAGCCAGAAAGGAAGTTTCTGGCCAAAGGCAGAGGAAAGGGGGTTGGGTAAGGGTGTCTAGGTGTGAGACAGGCAGCCACACGGAAAGGGGCAAGAGCAGATCCTTCCGCCAAGTTGAGCCCAGCTTGCCCCTCCCCTCCCCACCCCCCCCACACACTCACACATTCCCCAGCTTTAGTGTCAGGCTTTTCTCTCCCCAGGGCTCAGGGGTTCCCCAACTCCCTAACTCCTGGATAGAAAGAAAACCCCACCCAGAGACCCAGCACTTAGTGCCAAGAGAGAAGGCTCCTGTGGTCTCCCCCAACTTAGTTCCAAGGCCAGGGCCAGGTAAGGTAGTGTTGTGGTCTGGTCAGAGGGTGGAGAGAGATGCATATCTTCTTACTGGAGTCCTGGAGGGGGGCCGGGGGGGGGCACCCACAGTGCCACTTCCTTCCCAGGCTACCCTGGCCCACCAACAAGAGTAAGAACACCACCAAATGAGGAGCTCACCCCCCCGCAAAGCATAGTCCTGTTTTTGAGAGGCTCAGATCTGAGGTCTCCAGCATGAGCAAGCCCTCCAGATGCCCACCGCAGTTCCCCAGGCTTCTCTCCAGCCTAACAGGTGACAAAGAACCACAGAATCCGGACAAGACAAAGTTTCTCAAGTTTTAAACAAAACGAAATAAGCCTGTAGTCTTCCCCTTCCCCAAAGCCTTTTTCCTGCTGGGTCAGGCAAGAGTTGTTGGGGGCTAGGGCCGTGTGAGGCCAGTGGCTCCCCTTTCTCAAGCTGGGCTCCTGCAGCCACCTCTGGCTCACCAGAAGTCTCAGGGGCTTGAAATGCCCAGCGCTGGCAAGGTTTAGCCTCGGTTCTCCCCAGAAAGTAAGCTGCTGGGTTCAAATTATCTGCTGCAATCTAGGTTATCCTGTGTTCTGAGGTGAAACTAGTCAGACTCTCCAGATCCCGCAGCTCCTTTCTGCATGAGAGAAGGGGGTACCTTGGCCGTCTCTAGCTTCAACCCTAGCTGTTGCCCCCCTCAAGGTGAGCTCAGGCAACTCTCAATCCCAGACCCAATACGTTCACCAGAGACAATCCAAGCGCAGTCTTTAAAATGGGGGATGAAGATGCTCAAGTTCAAGTAAAAACCCGCATTGGCCAAAATGCTCCTGGGCTTTCTCAGGAACCGCCGGAAGGCCAGCTTCATACTCGGGTTCGCTCCTCCGCACCCCCATCCCATCTCTAACCCTGACTCCAGGCTCCTAGGTCAACCTGCAGGGAGCCCCGACGCTGGGATTCAGGACACACGGTGATCTCCAGACGCCTTAAACCCCAGGTGCCGAGTGAGGAAATCCGACAGACGGCGGTTGGAAAAAGAGGTTGAGGGTGCACAGGGATGAGCCGGCATACTCTATGGGCTCAGTGTGTCCGCGTTCCCATATTTTCTTCCCCCAAGAGAGTCCCGATGAGACGCGGTCACGTTCACGAGGTCGCCCCAGTTGGAGAAAAGGAATCCACAGCCGTTAGGGCCTCTCCCTCAGAATCCGCGTCCCGCGAAATACCACGGTTCTTGACCGGGGAGGCCAAATCCCAGGTCGCTCAGGGTGCCCCCGCATTCTACCGCCACGGGCTCAGCCCAAGCTAGTTTGCTGGCATTGATGGGGAGCGCGAGACTGGAGGGCCGTCGGGGTGACCGCGGGTCAGAGAGGTGTCTGCGGGGGGCTGTCCAGAAAGACACCACAGTCCTGTCTGAGGGGGTCCTGCTTGGTCACTCCGGGACACTCTTCTCAGGCAGCCTCTGAACCCTGCTGCTGCCCTCCCTTTCCCGCCATATGTCGAGACGGGGGTTCTCCGCAAATGGGGTGAATAAAGGTATCAGTCAGTCCCCAACCCTCCAGCACGGGCGCACAGAATCACAGGGTTTTCCGACGCTCTCAAGTCACCAAGAAGTTTCCGCTTTATCTCCGAGCTGACGGAGAGATGAAGGAATGGGGTTGACTGGCTCGGGACCTCCGGAGGTGCGACCCCAGAAAAACGAGTCACCTCCTCACCCGAGGCGACAAAGCGGATAGGACCCGGGTTCCCCTCCACCCCCATCTGCCTCCAGCGAGTCTTGGGGAGTCCTGGACAGACTGCAGTAGGGAGAGCTCACTTCACCACTTCCCTCCCCAGCTCAGGAAAGTGCGGGCCGGGAAGGATTCTTTGTCTGACTCGGGGCGGGGGGCGGGGGGGTCGCGCTCTTACACCCCATTCCCCGTGGCCTGGCCGGGAGGGGGCGGGGCCCGGATTCTTGGGGAAGGGCGGGGCTCAGTAGCCTTTCCAGCCCCCCCAGCCCCGTCCGACCTCCGGCGGCCCCCCCACCCCCGCCACAGTCCCGCGCGGTGGTCCCACCTGTTCCCAAGACAGCTCTGGGCCGCGGGGGCCCGAGCCGTGGGCGGGGTGTCGTGGCTGCGCGGGGTCAGTGCGCCGCAGCCGGCCCTGCCTGGAACAAAGTGCGCCGGCCTGGGCCCGGCCCCTCCCGGCGCCCGGCGCGTCTCCGGCGGGCAGTTTGCAAACACAAAGTGAGCCAGGGAGCGGGCGAGAGAGTGCGCGAGCTAGGGAGTTGGTCTGGTCGCCGGCCCAGCCCCCACCCGCGTCCCAGGGATCGGCCCGCCACCTACCTGTCCGGCCCGTCAGCCCGCGCGGGGCATGGGGCTCGCTCGGGTCGCAGCCCGGGCCCGCCGCCGCCCGCTGGGACTGCCCCTCCGCGCCACCCGGCGCCGCGCAGCTCCCGGGCGTCCTCCCTCCGCGCCGCGCCGGCCGCCGCGCGCCCTAGCCCCGCCGGGGCATCGCACTTTGTGGGTAGCTCGGCTCGCTCCGGCGGTGCTCCTCCTTCTCGATCCTCCCGCGACGCTGGTTCGCTCGCTCCGGCTCCGGGGCTCCGGGACCCCGGCGTCCCCGCCCCCGGCCCAGCCCTGGTTCCGGCCCGGGCTCCTCCCCGCCGCCGCCGCCGCCTGCGTCGCGCCCTCCTCGCGGGCCGGGGGCTCCGTCCCGGGCGCCGGCCGCACTGTCTGGCCCGTAGGGGCGGCCGGCTCCGGACTCCGAGGGGCTGCGACTGAGCCGGGGCTGCGACTGGCTGCGAGCGGGCGGCGCGCGGGCGGGGCGGGAGGAGGCGGGCGAGGGTGGAGGGGGAAGGAGGGAGCGCGCGGAGAGCCGGGGAGGAGGGAGCGAGCGAGCGAGCGAGCGAGCAAGCGGCGGAGGGAGGGGAGACCAACTTCTAGCACTACCATAATTCGCCTAAAGCAGGTGCAGTAACTTTCGCCAGGCGAGGCAGCCTGCCGGGAGCGAGAGAAGACCACGTGGAGCAAACTTAAGGGGAAGAAAAGTGGGGACCTGAGGAGAAGACGCGGGGCTGCGGGCCTGAAAGGGCGGGAGGTGGAGGGACCCCAGGCATTCACCGTGGCCGCGGGACCCCTAGGGCGCGCTTTGCACACCCCAGCCTTTCCCTGGAGTCTGGAGGTACGGCCAAGCCCTGCTCCCACACGGTTCATTGGTTCCCGGCGGGCTGCGCTCGGCGTGGGGAGTGGCCGGGGGCCCGAAGCTCGGAACAGGCGTTCAGCCCGCTCGGATCCTGCCTGGCCTCCGCCTGTTCCTCCCCCTGCGTGGGGGCTGGGGGTGGGCTTTCTGAGCCGCGCGCGGGTGAGGGACATAGGGAGGCTCCTTCTGGGATGTGTGAACGGTCATCCCCGGGTGCGTGCTGCCTCCCGTCTCCGGGAGGGGAATTTCCCATGAAGTGCTCTGCGAACCAGTGAAGAAGGGGCCCAGAGCCGGATCCACGCGGGCAAAGCGAAAGACAGTGTCGAGGCAATTATCCGGACAAATTACATTGTAAACAAAATTCAGTGCCTTTTGTGGGACGATGGGAAGGGGCGGGGAGATGTGGTGGGGACAGTGGGGTGTTTGGGTTGAGAGGGGGAAGTCCAGACGGGGAAAGGCTCGAGATCCAAGGGGGAGGGCTATGCTGGTCGCAGACGCCCCACTCAGAGACCCGTGGAAATCTGAATGAATCCTCACTCCCAGCCTCCACCCCCAAAATATCTACCATCTATCTGTCTCTATGTGTTGCCGGCTGGGAGAGGTTGACACCTCAGGGATCCCCAAGGAATGCCTGTGACCAAGGCAGGACTCTGCTGTGGGATAAGGGTGGGAGGCTGAGGCTCTTCGAGGCTCCCCTGCTGCATCGCCTGAGACAGGTGGAGACGGGGCAGACACTTAGTGCCGCCGGAATGTGAGCTAGGGGTGCTTCAGAAATTGGTGTTTAGGGCCAGTCAGTGCTGTCACCTAGGGGAGGGGATTTCTTGGAAGAGAGGCCCTTTCCAATGGGGCTTGGAAGGAAAGGGTCTTGGTGAGACCTGTAAGCTCTGTTCAGGTCTGGATCCTATCCTATATATTTGCTCGACTGGATGGGTGTGACAGACATACTTGAGTCCTGCTGGGGCCCTTCAGGTATCTAGGTGTGAAATTGTTGGGGGGAGGACTCTTAAGTGCTATTTATGTGCACACCACAGTGTCCTTTCCTGTGTAGCAATAGCAGCAATAAGAATAAAGTAACTACTTGATAATGGGGGGAGTCTAGTAACCATAATGTTGCTCATGTAATTGTACATTATGATACCAAAAAAGTAATAAAGTAACTAGTAACATTTTAGTCATACCACACGCCAGGTGCTCATTTCATCTTCCCAGTAACTCTATGAAGTAGACAGTACTGGTAACTCTATTTTACAGAGGAGGGAACTGAGGCACAAAGAGATTAAGCCACTTGCGCAGGCTTACAAAGCTGGTAAGTAATGAAGCAGGTTCCAAACAGAGCTACCTCAGTGAGGACAGAGAAGCAGCTCATGGTCTTTGAAGCATCACTACCTGCTCATGGGTTACCTGAGAAGGAGTACTGTTTGGGAGAAAGGAAGTCCTTTGTTAGGTGATCCAAGTTATCCTCCACGGAAAGTCAGCTCTGGTGGGACTCCCGGTGTGTGGACAGGCCTGGGCCTGGCCTGGAGTTGGCAGGTCCTTGTGTGAACCCAGTTGGGCCGTGCCCATACCTGTCAGACCTCCTTTCCATCCTTCCTGCAAAGTCTTAGAGCAGGGTGAGAACTAAGGTTCAATACCAAAGGAAGGGATTTTTTCCAGGTGTGTGTGTGGAATGAGGTGACCTCTGGTGGGCTTCTCCAGCCCTTTTCTGACTGGCTTGTCATACCCGCTTAACCCCCTCCCCATCAGTTCTCACAGCAGCCCTCCACACCTCACACACAGGCTCACTTGCCTGGAGAGATTTCTCTGGGAAATATTTTGGCTTTCATTTCAGTTTCCCCCTCATCTCCAAGCCTGCTCAGTTCCCAGCACCTGTGAGTCACAGTGTGTGTGGGGGGGGCCGAGGGTAGCAAGGGAGGCAAAGGACCGCATCTTGTCCTCACCTGAAGGACATTGTAGTGAGGGAAACAAGGCCTCACCAAAGAAAGATACAGAACAAACGCCCCACAATCCAAGCAGCCAGTCCAAAGCCCTTCCCTCTGGGTCAAGAGCTCTGTGAGGAGGTTTGAAAGAGTAGCGCTCGGCTCATGAGGCTGAGTGACTAGGAGTGGGCAGGAGGCTCCTCTTTCTGTCCTTGTTCTTTCAAAGGGGCCAGGGTCAGGGCCAGGGGCTTTGGCTGTGGCAAGAACCAGGGCCCATGGTCTCTTACTAGGGAGGCCATGGTCAAGAGCACAGAAGCTAGAGTGAGGCAGCTTTGGGTTGAACTTCAGCCACGATCACTCGCCAGCAGTGTGACCTGGGCAAATTCCGTGATGTCTTGAGCCTTGATTTCCTTATGCACAAAATTGGGAGAATACCTCCAAGGGTGGTTGGAAAGATAACATGAAAAGCATGGGCAAAGCATGTGGCTGTGTGACCTGTTCATCAGACGCTTCCCATAAACACTTATTTTCTCTTTGTGAGCCTGTTTCCTCACCTAAAAATGGTGAAGACTGACTTCACAAAATTGTAAAGCATACATATAACTGCAGTTGATACTTAATGAACTGTCTGTTGTGTGCCAGGCACTTGACTCGCGTGTTGTTCAGTTTCCTCACCCCAGGTTTGGTGGCTCTTGTCATTTTACAGGTGAGGTACCTGAGACTCAGAGGTTAGGCAGCTTACCCCAGGTCACACAGCTAAGAGGCATTGCAGCAAGGACTTGCTCCTGGTCTTCTTCCACAGAAGCAGATGCCCTTTCCCAGTGTCTGCTGCCTCCCTGTTGTGGGAATGAAGTGGGCTATGGGGTCATCTTGTAGTATCAGGCCAGACCTAATAGCCCCCTTGCCTGGGGGGAGAGTGTGTTTCTGTCCGGAAACATTAGTCTCCTTATTCCCACAGGCCCCACACATCTAGGCCCAGATACTTTGTTTCCATTCATCTACTTGAGTTTTAACTTTTTTTCTCAAAAACTTTAAGTTATTAAGGAATAAAACTTAGCAGCATAACACAGCAGCTCCACTCTTAAGTATATACATCGGATATGCATGGTATATGTATTCACCGAAAGACATATACTAGAATGTTCTTAGCAGTCTTCGCAATATCCATCAACAGTGCAGTAAGGGAATTAAGTCATGCTATTTTCATACATGGGCTAGTATCTGTCAATGGGAATGAATAAACCATTGCTACACAGCAACATGGTGCAATCTCATAAACAAAATTGAACATAAAAGCAAGAAACGAAAAAACTCACAATATGATCCCATTTATCTGAAATCCAAAAACCGATTAAACTAACTGATGGCGTTAGAACTCAGGAGAATGGGGAGTGTTTGTGAGGGGGCATGAGAGATTTCCTAGGGGTCTAGGAATGTTCTGTGTTTTTTTGAATTTGGAAGTTGACATGGGTGTGTTCACTTTGTGAAAATTAATTGAGTTGATGTATACTTATGATTTGTGTTTCTTTATGTTTAAAGATAAAAATAAAAAGCTTAAAAATTGTCATAGGTATAATTGAGGTCCTCTCTGTATCTCTGCTGTCCTTTCTCCATCCTTCCCTTCCCAGAGGCAGCCAGTTTCTTGAAGCTGGTAGGGAGCCTTCCTGAGTTCAGTTTTATACTCTTATTCCTTTAATATTGCTTCGGTATCTTAAAAATTTAAATATAAGGTATCCTTCTGCTCCTTGCTTCTACTTTTTGTTGGTGGAGTTTTTTACTCGACTTCCAGTTAGGGAGATTTGCTACATGTATCTCTAGGTCATTCATTGAAAAGGCTGGTGGAGGCATTCCACCATGAGTGTGCCCTGGTTTCTTTGCGCAGCCTCCAGGTGATGGACAGTGAGGTTGTTTCTGAAGTTGGCCATTGTGGTCACAATGCAGTGGGCGTCCTTCTGAGCAGCACCCCACACACACCCCCAGGGCATTCTGTTTTTCCTCATTTGCCTCCTGCTCAGTCAAGTGGTCCCCCTGTGGTTCCTCCACTCCGGAATCTTCTCCCCTCCCCATCTCTTAGCTGCTGTTGCCTACCCTGCTTCCCAATCTTCCTGACTCAGAAAGACCCAGGGTCTGTGCTGGGTCGAGGTGGGAGAGGGATAGAAGGGGCCAGCCTTTTTCTTTGCCACAAAGGCCCCTGTTCCCCAAGATAAATGACGATTTAAACAAAGAAATATTTCATTAAGGGTTGATATCTTAATGAACTGTTCCAGGAAGCTTTTAGGCACTCTCCAGACTGCTCCCTTTCTAAGGGGGCTTCCTAGCTCTGGGGGAAGGCTTGTCAGCTTACCATATTGCCCTGAGTAGAGGACCCTGCATTGTGGGGAGCTGTCCCAGGGGGCTGTGGACGGAGGTACCCAGGACTAGGGGGTGGGGCTGGTTTGCTCTGTTTGGTGCCAGGTTCCCAGGCCCTGGGAAATGTTTGCAGGCCTCCTGCAGTTACTTTTAGGAACTCAGAGATTCAGGCCCTGTTCACAGAGTGATGGGCATGGGACTCTGGGCTGATTGGTGGAAAATCAGTCATTAAGGATCAGGAAGTGAACAATAAGCTGACAAGCAGTGGACAATTTTCCATCAATTAGAACACAGCATCTTTGGGTCAAAGGAGACCCCTCTGTGAAGGATTTCCCAGCAGGGAGAGAGCAGAACACACACAGGGATGGGCCAAGAGCACATATCCAGCACTGTACCCCTCCCCCATGCATCTGCATCCAGCCATTTCCTGTGGACCCAGAGGTCCCCTTCATGTATTTCATCCTTCAAGAGCTATCCCACCTCTTCCTTCATTGTGAGACACTTGGATTTAAATCCCCATTCTGTATTCTGAAATCCTGAAGCAAGAAACTTAGTCTTATTTTCTTCAACTGCAAAACAGAAAGACAAGGGTCTGGCAGAGAGGTGGTGAGAAATAGTATAAATTGTGTAGGCAGCGGACAGGTTGGAGCTAGGATGTTATTTGATTACTCCCGCTCACTTTCATCTCTGTCTCTTCCTTAGCACTCCTGTTGATGTTATGATGTGCTGTTAGCTAACTTTTCTTTAAGAGCACCTAGTAACTATTTAACACATTGTATTATTTGTTAATTTTTAACCATTTATGCCTCATCTCTCCAACTAGACAATACACTGAGGTCAGGGGCCCACGATTTTAGTCATTTGGGGATTTCCTGTTGCACCCAGAATGGTGTGTTTTACAATAAATGCCTGTTGGTTTGATTATGATTTGATACCTCAGGTCAAAGTTAGAAAATAGTCTGACCCTTCAGGGCAAGTTGGTGCCCTGCAGATATCAGTTGGGGGATGTAGAAGTATGTCATAACTGCCTTCACTCATTGTAGGGAAAGAGCTGGGGGTCAAGGGTGAAATCCTGGAGTGTTGGATAGAAAATGGGACAAGGCAGCACCCTCACCCCCTTGGGACCATCCCCTCCTCCCAGAGGGCTGTGCTCCCCACTCTTCTCATCCCTGCCCCCTGCCCCCTTCTGCTTGTCCATGAGGGACACCTCCAGAGCCTGGGGCTTAGCAAGGGAAGCGTTCCTTCCCCATGGAAACTTGAAGGTCTTGGGTTTGGGGTCTCAGATACTGGCACTGGAAGGTGAGGTGGGATGTGAAGGAGGAAAGTCAAAGCCAAGGTAGCCTCATACTGGAGATCATCATAACCTATGGGACATCTACGGTATCCCAGCACATAGTCTGACCCCACAGGATCCTAGATCCCAGCCCATACTCTGACCTCACAGGGTCCTAATGCTTTGGTTTGTTTTGTTCAGAGAAGGCAGTGCCCCAAAAGACAGAGGCAATGGATGCAACGTAGATATAAGGGGAGAGGTGAGATAAGTCCTGTATTCTGCATGGCATTTGCCTGGGACTGTGGAGTGGGGCACACATGTTTCCCTGGGGCTTTCACACTCTAGTCCAACTCACAGTCCATGCCTGGCCTGGGCCCCATGGTTCCTGGTCCTCCTGCACCCCCCCCCTGGCCTTCTCTCATCCTGTCCCCTCTGCCCTTGACCCCTGGTCAGACCTCCCTCATAGGCATTAGGCGCCAGAAGTCCGTGGGCCGGGCTATGGAAGGCTGGAGTGAAGCGGAATCTGGATCAGACTCAAGCCTTCCTCAGGCACCGTGGTAAGCACTCCTCAGGGGTGACCTCATTTTATCTCCTCCTAGCCCTGTGAGATGATAGGCAAATGCTCCTGGTGCCCTGTCCCTCTGCCCTCCCCTGACCACTTATATACCTCAACCTTCCAGTTGACAGCACCTGCCTATCCTTGCCAAGGGCTCCCTCTGGGCATTGGAGCCCACTTTGCCACTGTGCAGGAGGCCAGAAGTGTTGGGAATTAACTCCTCCTGGGAGACCCCACCACCCATGTCTGATGGGAATTAGTGTAAAATTGCTCCCAGGCTCTCACCCCTCTGGTGGGATTACTCTGATGTGTGTGTTCCATGTGCAGCCCCAGGGTTCCCCAGCAGGACTGAGCCCACCCTAGCAGCTGGCTTGATAACCTACACTTTATTACCTTCCTTCCCTTCCTTGTCCCACCTCCTCACTTCTCTGCTCATGTTTCCTTTACCTCCTAAATCAACCATGTGGACTGGAATAGTTTGTCTGAGGGCCTGCTTCCAGGGGAACCCAGCCTGACTCAGGTAGACACTGTTATTATCCTCATTTTACAAATGACAAGACCAAAGCTCAGAGAGGTTGAAACTCACATTCATTTCTACAATTACCTAAGTGGAGTGCCTGCATTCCCACCTGACTTGGTACACACTGGAGTGTCCACTTCCTTGCTCTCCTGGATGGCTTCATGAGGACCCTTCCCCATCTTCTCCCAGAAGTCTGTTTCAAGTCCCTTCCTCTTGGTTTCTTGCCTTGAGATGTAAGGTAAGGAGTAGGCTGGGAGTAGGGAGTGTTTCCAGGCCCCCCAGCCCTCCCTGCCTCCCTATGGGACACTGGCTCACAGTCAGAGCTAGCCACTGGATTGCAGATGGAAAGAGAAGTGATGAATATCCACAGGACTGGACATATGATGAAAGGAAAAAAGTGAAAGCCACTTGGCATGCTGGAAAAGCGAGGACAGAGCCAGGAGTACAGGGAGAGGGTGGCATCCTTCCAGACCTTTGTAATATTCAAGGGACTGTGGCCACACTTTCCTGTGCACAGCACCCCTTTAAACACAGGAGGAACTGAGGTGAGGGTAGGAAAGGATTTCTTGCTAATGAAGTTTGCTCAGCCCCAGAATGTGGAAAGTCCCCTGCTAAGAACCTCAGGATCAGGGGGAAATCGCCCTGCCTCTTTTATGAGTGTGGAGCCAGGCACTGTGCAGGGGCAGCGATGATCTGATCTCCCAAAAACAAAAGTTACCTGGGGAGAGCATCTTAAAATTTTCTACTCATTTCGTTTTCCTGACACCTCTGTTTTAGTTTAGCTTCTCCCAGAAAGAAGAGTCTGAGATGAGAATTCAAGCACACACAGTTTATTTGGGAAGAGGTCCCAGGGAAGAGCAGGAGGGGAGTGGGAAGGAGAGGAGGGCCAGGAAGCCAGTACAGGGACTGACTGCTATGGTCACTGTAGGCTACCACTGTGAGCAAGAGGGGCACAGTTGCACTGGGGAACTCTGGAGGATGCATGAGACATGCCTTGAGTTGTCCATACCGCGGGGCAAGGAAGCTGGGTGTTTACTCACCAGCTCCCCTTTGCCATTGGCTGAGGGCTGCTTCCAGGCACACTAACTCTTAGCACTTTGGGCCCATCCTGAGCTGGAGGAAAAACTCTTCAGGCAAAGAGCAGGTGTTGGCAGTAAGGAGCCTTCTCCATCTAGAGGTAAGTGCTGACAGACACAGGCAGGGTGCCAGCACCTGCCACACTCTGCCCATGGATTCTCCTCTTTGATTTTGCTTTCCATGTGCCTTTGTGGGTGAGTGCTTGGTGTTCTCAAGGCTTCAGCCTGGACCCATTGCTCTCCTCAGTCTACTTGTCCTCTTGGACAATCCCACCTACTCTCATGGTTTTAACTATCACCTATGGGTTGGTAGCTCCAAGTACTCTCTCTCTCTTGGACTTTGCTCCCACCCCATGTCTGGGCACCTCCAGTGATGGCATACTCAACATGTTCCAGGCCCAAATCATCATCTGTATCCCCAAACACAACCCACCTCTACATTTTCTCCCTGCAACTCTAGTGGAGGCAGAGACCAGCAAACAATTCCTGTAGAGGGACAGAGAAGAAATATTCTAGGCTTTGTGGACCAAGAAGCAAAATCAAGGATATTGTGTAGGAGCTTATGTAACAAGAGAGAAAAACAAATTTCCACAAAATTTTTACTGATGGAATTACAATAATAACTGAGTACAAGTCTTTGTAGTACAGGTCTGCCAATGAGGATGCAACCTGGGGGCGGGGGATGGGGAGAGGGATAACATTTTGCTTAATGGGAGTTCAAAGTAAATGCTCCCTATCATCAAATCAATGGCAAATGTTCATCTCTAAAAATCATTCTTAGCTCACAGACCATACAAACACAGGCAGGATTTGGTGGGGCCATAGTTTGCAGACTCCTGAATTTAATCAAACCATTATAAAGCTAAGGGATGGGATTGTGGAAAACTAGACAAGGAGACGGCAAACCACCCTATGGAGGAGATGATATCAATACCATAGGTCCTCATGGGGTCTAAATTTGTGATAGGCCTGTCTCAGAGTTGGGCTGCAGACGCATTTTATAAGGCATTTCTTAATAAGACAAGTTAATGTCCATTAGCGCCCCTAATTCTGGCACTATTCCTATAAAATAAGCAAGCAAGGACATCCAGTGGTCTGCTGGGATGGACCTGGTCAACACAGGTGCTCAAAACCCAGTTCTGTTTCAAGAATCTCTGAGTGTAGGCCTGTCTCCCTTGTAACTCCCCATGTAGGCAAATGATACAGGCTCAGTAGCCCCCAGCTAGGGAGAAATCATGCTTCGTGCAAGAATGCCCAGGACTACAAACAAGGGGTCTGTTAAGTACTCTGGGTCCAGAGTGTGGTTTCAACCTTGATGTTGCGATGACCCCGGGGGGCAGCCCTCAGCAGGACCGTTCTCAGCCCGCCTCTAAGGCTGATCTGACCTTAGGTCAGGGAAGGGTTCTGGGGTGTGCAGAGGCAGCCAGAGGTGAAGGATGGTTGCTGGGTTCCTTTCCAGGATGATGGTAGGTAGGCACCAAATGTGTACTTGTGTTGGCACATTCAAATACACACACACAGTCACACATTCCCTGGTCTTACACACATATTTATGCACTCCAATGGACAGATCGTCATGCTCATACCCATCTACACTACCAGGATCTCACGCACACATACACACACATTTCCGTGGTTGCCCGCACTTATTTACCCTCTTCCAAGCTCACACAACATGTTCGTATACACCACTATCCATTTCCTAGAGCTGCTATAACAGAGTACCACACACTGGTGGCTGAGAGCAACAGAGCCTTATCATCATCCCCGTTTTGGAGGCTAGGACTCCAAAGTCAGAGTTCCTTCTGAGACTTGTAGGGGAGGATTGTGCCTAGCCTCTTGCTAGCTTCTGCTGGCCCCAGGTGTCGCTTGGCTTGTAGATGCATCTTCCAATCTCTGCCTCCATGTTCATATGGACATGTCTCCCTGTATCTTCACAGAGAGGACTTTCAAAGAGGACATATTTTATTAGAACACTAGTTACATTGCATTAGGGGACACCCTACTCTGGTATGACCTCATCTTAACTGAGTTCATCTGCAACAACTCTATTTCCAAATAAGATCATCTTCTGAGGTGCTGAGGGTTAGGACTTCAACATATCTTTTTGGCAGGGACACACAATCAACCCATAACAACACCTTAAGGCCATAAAATCTCACATGTGCTTTCCATATTCCCGTAGTGACACACAGACGTACACACTATCAAAGTCACACAGACATGCATGCTCACACCATCACACATGCCTGTATATACACAGCCAGGATCACACGCACACATTCACACACTCCCATGGCCCCCCACCACACACATGCGGCTGCACCATCCAGATACACCCCCTCGCCCAAGCTCCCCAGCTCACGTATGGCTCCCCACACCCCTTGCAGTCAAAGTTCACACAGCCCACACTGCCCTGCTCCCACACATCCCTTTGGCCACACTCAGAGGCCGCCCCACAGGGTCATGCACCGAGACCCAGCACATTGGCACCCTCACACTGAGCTTGTGCCTCTCCCACCCACATCTGCTACCTCCTCCATCCAGCACACCCGGTCCCCAACTGTTCCCCACCCTGGTCAGGGCATCAGCTCGCTGCTGGGATCAGGTGCTCCCAGATCCTTCTTTGCAGACTCCGACTCTTCACTCTCGGGGCAGACAGACAGACAGACACATCACGCTTGCCCTTCCGCTGGCCCGCGCCCCTCTGCAGCCCCACGCGGCAGCCTGTTCCTCATTATGGGCCAACGCGCCTGTTTACTCACCCAGCTGGAGATGGTTAGAGAGTGATAAATAATGAAAGAGAAAACAGGCTTTTCCCCTCTGCGGCTTCTATTTATGTAACATGTGTCACAGCTCACTCACAGACTTTGTTTCTGAGCTGGTTGCAGGAAATAGTTTATTTTTTCCGGACAGTGGCTTAGGGGGTGGGGTGGGGGGCCAGGGTTTGGGTTTCTGCTCTCACGCCCATGGGAGTTTCGGGATCTGGCTCCCAGAGTCCTCCTGCCCTGGTGCCTCCCCTCCCTGCCTCTCCCCACACCCTGGGGCAGACATCACGGCTCCAGGCTACCTTCGAATGGGGTTCTAGACACCACCGCTTTGGAAGCAGTTGGAGTGGTCGAGGCCCCTCCCTGCTGTCTCCGAAACACCCCAAACAGATGGGCTTTCTTTAAGAGCCAGACAGCTTGAGGCAAGGATTCCCTGAGAGGAGGCAGTGGGACAGGGGCTTCCTAGGTAGCCTGAGCCTGCTAGTAGAGAGAGTTCAAAAGGATTCATTCTACAAAGTACGAATGAATTCAAGATCCAAAACCTTGTGTTCACTTAGTGCTTTTACATCCCTGGTCTCTCTGCGCCCTTGCAACTTTGAGCTGCTGCTTGTCTGGTGAGGCAATTGAGGGAGGGACTTGCTGTGGTCTGTTTGACTGCTTGTGAAGGGCCAGGACTTCAGACTCACACGTCCCACTGTCCCCTTCTCCCAGGGGCACCTTGATAGAATTCTGGTCAACTTAACTCACGCTAAGGCAGGTGGGAGTAGTCACAGGGTGTGGGGTTGGAATGTCGCGGGATGTGAGCTGTCAGAGATCTGAGATGTGGCCACTCCCAGTCCTTCCCCTAACACTAAGGCATCCATCATTTGGGGGACCCTCCAGGGAGAGAAAAAGTAGCAGAAAGCTTTCTTGCTCCTGAAGCCCCAGGGCCAAGACATCTTGGAAAGTGTGGAGGCAACGTGTGCCCTCCTGATCCTGTCTCTTTGAATGCCAGGGCAGGGAGCCCATGCTTTGTTTGACATGGATGGAGCCCCAGTGGTATGCCAGACCACCTATGGGGGAGACCTGGCGGTACACCAACTCAAGGAATTCAGAGTCCACTGTGGAAGATGGACGGAGCAGCCCCAGCTCCTGCCAACCATGGCGGAGATGTGTGTACAGGTACTGTGGGCTCAATCCTGCCCAGGGGCTTTAGGGTCCTTGCAGGACTGTGGCAAGGTATCTCCTGGCTGTTAGGAGCAGTGACCACATTCCCATGACAAGGATTTTAAACACTGTGTAACAAATATAAGAGCACACAGTATGGACCCAGTGCATGGGGTGGGGGCAGGGGAAAGAGTCAAGGAGGTGGTTTTCGAATTTAGTGGGTGTCAGAATCACAAGGGAACTTATTAAACATTGACACCCAGGCACACCCCTTGATGCTAACTCAGCAGATGGGGAGTGTTCAGGTACTGGCCTCGCTGACAAGTTCCTGGGGATTCTGAGACTGGTGGTTTCTCAAAGACTTGGAGACAATGGCACCCTAAGTGGGTCCCAGAGAAACCCCTGTCCCCAAAGATGAGAAGGAAGCAGTATGGTTGGGTCAGGAGGGAATCTGACTTTCCCCAAAGGGCTGGAATGAATTGGTCAGAAGGATAAGATTTTTTTTTTTTTTGGTTAGAAGGAAGGGACAGAGGAGGGAAAGAAAAAAACGAGAATGTACCAACATCTATTAGGTGCCAAGCATATATGACTTCTTGACTTGGCTGCTCTGACTTTTCGACATTCATACCCATTTCTGAAACCTAAAACATTGTCAGCATTCTATTTTTTATTACCAAGCCATGCTCATACAGATATGCCTCACCCTGAGTCAAAACCTTTCACCAACCAGGGCGGTTTGCACGTTTTCAAGCACTTGCCGTCTGACAGGAACCGTTCTAGATGCTTCACCTGTGTTGCTTGGTTTTTACTGCACCATAGCACTGACAAGCAGTGACCTTCCCATTTTACTAAGGAGGACACCTAGGCTCAGAAAGGTTCAGTGACTTGTCTGAAGCCACCCAGCTGTGCAATAGGAGGAATCAGTGCTCATTTTACGGCTCCAGGGGGGAATCGTGTTGAGGAGCTGGAGGAACTGAATCCAGAACCTCCGTCTAGGACTCCTTCCCACCTGTGGAATGGAGAGGTTGGAAGGGGAGGCAACCTTTCTGCGACTCCCCGAGCCTCTTGCCTTGGGGACCCTATGGACTCTCACAAAGCCCATCCAGCCTGCATGTGGCTTTCAGAGCTCTCTGCCTGAAGACAAATGCGCAGGACAGGAAGCTGAGCACCTGGGGTCTTGGGAGCCCCTTCCTGGGTTTCCAGGAACCTCCTGCATCCCTGGCAGGATGGGCGTGTCACAAGCTGGACTCTGGGGAAAGCAGCAGGCTAGCCAGAGCTCACTGCCCCGGGTGTTTGTTCGGGCTGTGGCCTGACCTTGATTTCAAATGTGGAGACTCAGCATGTTCACAGGCACCCTGCCTGCAGAGCCCCCATTCATGAAGATGCAGAGGAAACTCTATAGAGTCTAATGTCCCCTGTGGACAGCGACATGTATACTGAAAATCATTCTAAACCCCAGGTGCTCTGCATATGTCTCTAAACATCCCAGTGATCCTGCAAGGAGGCTTTTAATATAACCTAGTCTCCACCTTGTAGGCGAGAAAAATGGGGCTCAGAAAAGCCAAATGACTGGCCCAAGGCCATGCAGCTACTCCATGGAAGAGCTGGGCTGGGATCCCGTCCCATCTCAAGCCAAGTTCACTCTCTACCCACTTCACCAAGGTGCCTTTCCTTTTTCTCTCCCAGCATCCAGAACGTCATAGGTGTTGAGGAAGTCAGCTGACCAATGTGTATGCATGGATTTTCTTTCATGCACACTCATATGGTGCAGGCCCCAGCTGCCCCTTTCTCCAAACCACCCCTGAACTGTGATCTCCCAGCAGACTCAGAAAATCACAGTCCTTGCTGCTTTCTCCACAGCCAGAACTCGCCCCGGCCTGAATTCCCTGGACTCCAGCCTCTTCCCCCTCGCAGGCCCACACACCTGAGCAAGGCTGCCCCTGTTTGAGGAGCCCAACGGCACGGGCTGGGCTGCTGCCCCAGGTCTGACTCTCATTCCAAAACCCTCTGGGGTCCAGCCACTTCCGTCCTCCTGTCTTCCTCGGAAGCAGCAGGCCTGGCACTGCCCCTGCTGCCCCCTCTCCCCAAGGGCCCCTGGGAGCCAGGCTTTGCTTGAGGGCAGTGTGTGAAGCCGGCTGTAACAGAGAAACCTCGGGCTCCTCTTTAGAAATCCCCAGAGGAGGCAGATCTGAGGAAAGGCTGGCGAGAAGGCGCCTGCAGCAATGTCAGCTCGAGAACAACCCGGCTGACAGGATGCTGAGCGGGGATTAAGGTCGGGATCAGGGAAGCCGGGAAATGAAGGCAAGCTCCCTGCACCCCTTGCTGCCACCGCAGCCACTGACGCTCGGCTTGTCTTCTTGTTTGTTCTCGCTCTGGGAAAGTGGGTGGATAGGGAAGTGGGCAAGGGTGAGGCCGGGTGGGGAGGGGCGGAGAAGGCCAAGCAGCAGGGGTGGAGGGTGGTGGAGAGGAGAGAATGCGAGGCCTCCACTGTTTCCAGGGCTCAGTCTGGGTAGGCAGTGGCATGGGGGCCTTCATCTGCAACCTTTCCCCAGTGACTGTCCCCAGCTGGCCAGCCTGCCCCTCTGTGAACCTTTCCTCAGGCACAGAGCCTGTCCTGAGTTCTGGTAGCAGGACCAGTAAGGACAGAATTGACCAAGCCAATGTGGCAGATGTGATATGTGCTCCAGATGATGGGGACAAGCCTGTTTCCACCTGCCTACAAATGCAAGATCCTCTGTTCTGGGGAAAGACCATAGCCCTGAGCTGCCCAATCAGTGAACTGTCACAAGAGCCCAGTCAAACTGGGCTACTGAATTCCAGGTCACCCAGTGGAACGGAATTCTAGTGAAACCTCATACCCTTGCGTTGTCATTGGCAGTGGGGTGGTGGTGGTCGTGATGGTTAAGAGTGTGGCTTCTGCTCTCAGACTGCCAGGGTTCAAATTCTGACTGCCACTGATTTGCTGTGTGATTTTGGGAAAGTCAGCTAACCTCTCTGTGCCTCAGTTGGTGAAAATAGCACACCCCCATAAGGTTATTAAGAAGATGGCATGAATGCCTGAAAAGTATGTGGAGTATGGCCTGCCACAGAGGATGTGTACAATGAGGGTAGTTTTACTTATTATTAGGGGGCAGAGTAAAAGAATAATATTGGCAACATAAAATTAATTGCCTGAAAGCTTCCCAGAGGAAAGGAGTGTGGAATCTGATTTTGGAGACTGAGATCTGGCCCCAAGTGAAAGAGTGAACTGGGGTGAGGGACAGAGCTCCTGTTTGCCAGGTGAGTGTGGGCCTGAGAGGGGCAGGGACTTAAGAATGTGTCTCTTGAGAGATGGAAAGGATGCATTTCCCAGGAGCCCCATTCCCAGCCAGTCTTTCTCCAAAATACCTGCTCTGACTAAGGGTAACATGACTATTCTCTCCCAGCCCTGTCCAGGGCAAATCAAGGGTACAAAGACTATGAAAAGATGCTGTTTATCATGGTGACCTTCCCAGAATTCGGCTCATCCCAGAAATCCAAGCAATTCAGAGAGGCTTCCAGTTGGACCTGGGTTTTCTGGACCTGGTAAGGGAGGTTGCAGAGGCTACATACCTGGAGGCAGACAGTCTCTGGGGTTGGCTTCCAGCTCAACCACCAACCAGCTTTGCAACTTGGCATAAATCGATCAACCTCTCTGGGCCTCAGTTGAGATTAAGATTCACACAGGATCAAGGAGTGGTCATTCTTGGCCTCTAGAGCTGTGTGCTTCAGGACCTGCTCGGCCTGCCCTGCCCCCCATAGCCCCTCCTGGGGGTCCTCAGCCCCTCACCTCAGCTCTGGACACCCTGGCTACAGGTGGGGGTGGGGAAGGATCTGGGTGGTAGTGAGAGCCTGGGATGGGGTACGGGGTAATTGAGGAGAGGGACTGCAGAGTCTGATTTCTGAGGGAAGCACCTGGGCCAGAGGCCTGTTCTGTGTGTGTGTGTGTGTGTGTGTGTGTGTGTGTGTGTGTGTGTGTGTGTGTGTAACTCCTGCCTGGGGATTTTTATCTCTAGGGGACTGGTTTCTGGAGAAGCTAATTTCAAAGACACCTCTTCTCCCCTATCAGTAATAGTTATGTATATTTATTGTAGAAAATTTGGAAAATACAGAAAAGTGTAAAAAGGGAGATAAAGTTCAGCCATAATGTCATCACTTAGCAATAACCATGGTAAGATTTTACTATGTCCTCTAGTTTTTTTAAGTATACATTCATATGCACATTCATACACATACATACAAACATTCACATTCACATACTCACATACTTACACACTCACATTTACACATATATATGCAACTTTTTATTACAGCATACCAGGTTTAATGTACACATATCTTACAAACTTTAGAAACAAGATCATGAAATCATGAATATATTACCATTTCATAAACTGTTTTTTTTTAACTAAACAAAATGTGAGGACCTTCCCCCCAGGTCATTAAATTTTCTTCTCCAACATGATTGAAATGACTGTATAGTGCACCATCTTTTGGGTATATCATAAGGTATACAGAGTAGTCCCCCCTCACCTATGGGGGATACATTCTAGGACCCCTAGTCTTAAAGCCTGAAGCAGCAGATAGCACTGAACCCTATAAATACTATGATTTTTCCTATATATCCATACCTATAATAAAGTTTAATGTATAAATTAGGCATAGTAAAAGATTAACAACAATAACAAATTAATTACAAGTAACTAACAACAGAACAACTATACCAAATAGATTAATAACAAAATAAAATTATAAATTATAACAATGTACTGTTATAAAAGTTATGTGAATGTGGTCTCCCTCTCTCTCAAAACATCTTATTATACTGTACTCACCCTTCTTGTGATGATGTGAGATGATTAAATACCTACCTGATGGGATGAAGCAAGGTGAATGACAGGTGCATTGTGACATGGTGTTAGGCTACTATTGACCTTCTGGCGATAGGTCAGAAGGAGGATCATCTGCCTTCTGACCATAGCTGACCTTGGGTCACTAAAACTGCAGAAAGCATGACCACAGATAAGGGGGACTACTGTATTTTTATCAATCCTCAATTATCAGTCGTCCAGATGGTTTCTAGAGTTCTGCTATTATAAACAACATTGTGATGACCATCCTTGTAGAGAGATCTTTGGAGGGGGGATGTGACTAAGTGTAATTTTTTGTTTATATGTCTGTCTACCCCATCCTGGAGTGTGAGATTTTCTAGGGCAGGCTCTGCACCTGATTCTCTAGCTGGGCTCCTGGTTCACTGTAGACATCCAGCAATTGTTGAATTGCATTGTATTTCTGGAGCCTGTATTCTGGACTGAGATATTGGGATGTGTGCTGGTGAGGAAGGAGCCCACCTTCCCTGCCAGGACACTCAAAGGTCCCCAGTGCCCCTATGTTGAGCTTGCCAACTTCTCCTAGGATAAAGACATTCCCAAGCCCAGAGCCACTGGCCATCCTGGAGGCAGAGGGAACTGCTTCCCTTTATCTCTTGTCTTCCTGGGCAACCAACCCTTGCCTCCCGTGGCCGGGACCCCTCCCCTTCATAGCCCCCATCTCTGACTCTCTTGAGTTCTATTGTTGTGTCTTCAAACTGAAGGCCCAGCCGACAGCGCCCTTTCACCTGCTCATTACTGCTGGAGCAATGTTGTGGCAGTTCCTCAGGCTCCCCAGGAAGCAGCCCCCTCTCTGGCCCCCATTTCTGACAGTACAGCCCCCTTGGCCCCTGGGAAATGCCCTGGTGGCACACCTCAGCCCTGCCCCCTGCTCTGCCTGCAGCCTCCCAGGCACCAAGGAGCCTTTGTCCCCTCTTCCTAGGGGCTCTGGGCAAATGCTGCATTCCTCCTAATACAGATTTGTAGACTCATGGATTTGGAAGCTGAAACCCAGCTCCTACTTTTCCAATAGATCTTTTTAAAAAAATGAGAGGTAAGAGACAAACATCAAGAGGTGAAACTTACTAATTTAATTTCCCCTTGTCCAGCATCCATACTCCCAACCATCTGCAATTTTCTCTTTTAACATTTATCTTTTCTTTCCCTCTCCTTTCTCTCCTTCTTTCTCTCTTCTCTCTCAGCTCTGACACATTCTCCCACCCACCCTGTCCTCATTTCTTTTCCTCTCCCTTCTTTTTTAAGTTTTTTTTTTCTTTTAACTTTCAAGGTCATTCCGGACTCCTAATGCCGCCAGTCCCTTGGTGAGACGTGAGCGCCATTGGCGTCCGTGGCCTCTGTTTCCGTGGCAACCCAGTAACCATTAATTTTCAATTAAAGGAGACAAAAAGCTCGATGACAGCTCCAGGTCTGCTGAAGATGTCAAGAATCTGTATTAATATACAGCAAGAGAGCATAATTGTGTGTCCATCTTCCAGAGCAGCGAAAAATGGAGGGATAATTACCAGCTCGAAAGGCACTCTGTAATTTAGTTCTTACTGTCACCACAGCCCTACACATTAGCATAAATTAAAAGCAGAGTTTATTGTTATCAAAGTGCATTGATATCGCCAGACCTGCTTTCTTCCTTTTAACTGTTTGTCGTGGGTGAGTGACTCCCCAACTCTTGTCGGGGTCTCCCTGGGGTGGGGAGAAGTCTGAGGGCAGGGCTGTGGAGGGGAGGACGCTCATCTGCAAGGTCTTGAGCATCCCTGCCGTCCTCCGTCAGGGCAGATGGGGGCAAGGGTCAGGGTGCCACCCCTCGGAAAGGGCCTGGGGATGGTGGCAGTGGGGCTTGGATATTAATTCACCTTCCACATGTGTTTTGCCCAAGGGCCCTCCTGTTCTTTCCAGAGGAAGCTGCTGTGCCTCTTGGGGTCCCCCTTCGGCACCCAGTACAGCACAGGGCAGATGATGGGAGCTCAAAGCCAACCTGGGAAACAAAGGAATGAGTGAATGTTGAGGGGTCTCCTCTTTTGGGGAGGATGTCAGCAGGGGGCCTTCCCGCTCCCCAAATTTCCCAGCTCAGGGTGAAGATGCTCCAGGCTCTGGTCCAGTTCCCACTGGCCACTCAGGCCGCACCTCCCAGTGGGACCCCTCATCTCCCCCTTCCCTGGCTGCTGGACCATCTCCCACCATCCTCTCAACGGGTCTGCCTGGGCCCTGCCACCCTGCGGACTCACCTCCCAGCAGCAGAAGCGCCTTGAAGTGTCTCACTGCCCCGGAGGCCAGTGACAACCACAGAAATCGTGAATTCCCATGACTGGGGGATACAGGGTTTCCTTGTATTCTATCCAGAGAGAGCTGTCCTTCAGAGGGGAATTTAGTGTAATTACCCTTAAGGGAGCGATCCTTACACAGTCAGTCACAACACTGACCTCCTGGCTGAGATCTGACAGCAAAATTACAGGCTGTGTACTCAACAGAAGGGGCATCCTCCTTTTGGGGTGGGGGGGAGGCGGGAAGGAAGGGGGAGGAGGGAAAGGAGATGCGGAGGCTTTGAAAAGAAAAGTGCTGGCTTCCAGCTGGCTGGCGGCTCGGGCTCTCCTTGGCAGGGTGTCCACAGGGCACGGAGGAGTGCCCAGAGATGCCCCTGGCACTTCAGCTGGTTGGTGAGGAGGGGCCGAGGCAGGCATTCTGGTTCTTTAAATCTTTGAGCCTGGTCTGTGCCTTAGCTAAAGTTAATCTGACTGTAGGAAGGGTTTGGAGGGTACTAAGAACTATTTGATAAATGGCTCAGGCATGTATTCCCAAACAGATTTGTCCCTCAGTCTCTCCCACTTTGCCTGAGATTCCACCATTCCCTCATACCTTTGTGTGAACATGTTTTAGAGCCTCTTAAGCTGTACCTGGGTTACCTGGGCGGACTAACATGTTAATCTGTGACCATTTCAAATTTAGCATGGAGTTATCTATCAGACACACTGGCCTATCACAGGGCAGAACCCCAGGGACACAGGCCATACAAGTTTTCACAAGGTAGTAGAGAAAGTCCACTGTGGGGGCTGCTCTGCATGGATGTAAATGTGGAGCCTAGATGTAAATCCTCAAATCTCACAGTTGGGAGGGACCCGAAACCCGAGGATCCAATCTTTTCCCAGAGCAGGGTCCCCTCTGCTTACCCTCTCTCCAAAACTCAGCTGCCCCTGCTCACATGATTCCTATCAGCAGAGCTCACTGAGTCCAAAGCAGTCTGTTCGGCCATGAATAGCACTGCAGCACTGCCCCCCGGGAGGTCTCTCCTGAGTGTGAATGCAAATTCGTTTCTCTGAAATGCCTACCTTCCCCTTTGGAGCCCAGGAACAAATCTAAACTTCCTCCAGTGGGACAAACTTGCCTTCAGCTGCATGAGACAATGCTCAGCTGTCCAACATCTCCTCCAATTCTGGGACCTGGTGGGCTCAGCTATGTACCCTCTCGTTCACCCTCCAGTGGAAGAGCCAGAAAGGAATCTGCAACGATGAGGGAGGGCCCAAACACATCTAACATTTTATTGAGCATCTACTATGTTTCAGGCACAAACGCCCCCTCTTCCTCCCTCCATGCTCCCAGCCATCCTCCAGTGAGAGAAGGACATATTATTCCCATTTTACTGAGAGGAAAAAAAAGGCCCAGGAAGCTGTAACTTGCCCCAGATGACAAGGCAGGAGAGGGGAAGAGTTAAAGACTTCTGATCTCTGCGGAGGGCTTTCCTTGAGAACCCAGCCGCCTTTGCTGCCAGACCCCGTCGGATTTGGGAATGAGCTCTGGCATTGGTCTGCTATCTCCCCACACTCAAGATACTTTGTTCCAGAGAGGCTTTCTCTCCTCTCCCCTGACAGGAAGAAGGAATTCCAGGGGAATCCCAGCTCAAGTCCTGTTTCCTCCCTGAAATCTCCCCTGCCCTCAGCCATTGTTTCAACAATGATGAAATAACATCAGGTCTTACTGACCCCAGGACTGTGCTCCTGGGCTTGTGTATGTGGACATTTCATTCAGTTCTCTGGGCATTTTCCGTGGCTGAGGGTTTTGTCTGGGCCCCTCGCCCCTCTGAGATCTGAATCTCCTTCAAGACCCCTTCCCAGCAACTTGCACCCTGCTGCACTTCTTTCCATGGCTCCTACCACCTTCTACCACAGCAGTAACTTAGTCATTGTGCTCACCATCTATGCTCCACTTTAGGCTCCAAAAGGCCAGAGACTCTGTTTTTTGTTTGTTTGTTTACTGTCATATCCCAAGCTCTAGCACAGTGTCTAGCATGAAGCAGGTGCTCAGTACATATTTGTCAAATGAAAGGAGGAATACTTTAAACCCATTGAGGCAGGCATGTTATTTTCACAACAGAGAGGAACAAGGGGCCTAGTTATGGGTTAGGTGGCTTGTCCAGGGTCACAGAGCCGGCAGTCCCCATATTCACGGCTTCATTTAGTTTGGGCTGCTGTGTATGGGGCTCTGTGGGGTGGGCCCTGAGCTGGGTCTGGTCTGAACTTTGAGCTGGGGAGTGAGGCAGCGGGCTCCCTGTGGGGTTTCTGCC
The DNA here is from genome assembly GCA_032199065.1 of Smutsia gigantea. Classification (NCBI taxonomy): domain Eukaryota; kingdom Metazoa; phylum Chordata; class Mammalia; order Pholidota; family Manidae; genus Smutsia; species Smutsia gigantea. The sequence continues at coordinate 170,179 of JAVSCE010007166.1, forward strand.
TGCAGGCCAACTGGCAGGTCCTGCTGGGTAAGCCTCCCCTCCTAAGGGAGTGAGGAGGGTTCCTTCCCCTTCCTGTAGCTTTCAACCCCCCTGACTCCCTCCCATCCTGGGAGGGGCCTGCAGGTGCAATCCAGCTCCCCTCCCTCTCCTGAGGCTTGTGCCTGCTGGGGCTGGAGTCCACATGCAGGGCCCCAGGTGCCCCTGGGAGGCCCCCACCCTGGTCTCTGAGTGGCTTCTCTCCCTTAGATGTGAATCTGGGCCCCAGAGTGGCCACACAGAACATACATCTTAAACAAACACTTCTCCTTGCTGTTTATCTCCCTGGCCTTTAAACAAACTCTTTCAAAGGTTTCTGCTGATAGGAGAGATTTACTGAAAACCATTCCTTGCTTAAAAGCCCTGGGTTTATGCTGCCAGGGAGGGGGTAGGGGGGGCCTCCAAGCCTGGGGTTTCTCTGTCTCTGGACCACATGTTTATCCTCTAGGCCTTGATAGAGGAGCAACACAGAATAATCTTTATGGAAAATAAAATTGAAAAAGTAGAAAGGGGGTGGGGTAGAAGCTGGGGGAGAAGTTTGGTTCTTGTCGTAGCCTCCGGAGGCTGTGGCAGGTCCCCGGGGGCTGTGCCCACAGCACCGCAGTCCCAGGGTGGGGCGAACCGCCTGGGCAGGGTGAGGCTCCCTTGACCTTTGGACTGAAGGCCCTTGGTTAGGTAAGCCTCTTCTTGGGCCCCCACCCCCGATGGAGGCCTGAGTGGGCCTCTCCCAGCTGGGGTAGGGGAAGAGGGCTGGGCAGCAGTCACATGCCAATATCTACTACATTGGACCAGCATCTAGAAAGCACCTAGTGTGTGCCAGGACCTGCGGCACGGAACTGAGTCATCATCAACCTTTACTTCAGCGTTTCTGTGGGCCTGGCACTGTTGTAAGTCACTTCCATGAATTAACTCATTTAATACAACCCCAGAAGTAGATTCTATAGTTATCCCAGTTTTACAGAAGGGGAAACCAAGGCACAGAGAGATTACTGCGCCGCATCCTAGAGGTTCTGATTTAATTGGGAGCCAATCTGGGCATCACATTCTAAAATGCGTCCTGAGCGGAGAGCTCCTGCTGTGGAGATTGACACTCCTGTTGCCCCCTCCTTGTCCTCCCAATAATACAGTATTTCATCACTTCTATGATGTACACATCTCTGAAATCTGAGATGTGCCTCACAGTCCATTGACAGCAGTTTGTCTTCCTTAGTGGAACATAAAATAATGGTTCATCTTACAGTCGTCGGTTAGAGGAAGTATAGTAATAGAAAACGAACCTCTACCGCCTGTGGGGCCTGCGCTGGGTGGCTTGCCCACATCGGCACACTCGGTCCACCCCCGGCACCTTCAGAGGGGCCACGTGAGCACTTCTGATGAGAAAACTAAGGCACCAAGAATTTGCCCAAGACCACCCAGCTAGTAGGAGATGGAGGCAGGGTTTGAACCCACAATTAATGGCATAATATTTATTTCTGACCCTTGAAAGGTGCTTTATAGTTTTCAAGCCATCTTCACATTTATTTTGTCTATGGAGGAAGACACTGAAATCATGACCTGTTCTGAGTTCCACACCTGACTTTGCAACCTATGAACGTGTGAGGCTTGTTTTTCTTTTTGTTTTTAACCTACCTGGGCTTTTGTAGATGGAAGCTGCTCCTAAGAGGAGAATGGGGCCAGGGAAATAGGCCAGGGCAGAGGCCTCTTAGATAGGGGTCCCTTGCGCTAAAGGTCAGCTTCAAGGCCGTCCCTGGCCGAGGCCCCGGGGCAGGGGCGGATGTCATTGCAAAGCCTCCATTGACTTCCGTCTGAGCTTTGTTTGTGAAGTCAAGGGGCTGGGCCTACAGGTGGGGAAGAGAGAGAAGGCAGGTAGGAATTTCCACTCCTTCCTGCCCAGAGCTCTGCAGGAAGCTACTGCCCCTCCTCTGTGTTTACACTTAATCTGCCACACCCCTCACAGTGGCACAGACTACACCCCTCCCTCACCCCCCCTGCTCGGGGCCAAATACCTTTCCCCTCACCCTGAAACACGTTTTAGCACCGGGGCTCTGAGCTGGGCAGGCCTGCAGGGGAAGAAAGGGGGAGAGTGTGAGGAGAGGCTGTAGTGGGGTGAGTAAGGTGGGAGGTGGGGGGTAGTCCGGGCTAGGACAAAGTTGTGTGAGTGATTGTCTTGAACTTGGCAGTCTTTCTTTTTTTTAAATTTATTTTGTTATCATTAATCTACAATTACATGTGCAATATTATGGTTATTAAACTACCCCCTTCATCAGGTCCCCCCCACCAACCCCATTACAGTCACTGTCCATCAGCGTAGTGAGATGCTATAGAGTCACTACTTGTCTTCTCTGAGTTGTACTGCCCTCCCCATGCCCCCCAACATTACATCTGCTAATCGTAATGCCCCTTTTCCCCCCTTATCCCTCCCTTCCCACCCATCTTCCCCAGTCCCTTTCCCTTTGGTAACTATTAGTCTTGGCGGCCTTTCTTTTTTTCTTATTCCCTGTTTCCAAGACCTTCCCTTCCCCTGACAACTCTTAGTCTCAGATAGTTCATTCATACCAAGGGAAACAGGACTGATATCAGCTTCTAGAGTGACCCTTATAAGAGAGAAGTGCATGTGGGCACTGTCCTCTTCGTTTGTGCATTCATTCTTTGACTTACTCAGTAATTTCTCTTGGTATTCCTGGAGACCCCCCATCCCATCTGAAAGCCTTAGCTGGGACATCTCTAAGAGGTTTGGTAGGCTGCTGTCCAAGCTTTGGGCTTTGCTGTAAGGACACACACCCCTGCCTTCTTACACAACACGTAGGTATATTGGCAGGAATCCAGGTTCTCTTTTTCACAAGTCAGTGAAAGGAAAAGTAATTTATCCTTTGAAAAAAAGTGTGGGGGACATTGCTTTAAATGAAAAGGGTGGATTTTCAGGTATGAACTGATGAGTTTATTCTAGTTTGGCTATGGGGCTGAGCAACTCTGGGCAACTGAGCAGAAGCCCACCCAGGATATCACACCTTGGGTGGAATTTCCAAACAGGGCCACTGGCAATCAGGGTTCTGGATTCATTTCTTTCTGTCCTTCTCAGTAAAGAAAGGGCTGACTGTGAGCTGTTAGGAGAAGACTCTGAGCTCAGAACTGGAAGAGACCCAAGGAATCATCTAGTCCAGAAGTTTACAGAGGGTGGAGTGGTGTAAAAGTAGTACAGCCTTTTCATAAACTTAATTTACGCTGAAACCCCAAATATAAAACAGCTATGTAATACGTAGCTCTGTTGAAGCGGGCGAGAGGCGGGTGGTAGCTGCACGCTCTGCTCCCCTGCTAACTCCCTATAGCGGTCCGAAAGCTCCCCTGTGGAACTCAGGTTCAGAGAACAAAAATAGAACCCCCTGAGCTAGGTCAGTGATCCATTTTACAAGCAAGGAAACTGAGTCAGAACAGGATAGTCCACCCTCCCATTGGTTCATGTTCACCCTGGACTCATGACATATCCTCTTTTCCAATGTGATCTGCAAAATCCTCCCCGCTCTTGAAGCTCAGCTCAAATGCTACCTCCTTGGGCAGTGTTCCCCACATCCTCTCATCCAATTCTGGCCCCATGCCCACCCCCCTTTGGTGCTCCCAGAGGTCCCTGCTTCTGCACCTCTCCTAGGATCAACGCTCCTTGCATTTCTACTCTTCTGGAGCAGGTCTGTTTTCCCTTACTGGACTGTTGGTTTCTCTGAGGTCAGGGGCACCTATTTTCTCTCAAGCACCCAGCCCACGAATAGGTGTGCAGTCACAGGGGAGCTGTTGACATGTTTTCTGGGGTGAAGGTAAGATGCTTTGTACAAGGGGTTGGGGATCTGCCTGGTGGGCAGCACTAGTTCTCAGCTCAGTTGGGAGGGCACTGAGTTTGATTAGACAGTTACTTGGAGACCTGGAGTAGGGTGGGGAGGGGACACACTTTAGAGCCTGGGGGCAGGGGTGGAATGGGTGGTGGCTCTTTTGCCCCGAACTGGCCCCTTACCCAGCCCCAAGAAGATAGAGAGCAGAAAAGGGGGGAGGGGAGGAGAAGCCAGGGCCCTACACCTACTACCCTCACTGATTTCCCATTTCTCTGGCATTTTAAGAGCTCAGACTCAAACCCTTCAGGAGCTTTTGAAACAATTAGATTTGCAAGTGCCCAGTGTTCAGTCTAATTGCTTAAAAGCCACTTCAACCTCCAATCGACCAAGAGTAAAGCCTGGGGGTTGGACGGCAGGGAGGGGATACCCCAGACACTCGGTCGCCCTGTTTCCCAGGCCTTCCTGATGACCAAGGCCTAGGCCAGAGGTGATTCCCAAAAGGTGGCCTGCAGTTGTCCCCAGTTGGCAGAGCCCCTATAATCTCCCTATACCTTCCCCAGCCTTTGCAGTAGGGAACCCCTCACATCTAATCTCTCCTACACCTTCTCATACAAATCCCAGCATCCTCAGGCGTGATTGGGGCAGGTGTGTCCGTGGCCAATTTTCAGAGTTAGAAAGTGACTAACCCCAGGTAAACAGGCCCAAGAGTATCAGAAGGCAAGCCTTAAGGTGTCTGACTCAAAGATGATGCTTTTCCTCTGGGATCTTCTGTGATTGGGGCATGGGGGGGCTTTGTAATCTTTAAGTCAGGTCCACCTCTCCACTCCTTCCTGACTACTCCTCCCCCAAATTCTGGTTTCTGTATAGAATTCTCTCTGGCCGAAGACCTTGCAATGCTTCCCATCAAGAAGGGTCTAGCATTCTGGCAGCCTTCAAGCCCCTTCATAACTTGACCCATCTCACCTTAGGTCCAGTCCACTTCTGTGCCTTTTCTTATGTTGTGCTCTACCTTCCACTCCTTCACCATCCAAATGAAGACCTCCATTTGTGTGCCTGCACCAGGCTAAGCAGCGGGAACACTGGGATGAATAAGCCATGGGCCCTGCTGTCAGAGTGACACATTCTAGCTGGAATATAGAAACACAAACAGATTAACTAATTCCTTTGCCAAATATTCCTGGAGCACCTACTATGTGCTAGATGCTGTTCTAGGCCTTGAAGGCATTGAGGAGAACAAAAAGTTGAAATCCCCACTCTCTTGGAGCTTATATGGTTGAAAGAGAAACAAGCAGCAACATGTATGCAAAGAAGAGAGATAAATAACCAGCCTGATGGAGATGACTGAGCAAAGAGTGGGAACAGCCTGTGCAAAGGTCCTGAGGCAGGGATGCCTGTGTGTTCAAGTAGAAGCAAGGAGGCCAGTGTGACTGGAGAAAAGATGGGGAGATGAGTCAAAGGGAACAGGGACCAGATCATGATATGGGCACTTCGTTTCAGCCAGGTCTTCGGATTCTAGAGTGAGGCGGGAGCCAGTGAGATATTGAGCAGGTAGTGACATGAGCAAACATATGTTTTAAAAGGCTCATTTTGGCTGCTGGCAGAAGACACCCTGGAGTGGGGGCAGAAGTAGAAGCAGGGAGATAGGAGGCTACTGCAATAGTCCAGGTGAGAGATGGTGACGGCATGGGTTGGGGTGGTGGTTGGGATCGGGAAGTGGTAAGATTAGAGATAATTACAATACAGTGTAAACACTCTATTATGACAGCACAAGCTAGGATTCCTGATGGACCTGGAGGCAAGGCTGGGCTGTTGAACAAGAAAGGATTGCTGGAGGTTTGATGACAGAGCTGAATCTTAAATGAGGAGGAATTGGTCCAGACAGGAGATGGGAGATGGGCCAGAAGGGACAGCATGCAGGGAGCTGGGATCAGTGTAAAGAAGCATCATTTAGAGGCAGGGAGTGGTGCGGGGCAGGTGGGGCTGGAGACACTGGGGGCTAGACACCAAGGGCCAGGGGCCAAGTTGATGGAGTTTGGGCTTTTTTCAGTGGGCAGAGGGAACCACACAGGATGTCAAGTCCATCCTTGTCACCATCCAATTTGTGCTGGAGAAAGAGCACTCCTGCTGTGGGGAAGGGGGAGGGCCAGGGCTGGGGGCTGGGAGGCCAGTTGGGAGGTTATTGTGGTGGCCTGGTGACAGACGAGGGCGTCCTGGACCACAGGAGCTGTGATGGGGCTCAGAGAACTGTTTAGAAAGGAAAGTCGCCAGGATGTTCAGACGCTGGCTGCTTGGATAAAAGGGACTGAAGAGCGACCCTTGTTCAGCTCCAGTACCTCTAGGCTAGGTATGAAAGGGCCCCAACTTAGGACACTCCTCACAGGGCAGGGACTCTGCAGAGCCCACAGGCAGCCATACTCCTGCTAGGAATACCCAGAGCCCCAGAATTTCCTGCCCCAAGGGTGGGGAGTCAGTGTGCAGGGCCTGAGCGGGCTGCCTCCCAGGGTCACCCTCCAGAGTGCAGCACACCTGAGCTGTGAGCTCAATGCAGGGGATGTGCCCATTGCTTGGGTGTGCAGATTAGGAGGTCCCCATGCTGCTTTGAAGTGAAGGTGGGGATGGGAAGGGAGGGGAGGCAGTCTGGGAGCCGGAGCGGGGGGGGGGGGTGTGCACCGCGGCAGTGTCTCCCTGCGACGCCTGTGCAGAACTCCAAAAAGCCTGTGAACCTGGCCTTCCAGATCTTTAGAAGGTCAGCACAGGAGAATAGAACATATTTTATTTAACAGTTTGTTAACTTGATTTATAACTTTTAAATATTTAGACATATGGAATGTGGGCCTCCATTTGTACTTTCACCTGGTCCAGGAGGGGTGAGTGGAAAACTCCCCAGGGCCGGGATTATGTCTTATTTGCTTTATTCATTCTCTCTCCCTCCCTCCAGCCCCTACCCCTGGGCCCCTGGGCCTTGGTAATTTCCACCCAGCTGGAAAGAGAATCAGATCCCAGCCTGATAGTGAGCTTTGTGGACTTGGTGTGGCCCGGGGGAAAAGGTTGGTCAGGTGACGAGCCCTCTGGGGTAGTGCAACCAGGGCAGGGATTGAGGAGGAAGCAGACTGGGCCCAGGGGCTGAGGCGCTGGGACGGAGGTTCAAAGCCCAGCTCTGCTCTGCAGGAACGGGTGGCCCCTGGGAAGGTTCAGGCCCTCAGGGCCTCAGTCCCCTCCTTGTAGGACTGGGTAGTGACAATAATCCCTAATTACCCCTGCCTTACAGGGCACAGGAGGAAGAGCAGGGAGTATCTGGCATGTAGTAACTGCTATAAAACATTTGTTATTATTATCACATGAAATGGCCCCTTTGAGGGAACTTTTAAGCCAAGCTAAGGGGCAGCTCCTAGCAAATCAAAGAAGGAGTCAAAGTTGGGTTTGGTGCCAGACCTTTCTCTTCCCACTTTCAGAGTTCCGGGGGGTGGGGGCCGAGGGTGTGTGTGATCAGTGATCAGGCCGTCCCTCCCCTTGAGTTCCCTCCAGGGACACCCCCTACCAGGCCTTCTGAGGTCCTTTGTTCTCCGTCTCTTCAAGCCCCACCTCCGAGATCCTCTCCTTCCCTGGAAGCCTGGCCGAGCTTCTCACTTGCGGATTCTTGAGGCCCAGCACTGTGTTGAGTGTGGTCGGTACTTGGTTGCGTTCTATCCTCATGACACTCTCTATTATTCCAGACACAATGACCCCTATTTTGCACAGGAGGAGGCTGGAGCAGAGAGAGGTTAAGTAATTTGTCTGGGATTTGAGCTGGGACTAGAACCCAAGAATGCATGGCTGGAATCCATCCTCTTTCCTGTGAGGGATCCCGCCTTACTCAGAGTTCCTGGGACCCTCCTGCTTAAGAGAGTTGGGGCCTGCTAGAGATAAGGCCCTGTCCCAAGACCTCAAAGGGGGCGCTTTGATGGGTGGATGGTAGGCACTTAGCAGGAGGATGGTGGGTTGAGATTCTGGTTTGTGGGGAAAGGAAGTTCTTCTGGTTTCTTCACATGAGCGCTGAGGACCTTCCAAGCAAAAACAAACGGAATGACCCTGTCTTTTCGAGGCCCTTGGGCCATGAGCGGGTCTGGAAAGGAAGGTACGTTGAGTGTTAGAAGTTCTGAGGCACAGCTTATTTTGGCAGTGGGGTTCCAGCTGCAAGGGATTCTACGGGGGTGAGGAGCTGCTCCTTCCCCACTCACCCGTCGCTACTGGGGGCCATGGAGGCAAGTTGGTGGCTCCTTGCAGAGCTGCCCAACTCGGGGAGCAAAAGCTCATGAAATGACACTGACTCATCACTCGCTTGCTGAGTGGAGGGAGACAGAGACACTTGATTCTGGTCCCTGCCCCCCGGAGCTTACAGCATTAGGAGGATGGATGCATATACTGGGGGAACACCATGTGGAAAGAGCATCACTGAGGCCTGCCTCCTCGTCCTGACATGTACTCACTGCGTACCTTGCGCAGTCACTTACTCTTTTTGATCTGGGTTTCTCGTCCATGAGATGAGAAAGGTGGGCTTGATCCCTTGGTCAAACCTTGTTTTTCCTCTTATTACAGGACCTGTAGTTCTGATGAAATCCAACACAGGACCCTGACATAAAAACAGAGCTGTTCTGCTTCTGAGAGGTGGGGGAGCCCACCTTCTCTGTCTTCCTTTCCTCTTTTCAGATAACTTCTGAGAGCAGTTCTAAATGTCTCTGACTGCAAGGCCTGCACCACACTGAGAAAGCTCAGGAACAGCTTCGTGGGAGTCAAGATGGCCTTGAAAGTTAGAAGGATTTTGATGCGTGGAGGTGTGGGGAGGACATAGGTGTGAGAGACAAAGATGCTGAGGTGGGCGAGCCAGGTCTGTGCTAGCACAGGGCCAGCCTAGTTGGCATGGAGGAGCCTTGGAAGACAGAAAGTGGAAAAACCTAAGAAAGTCGTTCCCAGGTGATGTCCATGGGAAGTTCACAGAGCATCGAGGGATAGAGTTGATTTCTGCAACAAGTGGGAACATGGGAGCAGGTTCCTTCCTGCAGAAGGGTGGGGTAGAGCCTACTGTGAGGGGGAGGAAAGAACCAGCAAAGGGGAAATAGTAATAATGACACGCCCACTTCAGAGGGTGGCTTGAAGGTGGAATGAGTTAGCATATCTAAAGGCCCAGAACAGTGTCTGGCACAGGAAGAATGAGGTATATAAGCTTTTGTTAAATACATTCAGACCAGAGTGGACCCTGATGTTGCCAAGGCTGTGTGTCTTTCCTGGCTTTTGGCCTAGCACTGGTACTGATGGTTTAGAATTTCCCCAGCCAACATCATGGTGATTATGAGATGTGTATGCACACGTGGTGGGGTGTGTGTATGTGCGTTAATGCAGGTGTCTTTCCTCGCCTCCCTAACATACACATGCCCTCAGTCCTTTCTCTGGAGCTGGTGTTCTGGCCAGCCCACCTTCCAGAGCTCCTGATTTCCTTCCCATCCTGCTCCAGGCCCACACCTAGTTCTCAGCCTCCTTGTCGATCCCAGAGTTCCCGGCCCTCCCTGAGTCCTTGGCCCTCCCACTCACCATAAATCTGTAACTGTGGAGTGGGGTGGGCGGGGGGAGGATGGAGTGGGATGGCGGGGAGGGGGCCCATGGGGGAAAAGCTGCAAACCAAACCAAGCCCAGCTAATGAAAACGGTGATAAATCTCTGTCTATCAGGTTTGTTGTGAGCACAAACATTGCCAAACAAGGGCCCAGATGGCCTGCAGGCCCTCCTCCCTATGGTCTGCAGAGCTTTAAATGGACATGGTTGCTTTATATATCTATTTACTACTTGGACACGGGGGATGATTGAGTCCAGGGGTGCTTGGCCGGGAAACACGAGACAGGCCAGGTGGAGCCCTCAGCACCCCAAACCTGAGCAGGACTCCTCTGGCCTGTCCCAAGCTGGAAGCAGCTCAGTGTGAGCCTTTCTGACACAGGCTGGTTGCGGGCAGCGAAAGTAAGAGGCTGCCCACCCCACCCCACCCCGCCTCCGCCTCCCTCCGGGCTGATATTCAGGCCTCCACGCCAGGCCTCAACCTGCTCCAATCCTCAGTCACACACCCTGGGGCGGTAGCCAGACCCAGCTCCCTACTGTTGTTTCCAAAGTTCTTCACACCCTGCCCAGAACGTTCCCTCCTTTCCATGTGGCCAGTTAAAGCCTACCCTGTCCTTCAAGCCCCACCTCCTCCAGGAAGTCTCTCCAGACCCAGTCCTCACAGACCTCTCCGGGCTCTGGGCCCTGGGAGCTCAGCATGGCCATCGTGGGACTGCTTCAGAGGCAGGCAGTCCTGGGCCTACATCCAGGCTTTACCACTAAGCCAAGGGATCTAGAGCAGGTCATCTGTCAGCCTCAGTTTCTCACTCTGTAAAACAGGCATAATTATGAGATGGTTGCAAGGATTAAATGAAACAAGTGTAGAATGTGCTTGGCAAAGTGAGGGGCACATTCTAAGAGCCTGCGTGTGTCAGCGTTTATTACTGGTGCCACCCAGTTGTGACTGGGCGGCACGCTTCTCGGTGGCCTGCCTTTTCAGAGGTGTGTGGGGGTGCCGGGGGGATCACCTGAAAACAGATTCTGGGACAAGAACCTGAGTGCAGACAGTTTATTTGGAAAGTGTCCTTGGAAACGGGAGGGAGGGAATGGGGACAGGAGACAGGAAGGGACAAGAGAAAAGCCAGTGAAGGATGGTTAATGAGTGGTTACACTGTGGCAATGGGGGCTCGCTACAGAACTACAGAACACATCACAGAATTGTTCTGTGCTGAGGTAGCCAGGGTGCTTATCCACCTGCTCCTGTCTTTAGTTGAGGCTGGGCTGTAAATCCCTGGCACTTCCCCGCTGCCCTGGGGGCTGAGAAAAACTACCGTGGGTTTAGCCTAGGAGATAACTGTGCAGGTGAGAAGCTGAAAGGCTAGGTAGGGTGGACAACTCCAGGCTCCTGGCCCCTGGCAGTCACAGCTGCAGAGGAGCTCAGAGGCAGGCCTGGGGGGAGAGGGTGAGGCCTCAACAGCATCCTTTGCATAGTTCTTCACTTTTCTATCCCTTATAGCCTCCAGCACAGAGCTTTGCATACAGTAGGCACTCCATTAACTATTTGTGTACCAAAAGGAGGTTTGGGATAAGAGGGGGAGAAACCTAGACTCTCCTCGATGTTTAGTATTTAACTCACTGTGAGATGCTGAGCAAGAGGCAGGAACCCTCTGAGTCTCATCTACTCCTTTTATAAATTTGGGACATTTCCACCTTCTCTGCTTATCCCAGAACCCTGTTGGGATGGGTTGGAATTGTCTTCAAGGAGTATTCAGGGCAGGTAAGGTGTGACTTGTGATGATGTCAGGTGTGTGTGTGTGTGGGGGGTTCCCCTATCCAAGCATTATTCAAGAAAAAGATGCCCACACTCTATGGTCAGAGCACACAGGTGTGTTCCCCTGGCCCTACTGGGATGCCTCCTGCCTCTTCCCTTCATATGATGCTTCCAAAGGTAAAGGATCCAGAAAGAAAAGGCCAAAGAGCTTTGAATTGCTCATTCCTCAGCAGAAAAGATCTCAAAGGGATCCAGGGGAATCCAAGAGGATGCTCTGTGGTTCCTTATTTGTAGGTCAGCAATGGGTTTTGCCAATGGTTGGTGAATGTAGAAACTATTAGGACAGAAATTCTTAACTCGGGAGCCTTGGAATCCCTAGGATGCCCATTGGTAACTTTTTGGCATCTCTAAATCTCTGAAAATACATATAAGATTGAGCACGTGGGCATACACGTGCACATGAACTGCTCTAAGTCAGTGATCTGGAGCTCTTAGCAAATTCTCAAAGGAGTCTGTGACCCAGGAAAAGTATTTGCTCTACCCTAAATCTCCTACTCAAAAGGGAGGATACTGAGGCCAAGAGAGGGGATGTGAACTGCTGGGTGACATATTAAGAGCTGCTTGACATCCAAGGTCTCTAACCTTGTTTGTCTGCATGGCTCACTTTGGTCTGCATGACCAGAAAAGCATGCCTGGCTCCCCAGGAGGCTGTGTAAAAACCCACTTGCTCCTGGGGAGACATCTCAAAGGGATGATATAGTCACTATTCCCTGGGAATGAGGGTGGGTGCTGAGGTCCATTTCCATGGAAAACAGAACGAGAGAGAACCAAACCAAAACTGAAAAGAAAAGGAAGTCCCCGTTACTGAGAAGCTCAGGCACATGGGCTGGCCTCAGTTTCCAGATGTGGAAATGGAAAAGATAATAGTGCTTACATCTCTCAGTTGTGGTAAGATTAAAGGCAACCAAGCAAGTGGAAATGGCTTATAAAAAGGCAAGCTGTACACAAATGCCAGGAATAATCATTACAGCAGAGACCCGGTGAACACTTGTTTTCCTGATGGGAGGAAATTGTGTATCACCTGGATGCCAATTACCCAATGTTGGACAATAGTGTAATTCTCCTGCAGGCCCTTGTAGCCTAAGAGCCTGGTTTTGGAGTCAAACCTGAATCTGCAATTTCAGTTCCACCACCTGTGAACATGTATGACCTTGGACAAATCACTTAACCTCTCTGGGCCTCAGATTGTCCATCTGCAAAGTAGGGACACATTCTCATTGCTTTGGGACATTATGAAGATTTGCTGAGTTAGTGCAAATGAAAATACCTATAATGGTGACTGGTACATAGTAAACGTTCAGTAATCATTAGCTATTTTGTTCCTGTTCCTTGACAGTTGGTACCTTTGGATAGTTTATTTGTTCACTGTGAAGGCTTTGTCTCCCCCCCATCTCTGTCTTCTCTGCTCACATGTAAAGTTCTGCAGCACAAGGATACGCCTGGCTTGTTTACAGTGGTATTCCCCAAGCCTGGCACACAGTGCGAAACAGATACTTGTTACATGAATGAGTGGAAGTGCAAAAGCATGTTTTTAAGGTTGGGAAAAACTCTCCCAATGAGAGAACACTCATCACTCTGGACCAGCCCCAAGAGGATCCGGAGCTGTGCCAAGAGCTCTGTTAGGGGTCAAGAGAGTTGGCCTCTGGTCTTAGCTCTGCCACTTAACTGCTGAGCCACCTCTGCCAAGTAGCTGGCCCTCTCTGGACCTCTTCCTTGTGTGCTTCCTCCAAAGCGTGGGAGCCCTGAGATCCCAGGGCTTCCCCCTTAGAGGCTGGCCTCCAAGGAGCTCCCACTAGCCGGGGAATGTGGGATTTCGGGATAATTCAGCCACTTAATTACTGAAGAGGAAGGAGAAGGGGGAGAATAAAGGAGGAGGAGGGACGCAATCCCGGAAGAAAAGTCAACAGGCGACTGTGGCGCTTGGCAGCTGCAGGTGGGGGTGGGTTTGGGAAAAGTCACGCTGAGCCAAAGCGCCAAGCTGCTGTGCGTGCCCCAGGAGCGTGTCTCCTTGGCGGCCTGTGAGCCAGGGCCTCGGCCTGCCCCTCCCTTCCTTGCGCGCCTCGCCAGTTCCCGCCGCCACTGACTTTCTGACTTCTTAACTTGTCAGCAAATCCCAGAGTTAAAAATGCACACGCACCCCGGCCAGCCGCCAGCAGGGCCGTCTGGCCGCGGCTCCAGATGTGGGGCCACCTCGCGGGCCGCCCGCCCCGCCGCGCAGACTAAACAATCGGCCTTGGCCGTGAGCGCCGCGCAATTCCAGATGCCGCGTCCCTCGCGCGGCGCGCTAATTGGGCCGCGGGCGCGAGGCTCAGTCAGCGCGGGCAAGGCCCTGCCGGGGGCGGCCTTGGCCCAGGGCCCGTCTGCTGAACTACCTAGAGCGGGGGCGGGGTGGGGTGGGGAACCGGGGGAGGGGGGATTGGGAGGGGGAAAGAGAGAGAGAGAGAAAGACTCAGGGAGAGACGCACGAAGAGAGGTAGACAGAAAGGGACAGTGACTTTCTCAAAGAGACAGCTACAGAGACAAAGGAAAACTAGAATCGCTGAGTTCAAATTTAGGAGACAGAGACAGGTAGGGAGGCAGACAGAGACAGAGAAAACAGAGGCAGGGCTGGCGGAGAATCAAGAGGCACAAAGGCTCCAAAGAAGTAAACAAGTAAACGCGGATGCCGGGAGAACCCGGCCCCTGAGACCCACATGTTTACCGCCAGGGCGCTCAGGCGTTACGGGTGTCCACCTCTGTTTTACATCCTCACATTTTATAATTCTTCCTAGACGCGGGCGAAGCTGGGGGCTGCGCCGGCCTGCGCGGTGATCTAGTCCTGGCCGCCAGGAGCCTAGGTGACTGCGCGGAGGAAGCACCTTCTTTCCTAAAGGAACCTGAGTCGTCCCGAGTTGGCTCCCAAATCTGCCTTAGAGACCTGGTCGCTGCGGGCGGGTGCTGCATGGGACTCTCATGGGACGAAGCAGGGGGATGCCCGTATACTGCAGGGCCACCAGGCAGCCTCTCCGGCGGCACTCTCCTTTCTTAGGTGCCCTGGGGCCTCCCCAGCCCAGGGACAGCAGGATGGCAGGTTAGCCGAGGCCCTGCGCAAGGAAGCCCACTGGGGACCACCCGGGGGAGCCCCCCCAGCCTGGTGTTTCGGCCCGGCCGGGAGGCCCGGGCGCCCCGGGGGTGAGCGCGGAGGGCATGCGGCGGCCCGGCGGCTCTTGGCGGCCCCTCTCTGACAATCTTTCCTTTGTTTGTTTTCTTAAATCTGGGAGGCCCGAATTCCTGCCGGATTCCGTAGGTTTCACTCAGGAAGGAGGCGCCCCCACCCCCACCCGCCTCTCACGTCGGGCCGGCTGCAGGGGAATGGCAGGTTCTTCCCGGAGGCCCGCGGCGCACAGCCCCGCGGCCCCGGCTGGGCGAGCGGGCGCCGGGCGCGGCGGAGAGTCCCGGGCTCCCTGCCCGCGCGCCACCAAGCAACCCCTCCGGAGGGCCGCCGGCAACCTCTGGGGAGATTTTTAAAAAAAGGCAAACCAGGAAAGTTTTAAAAGACACAAAGCGTAGCCCCCACGGCCCCCATTTCATTCCACACTCCTCTGCCTCTTACACTCCCCTCCTTTAAAAAAAAATTTTTGGTCTCCAAACTTGAGCCTCATTAATTTCCAAAAAAAATTTCCCCCAATAAAAGGCAAACATGGAAAGAAAAACAAACTATTAGAAAATAGAGGAGGGAGGAAATGTTATTTAAAAGGTTAGCAGACCGCATCATTTTCCAATGATATTATATACTCCCAGCAGTATCCAAAATATATATGGGCCCAGGGCCAAGAATGTAAAAAAAAAAAACTTGAAAAAAAATCCTCACTTAGACACAACATCTGGACCTGGGAGCGAACAAACCCCCCATTTATCACACTTAATCCTCCAATGAAGCAATCGACAGTTGACTTCTGTTTTGCTAATTTAGCTGCTTTCAAGCGCCGGCCCAGTCCAGACCGGGAATTAAGTGTCACTTCTGGAGGGCCTGCCCTGCCCCCGCCCGGCTTCCCTCACCTCCTGCGCCCGAGCCCTCGAATAGGGGGAAAAAGACCATTAAAGAAGAAAGAAACTTTTTATGAATTCCCTTTACCCCCGCCCACCCGGATCAGTGAAAACCTCCACTCTGACCTTCCTCTGCCCCCTCACCCAGTACCCAGCCACCCGCTTCCTTGGTGACGCCCCCTCCCACCAGCTTCCTCCCCGCTCAGACTCGGCTGAGCGACGGCATCAGCCGGCACGAACGCCAGCAGCTCCAGGCAGTCGCCCTGCTCACCGGCTGCTCCTGGGATTGACTATGTGCTGCCGGCCTTGTGCCAGACCCTGCCTGGTGTCCTGGCAGCTTGACCTTCAGGCGGGCACGGCGAAGCGGAGGGAGGGTCGTGGCGCATGGCGGTGGGAAGCCTCCATTCCCCCGGAAGTGGACGGGAGGCTGGAGGCCCCGAAGTGGAGGCCCGGGGCCAGCAGTGTCCGGAGACAATGGGATCCTGTGAGGGCGCAAGAGGGAGAGAGGATAAATCAGGGAGAGTGTATCATTTGAGGATTAGTCAATAAATCCCTGGGACCCTAGCCCAGTGGGGCTGGTGCCAGAGGCATGACTGGCCTGGGATGCAGACTTCCTTCCTCAGTAACCTTCCTTCCCTTCCCCAGGGACCTCCCTGGGTTTCCCTCTCCTCACCTCTCTCTGTTCATCTCTTCGTCTCCTGGCTCCTCTTCCAGGCTTTGGGGCTGAGGCCCAGCCGTCTGCTGTTCCCCTCCCCTGTGACTGGGGATAGCTGTACAACAGAGCAGTGAAGGTTGCAGGCTTAGGGTCCTGTCCTCAGATACCCATGTGCCTGTGAAGGAAGGGTACTGCCCAGTGTGCCCCAGCTTCCGCCTGCCCACTCCTCACTCACATCCAGCCCACCCCACCCCACAGCTCTCAGTCCTGGCAGAGTCCCTAAGGAACAGCCTGCACACCTAAAAGAGGCCCCTAGCACCCTGAATCCTAGTTGCCTGTAGGCTCTTATAGGGGCCTTGCTGAGCCTCACATTTCTTGGGGGGACACCCTCAGTTCTGGCCCTAACCCAGATATAACCTCAAACCTCCCTCCAGGGTTGTAGAAGCCTTATATGTAGAACATCCTCCATATGGACTGCACTCATTCCCACAGGCATTTATGAATGCCTGCTATGTGCCAGGCAGTGTGCTAGGGTCAGGATGTGGAGATGGGTGAGTCTTCTTGCCCTGGGAGCAAAGCGTCTACCTGGCTTTATTTTCTTTCCTATAAAATGTCATATTTTCCAGCTATACTTATTCAAAAAGCAGTCATGGAGCAGCTGCCATGTGCCAGGCACTGTGCTAAGCATGGGGGTTCAGAGATGATGAAAGATCATTCCTGCTTTTAAACTTGCCAGGGAGAGATAGACACGCCAACAATTAATTCTAAGACAGGGCAGAAAATGAGGTATTTATAAAAGCTTCAGGGTGTGCCCAGAGAGGAGGGACTGACTCATCCTGGCCGGGAGGGATGGAGGGCTGCAAGGGACCCTAGGGGGTGGCGTGGGGGGGTGCTCTTCTCAGGGGTAGTCTAGCCTCGCAGTTCCAGCAAGCGCTCTGCCGCCAGATGGTATGGCTCAGCTTCCTGCTCTGCCACATCACCTGTAGGGTCTAGGGCTTCTTAGACTGTTTGAGCCTCAGTCTCTTTATCTGAAAAGTGGGACTAACAATAGTAACTGCTTTGTGAGGGTCAGTGGATTAATACAGGGCAAGCAGCTAGCACATGGTGAGCTTGGAATGAATGTCCACTTTAATTATCTTTCTTCCAAAGGTTATGCACAAACCACCCTGTAGCCTCCCTGCCACCCTCCCCTTATCCTCTTTCCCCAACCTGAGAACCTGGCACAGTGCTGGGCACGCAGTTAAGTGGTGGAATAAATGGGTGGGTAAAATAGGAAATCTGTCAAATTTTGGCCCATGCGACACTAGGTAGGCAATGTTGTGCACAGTGGGTGGACCTGGGCATGTCATCTCCTCCCTCTGATACCTGGCCATAGGCTGGGTGAGCTGTGGTGACTGTTCTTTTTGCTCTTACTTTTCTGGAAGACAAGCAGAGCACAGCCCTCTGAAGCTTCCTTTCCCAGCTCAGCAGGAAGTCAAGAAATATATTCTAACCCGAGCCACTATTCTGTGACTGGTGTGAGTTAAGTCCTAACTTGCTGTGTGTCCTTCGGTAAGATTGTCCCCTCTCTGGGCCTTGGCTGCCTCATAGATAAAATAGTGGGTTGGACTGGATGCCCTCCTCCAAGCTCTGTTGCAGCTTTTGTAGTTTAAGTCTGTTTCTCCTTTGAGCTGAGGCGACCACACCTTCCCTTCTGGAGCCTGCTCATCGGAGGGTGTGGTTTTCTGCTCTCCAATTTCTTGGCTTTTCTCTGTGGTGTGTTCCCCTCTTTCTCCCTTCTTGCTCCACTTGGTTATCCTCTTCTCTTTCTCTGCCCTCCTCTTCCTCTGCCACTGTCCCAGGGCCTAGAGAGTGTTGGATAAACTGATGCTTGACTCCTTCCCCAGGCTCCCCCCTCCCATCTCTACTTGGCTTCTCGACCCCCAAACAGAACTTGGGTCTGAGCAGCCATGCCTCTCCATCTGTCCTCTTGGCTGGGAGTCTGTCCCTAAAGGCCTGGGTGGTGCCCTCACCCTTGATCTTTGACTTCTGAGTGAGAGACTGGCATCCCAGCTGGACCAAGAAAGAGCCTAATATGGGTCTTCTGTCTCCAGAGACGGATGTGCTCTGTGTTCCCACGCTGCCTCCCCCCTCAGAGTCCCAGGCTCAAGAAAGGGATCTGGAAAGGAAGCCGTTTCTAAGTCTAGCTGACACTCGGTCCCCAACCCACCTCCTTCATAATACCGTCTCCCATCCTGAGGCTGGGAGAAGCCCTTCCTTCACAGAAGCCCATGTGCCTGCAGGCTACTATTGTCTGTCACCAAAGAACCCCTTATTATTGTCAGGAACCACTTCCAGAGAGCCTACTGTGTGCTAGGTACTGTCTATGAGCCAAGAGAGGAGTCCCCAGGGAGGGGGTCACTGCCAGGCCTAGGCTCGTGGGCAGAGAGTTTGGCAATGTCTGTGCGTGGGCCCAGCTGGAGTGGCACCTGACGTGGAGCCAGGTCCTGGAGGCAGGTAAACAGGACGCTGTGTGCTGGGTGTGGTGAAGGAAGAGGGGGACACTGGGGGTGTGGGCACAATGGGCCATTGTGTGCTCTGGAGTCACTGTCACTCCTGGACTCTGGGCTTCCCCTTCCTCTCCATCCCCCTCCCCCTGTGCTGTACAAATATCAAGATATGTAGAAGATGAATTCGTAGCCATCTGCTTTTGGTCCTTGGCTTTTGCCTAGACCACCATGGGCCAAGATGGTATGGTGGATGCTGGCTGGCCCAGACCTAGTTTTTAATTCCCCAGCCAGGAGGGAACAAGGACAGAGCACTTGGTCACTGGGCTATGGTTGACAGAGATCTGACCAAGTCTGGTGATGGGGCTGGGCCACTAGGTAATGGTGTCTGTCCTTGGAAAGTCTCATAACTGTCCTAAACCTCAGTTTACTCATCTGTAAAATGGGCTAAGGGTGACCTTTGTCCTGTCTACCTCACAGTGTAGTGTGGTGTTGTGAGAGAGCCTTGGACACTGTCAAAGGCTGTACACAGGGCAGAGCTGACTGCTTTTACTTCTTTTGTGACTCTGCTACAAGACCCTTTCTGCGTGACAAAGTGCTCTTTCTTGGGGCAGGAGCAGGGAGAATAGATGACTACCCACATGGGACTACTGAGGACCTAAGGACAGGAATCGGGATTAAAATTCTCAGGCTATTCAGTCAGCCTTCATTCATTCACCACTCATGCAATTAACAAACATTTTTGAGCTTCCTGTGTATGCCAAGCACTTCAGGAACCTGAAGATGAACAAATACTCCTGCTCTCTGGAATCTCCTAGTCAGATGGGGAGGCTGAACACACACACACACACCCACCATTAACATATAACAGCAGCTAATATTTGTTGAGCACTTACTATGCGCCAGGAATGGTTTAAACACTTTACATGCACCCGTATAATCAGTCCCATTTTGAAGAAGAGGAAACTGAAGCCTAGAGAAGGTAAGCAAATTGCTTAAAGTGACCTGGCTAGTAAGTAAGAGTCAGGATTTGATCCTGGACAGTCTGTTTAGAGCCTGGGCTCTTAGCCAGTACATTGTACACACAACATACACGAACCTACCTCAACAAGGAAAAAGAAGAGTGAAGAGATGA
This sequence comes from Smutsia gigantea, assembly GCA_032199065.1. Classification (NCBI taxonomy): domain Eukaryota; kingdom Metazoa; phylum Chordata; class Mammalia; order Pholidota; family Manidae; genus Smutsia; species Smutsia gigantea. Next base: position 189,727 of record JAVSCE010007166.1, read on the forward strand.
TTGGGTTGAGGCTCTGAAGGAAGAGAAAAGGAAACACTAGTTAGTGTCCAGCTTCCACTAGGGCCAAACAGGCTTGACCTGCAGCTGGAAAGACTTGCAGTGTCTCCGAGAAGGGGTCCTCGATGTGTTTACAAGGCAGGAGGCTGAGTCAGTCGTCCGTGAAGACAGCAGAGAGGCTCTCTGATGAGGAGAGATTCCCTGTCATTCCTCTGCTGTGGTCCTTTTCAGCCCAAAACGCTGTGAGGGAGAGCCTCTGGGAGGTTCCTGGTGGAAGAATGTGATCTCTATGGCACATGTAAATCAGACTTCCCTAACCCCAGAGCCTGTTGGGCTCCTGCACCTTCTCTTGCTACAGGTGCTGGTGGCTGGGAGGAATTAAGTAGGGCTGAGTGTTCCAGGAAGCATTGCTTAGGGTTGGAAACCCACTTCCAAGTAGTTTAAGCAAAAGGAAAGAATTTGTTGCCTCAACTAACCAGGAAGGACAGGAGTGTGTGTGTGCACACACGCATGTGGGGTGGGAGTGGGGATTGCCATGCCTTAAAAGACACCATTAGCTTTCTCTCATGTTCTTTCTTGATCTCATCCATATCTTGGCTATGTTTTTGGTGTGTGATAGCCTCTTCCCCGCCTGAGCACCCCACACCTTGTATTGGGAGTAGGGAGGGAAAAAGTGGTCAAGGCTACTTCTCTGCTGGAGGATGGGGAGTGGTAGGTAGAAGAGCATGGCAATAGCCAAGTTCATGCTAACATATCAGAGAAAAGAGCATCTTCCACAACGGACACCCTCTATCTATAAAATCCTAGGGGAGGACTCCTATTGGCCTAGCTTGGGTCATGGCCCACCTCTTAACAAATCAAATGCTAGGAATAGGAAAATGGTGTGCAATGATTGGATTGGCCTGGCTTATGTCCACCCTGAGGCCTGAGGAGCTGGGAATTGTGACTGAGAGCCCCATACAATAGCACAGTATGGAGGAGTGGCCCCTCTGTGAAGGGAAGGGGTGCATTCAACAAAAGTGGACAAGGTTGCTGGGCAGACACCGACAATAAGTGTCTTCCACACAGGGGACAGAGGATACAATAGGTTAAATAGAGTAAATTTGGCACTCCTTGGAGCTTCAAATTTTAGTCCAAGATTTTTTTGGGGGAAAGATTTAATGACATTTTAAAACATTTTTATTTATAACACTCATAGCTATATTATGGAGTAAACTTCAAAGTTCATATAGACTTCTAAGATAAAATAGAAGATATCAAAAAAGTTTGGGGCTCGCAGCAAGCTATTTTCCTTATCCAACCTCCCTCTCACTCCTTGTATATTCTTTTCAAGTTTCTCTGGTGTTGAGGATGGAGAGGGGATGGAGATGGGGTTGGAAATTGGAGATGCACTGGGAATTTAAATGACATGGATTCTGGAGCCAGAAGGACGTGGCTTAAGGTCTTGCTCCACCATTTCCTAGCAGTGGGCTCTTAGGAAAGTCACATCCTTTCTCTCAGCCTGTTTGCTCACCTGTAAAATGGGTACAGAGATGCCTGTTTGGGGGAGGGGAAATGATAGGAATAAGTAATCTAATACTGAAACACCAGTCCAGTGCCTGGCTTGAAAGAAGACACTTTGTGAATGCCCGCACTTACTTCCCGCCCTTCCTGTGTCTGCAGTCTCCTTAAGCCTGCTCTGGCAATCCAGAGCCCTGCCAGCAGGGAAGGCCCCCCCTCCTCCCCCCATGGCCCCCAGCTAAACCTCTGCCACTCCTGGCAGAAACCTTATGAGTCTTTCCTTTTGGGAGCTATAACCATAGACATGAGTATGGTGATAACTGGCTTCGCCACCTTGTGGATATTGAATGGGCAATTAATCCTCTGTGAGTGTAGACACATCACTCACCATGGGGGAATTCACTGTCCCATGTTTCCAAAGCTCTTTGTACTGACTTCTCTTGTGGTCCATATTACTGGGCACTACAGCGATGTGTTCAGCTGTTTGTATGTCTCTTGCTGCCACTAGTGTATGAATTCTTGGAGGCAGGAATTGTTTGCTCTACCCTTGTATCTCCAGGGCTCAACATGGGAGCTGGCATGGAGTGGAGGCTCAGTGATTGCTCAGTAGCTTAATGAAGAAATGGGCAGAACTGCCGCCCTGGGTGGCTTTTTGTCTAGATAGCCACAGTGACCACCACTGTTTACTAGCTGTTAGAACGCACCAGCCGTCTACCGAGGGCTTTCATTTGTTCTTTCATGTAATCCTTAAAGCAAATGCATGTCAGAGGGCCTATTACTTGCCCCATTTTAGAGATGAGAAACGGAGACTCAGAGGGTTAAGGAACTTGCTCGCTGTCACAGCGTGGCCTGGAAATGGTGGCACTGAATGCAAATCCAGTCCTGTGGGAAGTCAAAGTCAGGGGAATAAACCTCTGTGTGCTTCTGTCTTCTGCTCAGGTTATAGAGAGGTGTGCCTAGATGAGGGCTGTGGTACGACCACCCCCCCCCAGAAAGGAAGCTGAAATGGGGTGTCCACTAGAGAGAGAAAGGGGTGGTGATCCATGAGGCTGCTGGGTGGGGCTGGGGGTGGGAGGAGGGGGCTCTTGGGGGTTGTAGGTTCATGGGGAAGTTCAAGGGGACTGGGGGTCTGGGGAGACCGAGGAGGTGGTCAAGTACCATAGGAGGAGGTGTCAGGGCAGGTCTCCCCCTGGGAACTGGCTGGGGCTGGGAGTAGCCCCTTTAGGTTGTTTTCTAACTGGATTGGGGGTGTTTAATATTAATAGTAATGACTCTGGTGGGAAGATAATAGGCCTCAGTCAGATTAGAAGGGGTAAACGCTTATCTCTGGCTGCTGAAGACACATGTCTTTCACCTGCTCCTTTAATATCCCCCCTCTTTCATTCCACCGCCCACCCCCCTCCCACCAGCCTAGAACAAAAGGGGTATTATGGGCCGGGGTGTTTTCAGGCTGCAGCCAAGGAGACCTCCCCTTCCCCCTCCACTCCCTGCTCCCCAGTTTGAATGAGGCTTTTTCCTCCTGTAAGAGATTAGCTCCATTTGACAAGGCAGTGAACTTTGGGAGGGGTGAGTGGGGGTCTCCTCCGGGAGCCTCTGAAGTGCAGCCCTACCGAATGGTGCTGGAGAGAGACCTGGAGAGACAGGCCTGAAGACAGACACACCGAGGCAGCGGCAGCACGCCAGCCAGATGCACAGACATAGATACAGAGCAGGAAAGGTATTGAGGTAGAATTAGACTCTGAGAACTGGGGAGCCTTCTTCCCTTACACACGCACTTCAGCGTGCTGGGGGAAGGGAGAGACAGACGAGGGACAGACACACAGACATCCCCAAAGAACCAAGGGACCGAGAAACACATGCCTACACACTTGTCACCAGACAGACTGACCCAAAGAGAGACAAAAACAGAAGGAGAGATGTAGGGACAGAGGACATAAAGACAGAGACACAAACGAGGATAGGGAGAAGGAAGGAGGTTGAGGGAGAAGAAGGAAAATGAGAAGGTAGAATTGGTGAGAAACGGGGGAAAAAAGGAGGCTTAGAAGGAAACCTGCAAGGCCGCTGGGCCCTTGACCTCCCAGGGCTGGCTCTGTGGACGCTGACCTTGGGCCCCTTGCAGAGTCAGGCAGCTCTGGAGTTGGTGCTTGCAGAGCTTGGAAGGACTAGGGGTGGAGTTGGAGCATGGGCAGGGGAGACACAGACAGAGAGAGAGAGACAGACAGACTACCAAAGACAAAGGCAGTGAGTTGGAAAGAGGTGAACAGAAAATGCCAGAGGGAAATGTGAATTTCTTTGATAAGGGAGCTCCCAGCTGCTGGAGGGACTGTCTGATGGACGGAGGTGTGGAGGCGATGTGCTGGGGGACACAGCTCTGAGTAGGCTTCTTCTTGAGGTCATGTAAGAAGAGGATCCATCACTTCTGCTGGTGGCAAGATGGAGAAAGGATGAAAACCAAGGGCCACTTCCACCGTTATTAAAATTCCCAGCCCCGGTCCCCTGTTAGAAAGGTCCAGGGGCACAGTAGTTAGACAGCAGGGCTGTAAACCACATCAGCCGTGGGCTCAGATCTCCGCTCTGACACTCTGTGACCTCAGGTAAAGGACAAGCACATCTTAGCCTCACTTTCCCCATCTACCGAATGGGAATAGCAACAGGCTCTCCCTCAAGGGTGGTTGCAAGGCTCCATTTAGGACAGTTAGAGCCCCACCAGAGACCCAGAGTAAGGACTGACATCTATTGGCTACACACTGTGTAGCCCCTGCTCTAAAACATCTTTCAACTATTACCTCATCTAAATCTCAGAACCACCCCTCCAAGCAACTGAAACACATGGTAAATCACCTACTATTCAATGGTGGAGCTGTGAGTTGAACAGGCAGTTGACACTCACCAGGGCCTCTCACACTGAGTACTGTCCTTATTAATAAGGGACACACAGTCCCCATCACCACTGTCCTGAAGGAGCTCCACAACCTTCCCAGAAAGAAAAACCATTTTTATATATCTAGAGGGGCTGTGGTTCGGGCTAGTGGAAGAGCAGGTCAGGCAGAGAGGTGCGCTGGTAAATGTTCAACAGTTGGCTCTCCAGGAGGAAAAAAAAGCACTCCTCCCCAATTTCCATGGTGTAACTGCTCCCACCAGGGTGACTCCAGGCTACCAAGGTGACCTTCACTGGCCGGGGAGTTGGGAAGAGATGCCAAGCCCGGGTGACCTGGCTCCCGTACACCGCTGACGAGGGGGAGCCCGAGTTGCCTTGGCAGAGGGATTACTCAGTGTGTCCCTCTTTACCCTCTGGGAGCTTCAGGGCTCATTCAGGAGACAGGGGACACCTGGTTCCCACAGTTGGTGCCAATGCCTGGGGTTGTACAGAAGGGTCCAATCCAATGGCACGTTCTGTTTGCAGAAGTTCAGATTTGTGAGGAGTGTGGGGAGGGGTGGGGGCATCTATTTTGTGTATCCCTCTGTTCTCTGTTGCTGGAAACTCCTAGAGGACAGGGACCCCTTTTCTCCTACCCTGATCCGTGGTCAGTTCCTGTACCCCCTTGCCCTCTAAAGCACCCAGAACACCCTTCTGGGTGCTGTGAACTCATGGTGTGTGGTAATGACAGTTCTGGGGGAGGGGGCACCAAAGGTCTGTGGGCCCCCTCCTCAGGGGCTCCCAAGTGCCTTCTGTGAAACCAAATACTCCCCCAATCGCCCACCAAGACACCTGACTCCCTCCTGGGGCCCACGCTGGGCGCAAGCCGTTTCCTGTCTGGGTCTTGGTAACCCCCTGAAATCCCAGCCTCCCTCCCCCGATCCCTTCCAAATGCTTATTAAGCCGTTTGCAAATCCAGGGCTGAACTGAACGGCATGAGTTTAATAAAGCAGAAGACAGATGCCATCCATCATGGGCCCGGGTGGGGCACAGTGAGCTGATGGACACACCCTCTGGCTGCTTCTAGGTCAGCCAATTGTACATCTGAACCGACTCCTCTCCTGGCCCACCCTGGTCACAGTCCCCATTCAGGACCCCCTCCTGGGGACAGGTGGCTACCGTTCAGGTCACATTCCTGCCTTAGACCGCACTTGGGAGACCATGGGCTCACTGTGGACAGAGAGTTTCTGGGAACTGAGAGAAAGGCCAGCCTAGCCCCTGCATTCCATGTGGCTACCAATGACAGGAAGGGCTGAGATTGGGATACAGAATTTACCTGGGAGCCCCAAACCTCAGCAACCAAGACAAATAATATTTTGATGTAATATTTTTAAAAGTCAAAATGAATGCCAAGAAAATCCATAATGAACAAGCTACCACAATTTTAAATAAAGGCAGATTTTTACTGATTGCCCATGTTGCTCAGTCTCTGGTAGGACTTACTGCAGCAATGAGAGCAGCCCCCTCAGACTCAGCGGGTTCCACAGCAGTCTCAATCTGACCCTCAAACTGTTCCTTCTGCAGTCTCCCCACTTCAAGAAAGGCAGCTCTGTCCTTCCAGTTGCTCGGGCCACAAAACTGGAGCCTTATTTGATGGCAATCTCTGACCCTACACCCCCTTTCAGGAAATCAGGTTGGCTTTAATTTCAAAATACAGCCAGAATTTGACCTGTTCTCACCACGTCCACTGCCACCCTTCTGGTCCCATGTCACCCCTCTGCTCAGAATCATCCCATGGCTTCCCATCGCACTGGGAGAAACAGCACAGAGAGCTCCAAACAGGCACCAGGAGTCCTGGGACTCAGCCCTGCTTGGGCTCCAGCTTGCTGTGTGTCCTTGGGCAAGTCACTTCTCTTCTCCGGAACTCTATGCCTCCTTTGGAAAAGTTTCCTTCTAGCTCTGACCCTGTAAGATTTTAAAGTCTCCCCTGAAAACCTAATGAAGTCTCTGGGGTCACTGTCTGGGCTCAAATCTGGATATCACCACTTTCTAAACAGGTCAGTTCGATGCTCTAGGCCTCTTTTGTTGCATCTGTAAAATGGGGACGATTATGGTCCCTACCTCATGGGATTGCTGTGAAATTAAAAGAGATGAGTGAATTCACGTGTGATGTCTCAGAAAGCATTTAAATTATTCCATAAATATTAGCTGGTTTCATTACCATTCATAGTAGATTAATTGTGGAGAATCCTAGAATGGTATAATTGGTTTTCTGCATTTTACCAAATATGACACTTGTGAACAAATGCAACAGCAAATCTCTTACCCCCAGGAAGTAAGATGGTCGACGAGGAGCCCAGGGAAGCCTGCTCTCCGTGTTTCACCTCTGGGCTGTCTTGGTTTCTCTCATTCCAGCCAACCTGCAGGGCGGCCACTGTCTGCCAAGGGGTTCCCACACCTTCATCCTCTGCACCCCAGCCTCCTCCCTCCTGCAGCCCCCGGACCAAGCCCTCCCCACCCACATCCCCTGAACGCACTGAGACCCAGGCCTGGGCTGCGGCTCACCTTTCACACCCAGATGCAGGAGCCGGGCGCGGGAGCCCTGCCTGGGGCTGGGCTGGAGGCCAGCTCAACATCTGGCATCGATTACCAACAGTGGCTGCAGAGTGGACTCCTCTGCCTGCCACTCACCTATCTGCCGGGGTGACAGAGGAGATGGGAAAAAGGTTTTCACAGCTGGAATAAATTGAGGGGAAGTGGAGGGGGAGGGTCGAAAAGAGACAAAAAACAACATTGAACTCAAGATGGAAGAAAGACAGTATTAGAGGAGGTAATGAAGAAAATATGTGTGAGTGCCTGTGTGTGTGTGTGCATGTGTGTTTGGGATAAGTGTGAGTGTGTGTTGGCAGGGCAGCCAGGGTAGTTTATTCAGTGTTATTTACTATTTTATTTATTTTGGGGGAGGCTGCCCACTCATACTGAAGACCGGGCAGCATCCTTATATGTGGCCTCCTGGGAATAAGAGCCAAGGAGGTGGGAAAGGGGGAACAGGAGGAAGGGAAGGAGGCAGGGCAAGGACGGACAGCGAGGTACCAAGTGGACAAGGAAGGGAATGGCAGAAGAAGAAGGGAACAGTAGAGAGACACGGCCCTGGGAGAGGAGAAGAAAAAGCCCAGTGGCCCAGACCACCATGGCCTCACCCAGCCCACTGCCCGGGCCCTGCGCTTGCTGTGCTGGGTCCCCCAGGTCGGGCCCCAGCAGCTATGCTGCTCTGTGGGTGACAGCCAGGGCCAGGCCTCCCTGCCCCGCTCCCTCCCCCACCTGCTGACCGCACAGGCTACTGCCCTCTCCCTCCTAGCCACCCACACCTCAGGCCTGCTGCACAAGTTCCCCTCCTTCCCCATCTGCTCCCCATTGACACCCGATGGTGCTTTCAATTGCCTGCTCATTAGTCACCAAGATCTTTCCCCTGGACCAACCCCCCTCGTCTAGCTTCAATGGAGCCAGGGCCAGCGGGGCCCCAACCTCCCACCAGGCCCGTTTGCAGCGAACTGTTCAGTAACAACCTTGTCAGAATGCAGAGAAGCTGGGGGATTGGGGACTTGTTGTGGGGAGCTAGTGGCCCTCATAGCGGATGGGGCCCTGGCAGTCCCTGAAATATGTGTGAGGGGCTGGGGGCAGGTGGTCCACTGTGAGCAGCCTACTTTAGGCTACTAACACCCCTTCATAACATTATCCCTGTTGAGTCCATAAAAGCCCCCTCCAGTGTTACAGCATTTGAGACACTATTAAGTTTTAAGGCCTTGGACCTCCAGGGAGGAGGCACATTGACACTGGTGTTTTGTGGGCTCTTGGTTTATGTGGCAGTCAGGAGGGAGACTGACTGCAGCTGTGGGTGAGGTCGAAGGCCTTAGAAAGTGGCAACTGAGGCCCAGTGCAGGGCCCAAGATTTCTCCCAGTGTCTTGGTCAGTGGCTCTCAGATTGTCGAAGACCGTAGACCAGCAGGGCTGGGTGAGCAAGGAGAAGACAAGGGCTTTTCCTAGCTTCGGGCTGGAGGAAGGGATGAGAGGCTCCAGGTCTTTACAACTGACACACTGTCTGCCATAAGCTGCTGGACCAGCTGTGGCTCCTCTGGGATGCCCCATGTTCTGGCCTCCTAGCCTGCCATCTACTGTGGACAAAGTGGCAGGTGTACTCCCCCCTGCCCAGCTTTGCTGCCTCTCTCCGCTGGAGGCTGGGGCTTTTAGCACCCACCCCACCTCTCCTGGACCCTCTGTGCTCTCAGGCCACCTCCACGAGAACAGCCAGAGGGCCCCTCAGGGGCAGTGCAGGCAGGCAGAGAGGCCCTGCCCAGGAGCAGGAAGCCTGTGTTTGAATATAGGCCCTGCCACTTACCAGCCATGGGACCTTGGTGGCATCCTTTGGGCATCGCTTTTCTTACCCATGACCAGACAGGGTGAACTAGATAATTCCTACATTTGCACCAGTTCTCTGAGTCCAGTTTCATTTCAGGCACATGGTGAAGATAATACAGGTTCTGTTCCAAACCACAGCAATAAAGCAAATATCGCAATAAAGTGAGTCAAATGAATTTTTTGGTCTCCTATGGCATGTAAAAGTTACATTTACACTAGGCCATAGTCTGTTAAGTGAGCAATAACATTATGTCTAAAAGGCAATGTACGTACCATCATTTACAAATACTTTATTGCTAAAAAAATGCTAACTGTCATTTGAGCTTTCAGGAAGTCACAATCTTGTTGCTGGTGGAGGGTCTTGCCTCAGTGTTGATGGCTGCTGGCTGATCAGGGTGGTGGGTGCCGAAGGTTGGGGTGACTGGGGCAATTTCTCAAAATAAGACAACAGTGAATTTGCCACATTGATTCACTCTTCCCTTCACTAACAATTTCTCTGTAGCATGTGATGCTGTTTGATAGCATTTTACCCACAGAACTTCTTTTCAAAATTGGAGCCAATTTTCTCAAACCCTGCCACTGCTTTATCAACTAAGTTTGTCATATTCTAAATCCTTTATTGTCATTTCAACCATCTTCCCAGCATCTTCATAGGGAGCAGATTCCATCTCACGAAACTGCTGTCTTTGCTCATCCATAAGAAGTGAGTCCTCATCTGCTCAAGTTTGATGATGAAATTGCAGGAATTCGGTCACAGCTTCAGGCTCCACTTCTAATTCTAGTTTTCTTGCTATTTCTACCACAGCTGCAGTGACTCTCCCACTGAAGACTTGAACCCCTGAAAGTCATCCATGAGTTCTTCCAAACTCCTGTGATTGTTGATATTTTGATCTGTTCCCATGAATCATGAATGTTCTTAATGGCATTAGAATGGTGAATCCTTTCCAGAAGGTTTTCAACTTACTTTGCCCAGATCCGGCAGAGGACTCACTACCCTTATTCTTATGTAATAAGACTTGGAAATTGAAATTACTCCTTGGTCCATGGGCTGCAGAATGGATGCTGTATTAGCAGGCACAAAAACAACATGAGTCTCACGTACACCTCCATCAGAGCTCTTAGGTGACCAGGCACATTGTCTGTGAGCAGTAACATTTTGAAAGGTATCTTTTCTTCTGAGCAGTAGGTCCCAACAGTGGCATTAAAATATTCAGTAAACCATGTTGTAAACAGATGTGCTGTTACCCAAGCTTTGTTGTTCCATTTATAGAGCACAGGCAGAGTAGATTTAGCATAATTCTTAAGGGCCCTAGGATTTTCAGAATGGTAAATGAGCTTGGCTTCAACTAATAGTCACCAGCTGCATTAGGCCCTATCAAGAGAGCCTGTCCTTTGAAGCTTCGAAGCCAGGCATTAACTTCTTCTAGATGGCATCTTCTTCCAATAGAAGGCTGTTTCATCTCTGCTGAAGATCTGTTGTTTAGTGCAGCCCCCTTCATTAAGACTGTGGACAAAGTGAGGGTTCCTGTGGCCAGGATGCTCACCTGGCCCTGGTCGGCTAGCTCACTATACACGTGTGGGCAAACGTTGTTGTTGACTATATTAAAGAGCCCTGCCCAGGGCTCTGGGAGAAACAGTGGCAGGGCTGCAAGCCTGCAGGAGAGCAGAGACGAGGCTGGAGTGGTGGCAGCGCCAGGGACGGAGATGGAGAGGGCTGCGTGGGTAGAGAGGCCCAGAGGCAGAGACCGGCTTGCTGCATGCAGACTCACTCTGGGCGGACAGGATTCTAGTGATTGACCTGCCACTGTGGAAATAAAGTTGGGTATAACCCTTTCACCCCAAGAACGTTCTACTATCATTTCTTTGGTCACTTTGAATCCATAGTGAACTTGCCTGGGGCTGAAACCCACTGGCAAGACAATGACTGTAGCTAGATGTTCTGCATAACCTACTGCAGCTTCTCCATCAGTACCTGCTGCTTCGCCTGGCACCTTTACATGGAAATGGCTTCTTTCCTTAGACCTCATGAACCAACCTCTGCTCTCTTCCAACTTTTCTTCTGCAGCTTCCTCCCCTCTCTCAGCCTTCATAGAATCGAAGAGAGGCAGGGCCTTGCTCTGGACAGGCTTTGGCTCAAGGGAGCGTTGTGACTGGTTTGATCTTCCATCCATACCACTGAATTTTCTCCATATCAACAGCAAGGCTATTTTGCTTTCTTATCATTTGTGTGTTCACTGGAGGAGCACTTTTAATTTCCTTCAAGAACTTTTCCTTTGCATTCACAACTCGGCTGTTTGGCACAAGAGGTCTAGCTTTCTGCCTACCATGGCTGTCAACATGCCTTCCTCACTAAGCTTGATTCAAAGTAGGAGGCGTGTGGCTCTTCCTTTCATTTGAATACTTAGAGGCCATTGTAGGGTTATTAATTGGCCTAATTTCAATATTATTGTGTCTCAGGGAATAGGGAGGCCTGAGGAGAGGGAGATGAATCGCTGGTCATTAGAGCAGGCAGAACATACACATTTACCGGTTAAGTTTGCTGTCTTATGTGGCTGTGGTACGTGGTATCCCAAAACAATAATAATAGTAACATCCAAGATTACTGACCAAAGATCACCATAAGAAATATAATAATGGAAAAGTTTGAAAGATTGGGAGAATTGCCAAAATGACACAGAGACACAAAGTGAATAAACGCTGTTGTAAGAATAATGCCAATAGCCTTTCCTAATGCAGGCTGGCCACAAACCTTCAATTTGTAAGAAATACAGTATCTACAAAATAAAGTGAAGCACGATAAAATAAGGTATTTCTGTACTTTTGAGAGGAGTGAATATTAGATTCGAGTGAAAATGGAGCACACTTATAATAATAGCTAACTTGTTTGAGCACTCACTATGTGCTAGACGTTTTGCATGTATTCTCTCGCCTCAGCTTCCCTCTGCTGTAGCAATTACCCATTCCTACTTGACCAGCAAGGAAACCAAGGTAGTGAGAGAAGAAGCATCTAGCTCAGGGCTCACCGATTCTAGGGCCTGTCGCTCTACAATGATCAGCCCGTTGCATGGTCCTGACCACCTTTAACCTGTTACTTGCTAGCATTGTACACAAGGGATTATAGGTGGTGGGAAAAGTACGGCCCTGGTCTCCTAGCTGTCCTCAGTTCCCAAGTACACGTTCTTCTGCCTGATTCCTCTGAGCCTCATTTTTCTCCTCTGCACACTGGGTCTACTGACGATACTAACGGTACCCCCGTCATTGGCTGCTTCGGTGCTTTGGGAGGAGGAATGAGAAGGGCCATGCAGAACACTTAGCATAGGGCCGGCCCCTGCAGTGGGCTCCTTCCTGTCATCCTCACAGGTTGCAAGATCCCAGCTTCAGCCAGCTCAGGAGGAAAACCACTCAGACAGAATTCATGTAAGGAGCCAGTGCAATGCGGTCTGGAGGCAAGAGGACGCTAACTCACCCTGCCGCCAACCCTCCACCCGCCTCTCTTTTCCTCAGTGCTGCCATTTGGAGCTAATAGTCATGAAAGCACCTCCGATTTATCAAGCACTCTCTTTAGCATTTCAATTCAATTCTGCAAATATTTACTGCATGCTGACCCTGTGAGAAAACTTCACATCATTACCTTCTCCTAACTGGCAAACCCTTCCCTCAGCCGTGGCACACATAAGCCCATGCACACACAAACGAATGCACAAGTGTATGCACATGCTCACATGCACATGTACCCACACACCTGCACACCAACGTGAGCATGGGCAGTGTGCACACACGCTCACATGCCCTGACATATTCGCAGGGCCGCTGCTTGCCCTCTCCACCTCCCTCAGCCTTTCCATAGGTTGCGCCCTTAACTTAGTGTGCTCGCCTTAAACTCTTAGACTCCAAGCAGCCTGGGACCCTGACCTCCTGCCTTACCCTGCAGAGGCCTACCCGTGAGGGTGGTTCAGGTGGGTCACAGAGAGGCACTGACTTGGGTAATTAGCACATGGCCCTGGGAGTCCGCAGGCTTCAGCTCAAATCCCTGCTCCTTAGCAGTTCTGTGACTCTGGGCAAGTTGCTTAATCATTTTTTTGTGCCTCAGCTTCCTTATCTGTAAAGTGGGGGTGATGATAGCCCCTCCCAGGGCCCACAGGGGGATGAACAGGCTAATACACCTGGCACAGCGTCTGGTGTGCCGCCAGCCATGGTGACATGATGACAGGTGTGTAGACTGGTTTCATGCTGAGGTCATGCCCCCACGGTGACATGTCGCATGCCTGGGAGCAAGCCCAGCTAAAACACATTTTCCCTCAGCGGTCTGTGATCAATGCCATTACAAGCCTTCGGGCTTAGGGGCGTAACCTCTATTTAACTATTCCTGGAATTCAACAGCTTATTGTCTTCAGGTGAATGGGTTTTGCATCTCCCTTACAATTTGACTCTAGTTATCGGAAGGTTCCTCCCCGCCTTTCTTCAAAAAACATTATTGCCCACTTCCTATGTGCTGGGCGCCAAAGACGCACAGGTGAACAGGATGCAGTGCCGGCTCCCAAGAAGCACCCTGTCTAGAGGGGCAAACATACCCTGATGAATGGAAGTGTGGGAGTTGAGGGGAGCTTCCCGAGGATGGCGGGGAATGGGAGTGGGGGCGAGTGCTCAGTCTCACTGAGGGAGGTGATGGAGGACGTTACTGGATGAAGGGCAGGGGGCCAGCTGGGCTTTGCACACAGGGCAATGCTGGTGGGGGTGGGGTGGGGTGGGACAAGGAGGCTGGGCGTGGTGCTGAGGGCGTGACCATGGTGGGGACAGATGGCACCTTCACGGAGATTTTCCTGAGTCTTCTCTGCTGCCCTGCGTTTGGGGTTCCTCTACCCCGTCCTGGATTAGATTGCTGTGTCTGCTGGTAAGCAGCTGGCTTCCTTTTAGGAGCCTCGCTTATTGAAAAATATATCCCTTTTAAACTTGAGAATCCCTATGGACACAGTGACATGTTGAGGCCAAGAGAGGTTTGCTGGGCTGGCGGGGAGGGCAGAGGGACGTCTGGCGATGTCCTCCTCCCCAGCTCACTGGGGCACACTCTCACCTCTAGGTCTAAACTGTGTCTCTCTTTTCCTGCCTTTTGGGTACGTTTGAGTCAATGCTCATGTGCTGTGAAGCCACTGCAGCGTGTCATGGGAGCCCTTACCCACTGGCAGGGCTCGGTCACCTGGCTGTTTCATGCTCAGCCAGCCCGGGTAGCATCCGTTTGCTTTCCTGAGGCTCAGAGAGGTGATGTGTGGTAAGGGCAGAGCTAGGGCTGCATCCAGGGCTTTGCCTCACCTCCATGTTCCTTGCCTGCCTCCTCCTGTTTCCCACAGTGGTAATGGCATCTCAGCCCCAGGACCCAAGAGGAGGCTTCAGTGCCAGGGGAGTAAGGACAGGCTTTATAGGAGAGGCAAGTCCAGAAGTCCACTCTTGGTCCCTGCCCTGGGCCACCCTCCCGCTCTGGGTCACTTGCCTCCATTGTTCCAGTTTTCTCCAAAGTTCTATTAAAAACAATATTCTTATTGATGTATAATGTACAGCTAGACATGTGCAAAGATCATTAGTGTACAGTTTGATGAATCTTTGCAAACTGAGTAGAGCCACTGGAGAATCAGAGCTTTTGTGGAATATTGTGTCGTGCCCCTCGCCATTTACTGCCACCCACTCCCCAGGAGTAAGAGTAACCACTATGCTAGCTTCTAAGACCATAGATTTATTTTGCCTGCTTTTGAACTTCATATAAACAGATTCATACAGTATGTAAGCTTTTTTGTGTGTGACTTCTTTCACTCAATATTATGTCTGTGATGTGAATTTACATTGTTATGGTGGCGACAGCACATTCTTTCTCATCCCTTTGTAGTAGCCCACTGTGTGAATCTACCTGTTTATTTCTGCATTCTACTGCTGAGTTTTCCCAGATTTTTGCTACAACACACATTGCTATGAACACTTGCAAATAAGTAGAACATCTGGAGTAGGCATGTGTTCAGTTGAATTAGGCAATGCCAATCAGTCCTCAATAATTGTTGAACCAATTTACACTCCCACCTGCAATGCCTCAGAGTCCCAGTTGCTCCTCATCCTCTTTGACATTTGATATTTTCTGTACTTTATTCTAAACACTTTGCTGGATGTTTGGTGGTATTACATTATGGTTTTAAGTTTTTGTGTTTCTAGGATAACTAATGAAATTGAATCCCTTTCCCTGTGTTTATTAGCGATTTGGATGTCCACTTTTTGTGAAATGCTTATTCAAGTTCTTTGCCCATTTTCCCATTGATTTTCTATCCTTCTGTTGTTGATTTGTGAGAGCTAGAACCTCCTGGAGATGAATCCTTTGGTGGGTGTATATTCTGCAAGTATCTTTTCCCAGCCTATGGCTTGCCTTTTCACTCTCTTTAAAGTGTCTTTTGATGAACAGAAGTTCTTAATTTTACTGTTGGACAATTGATCAAATTTTGTCTTTCATGGCTAACTGCTTTTCAGGTCCTCTTTTTAAGAAATCATTGCCCACTCCAAAGCCATGAAGATATCCTGTTTTCTTTTTGTCTTGGTTCTCACATTTGGATCTACAATCCATCTGGAGGTGATTTTTGTGTATGCTGTGAGGTAGGGGTCAAGATTCATTTTTAAAATATGGGTTAGCAGTATCTTGACCTCTGACCCCACCACTCCCAATGAAAGACTTACTTTAATCAAGAAGGGCTTTTGTTTCCAAATGTGTCTTTTGACAGCCAAATTCAGAAAGAGTCCTCTGGGCCTCTGTTGTAGGGACCAGGGCAGAGCTCTCAATGTGTGAGGCCTTGAAAATGCCTGGCTCACTTCTTCCAAGGGAAGTGGCCTGTCACATGAGGCAAATGGGTTCAGAGATGAGGCACCTCCCCCCACCTTTCAGCTGGGGTTCTATCAACCACTGAACTCCTGTGACAGCATTTAGGCATGTCCTGTGGATTCCTAACTCCAATGTTCCAGTTCAGAACTTGGTACTTTCTGCTTTTTTTTGCCCACATTTATTCACTCAACTGATATTTAGTTGCCTATTCTGTGCTGGTCCCTGGGGATACAGCAGTGGACAAAATGGACAGCAAATCCCACCCTCATGAACCTTATATTCTGGCAGAAGGAGAAAGGCAATCAGAATATAAGTAAGTAAAATGCATCAAGAAAAGTATGAAGGAAGATGTAAATTGCTATGGAGAAAAACAGTAGGACAGAGGGACAGCAAGTGCTAGGTGGTTAATTTTAAGTTGGATGGTTGTGGGAGGGAAGCATTATTGAGAAAGCAACATTTGAGCGAAGACCCAGAGAGCCATCATATATCTGGGGGTAAGAGCATTTGAAGTAGAAGGAACAGTGAATCTAAGGCAGGAAATGGTTACACAGTTGATGGAAGAGCTGTGAAGTCAAAGAACTATTGGTGAAGCAATTTAGTGGAAGCCACTACCACCCCTAGGGTAGAGAGACAAAAGGAAGAAGTGGTGTTGTTAGAGTCCAGGGACGGGGTTACCCAGCAGAAGCTGCAACCATGGGTCTGAAAGGCTTGAAGCTGGAGCCATGAAGGAGATGTGGCTAGAGACACTACAGGGGATAGAAATACTCCACTTTTTCTCTTCCTCCCACCCTCCAATCTCCTGCCAGTGCCTCATATTGGCTGAATGTGACCAGCAGTCTGCTGATACAGGAGTTGGTAAAAGCAGTCTACAGGAGCAGTCCTCTGAGGTAGAGAGCAGAGCAGGAAAGAAGAGAACTGGACTTGAAAATGGACCTTCCAATAGTGAGATACCACCTCACACTCACTAAATGGCTCAAATGAAAAAGGCTGATCATACCAAAGGCTGGCAAAGGTGGGGAGTACCTGGAACTCTCTTACCCTGCTGATGGTGTGTAAGATAACAAAACTGCTTTGGAAAACTGGCAGTTTCTAATAAAGTTGGAGATACACCTAATACAAGATCCAGCAGTTCTACTTCTGAGGATATACCAAAGAGAAATGAAAACCTACATCCACAAAAAAGACTTTGCTAGAATGTTCCTAGCAGCACTGTAATAGCCAAAACACTGGAAACAACCCCAAACATCCACTAACAGGAAAGTGGATTAAATTGTGGTAAATTCATATGATGGAATATCCATTACAATAAAAATAAACTAACTGCTGCTACACGCAACAACATGGATCTCCAAGACATGCTGAGTGAAATAAGGGACACAAGGGAGAACATACTGTGTGACTCCATTTATATGGGAAGTACAAAGACAGGCCAAACGAGTCTGTATTGAGAAAGGGTCCAAAAAGTGGTTGCCTGGGGGAAGGAGGGTTGACTGAAAAGGGGATCCAGGGAGACTTTGTGAGATTATGGAAAGTCTCCACCCTGATCTGGGTGTTGATAACACACCTATAATCGACAAAATTCATCAGCTCTACATGTGAGATCTGTGCATTTTTTACTTTATGAAAATTATACCTCAATAAAAGAAGAAAATGCAAGAACATAAAAAACATCTTAGACCTTTGGCTCCTCTTCTGTCACCAGCCTGGCTCAGGTCATCCTCACAGGGCTGGGGCACTGTCTCACCTCTCAGCTGTCGGTATCTGCAGCCTCTCCCGGCTTTCCCATCCTGCACCCAGCAGCACAGCCGTCTTTCTCCATCAGCGGTGGAGGAGAGCAAGGGGCTCTAGACTTGGGGCCCAAGGATCCCAGTTCTAATCTCAGCTCCAGCTCTGGCCAGCTGTCTTTGGTTGAGCTACATCACTTCTTTCCCTTCATCATCTGAAAATGGGGTAACAGCACCTCCTTCAGAGGATTGCTGGGAAAATGACAGTGGGAGAGTATCTGTGAAAGAGCTACAGAAACTGAGGGATTCAACCCCCATAGGGCACTGCGCCACCACTCAACGGCGTAGGAACCTTGCATGGCAGCCGAGGCAGATTGGGTCCTCCGTCCCAATTCCTCACTCCTGGTAATAGGATTCTACACTCTCTGTCACGTGACTCTACTTTCCCACTACACCGATGGTGGCCTTGGTCATGTGACTTGCTTTGGCCGCTGGTGTATTAGTGGATGTGAGAAGAGCACAGGATTAAACATGTCTGTGTTGCTTGGCTTGGACTCCTGAGCTCCTGTGATTGCCATGCAGAATCCAAGGGGAATGTGGCGGAGTCTTGAGCCCAACCCACAGTCTGAGAGTGAGAAAAACAAAGGCTTGTTGTTGCAAACTGGAGCATTCATGTGATTTTCCAGGAGCATTACTGTGGTAATGGCTGACTAATGTAGCCTCAAGGTCATCTCCAAGCAGATCCCCCATTTACTTGTCTCACCAGCCACTCAGCTCCAGCCAGACCAGTCCATTCAACATCCCATGAAGCTGAGCACGGCCTCTCACTCCCAGTTGCCCAACTTAACGTGTGGTTTTCCATCCGTATCCTTCCTTTCTTACACGCCAAAGTTTTTCTCCCTTCACTACACCAGTCTGTACTGGACCATACCTAATCTTTCAGGGACAACTGAAGGACCACTTCCCTTTGGAAGCTTTTCTTCACTGCTCACCCCCATCCCGCCCCAGGGCAACCTCCCCCTGCTGAGCTCCTGAAGCCTTTCCAGCTTGTGCCTTCATGCGGTGCTGAGGACATTCTGACCAGCATCACTATTGGCTTAAATCTTCCCAAATGAATAGCGATATCCTTCACCCATAGCTTAGGAGCATGGAATTGTGCTTAGGAGACACCTGTTGAATGAATGAAGAAATGAAGGAATGACAGCCCCTGTGTAACTTCTGCAGAACACCCAACTGCCCTGAACTTGTGATTTCCAAGTCTAGCTTCAGGCCCAAAGGCAGAATACAATTAGGGTGGAGAAGAGGTCCTGAGCATCACCCACTCAGCAAGAGAGAGAGGACATACCTCCCCCATGGGGTCAAGGGGAAGAGAGAGGTGATAGCCCTAACTCTACTCTTATCCCTTCCCTGTCCCTATCCCATTCCTTTTCCTGTCTGTGTTGCTATCTCCTTGAACAGCTATAATGACTTCCTAGACTGTAAACCATCAACCACACAGCTGGAATATAGATCATTTTACTTCTCGGTTTTCATCTTAGAGTGGGTACCTGATGCTTTGCATTTGTGGCTCAATATATGTTTAATGTCTGATAGAATGAATGATGTGCTCTTTTAAAGTTTGATTGGAAAATTACTTTATATTCGGCAGTTTGGGGCCCAGTCGTCCCGAGTTCAGAAACATTTAAAAACTCCAGCACCAGCCATTTGGGGTTTGGGGTAATGATGGCAGAAACCAGCATCCTTTGGAAAGTTAAGGGGCCAAATGGCAAATCTCTGCTGCTTGAAGGGGCATTTCAAGTGGGCAGGGGTCATTCATTAGAAAGTCCCTCTTCAGAAATTCCCCCCATGCTCACACATCCAACAAATGAAAAAAACATGGGGTTAAAAAGCCCCTCTTTTAAGACTCAGTCGGTTGAGGAGGATGCAGTCACCCAACCAAGTGCTCAAGAACTTGGTTGGGTAATATTCTGGGCAATAGGCAGAGGAGAAGAACGTCTTCTCAAGGTCAGACTCCCAGAGCTAAGCTGGTGGCAGAGTGGGAGCTCCAATCTAGGTCCAGAGGAGCACCAGAGAAGGTCAACTGAAAGGGGTAGGTTTCCAAACAAATGTTCCTCATTCTGCACTTTTACCTAAGACCCTGGAGCCTAGAGAGGCCCACATATAGAGGGTGGGTTATCTTGAGCCTCCCTATAAATTCCTAGGCCTGGGTCCACACCCCCTCAAGGTGGTGGCAAGGAGTAGGTGCTGGTATAATCCTTGGTGGGAGAGCCCTGCTTCCATGGCTTGGCTGTAAATGTCCTGTAGGGCAGGGATGAGGAAGGGAGGAATCCTGAAAGGGAGTCCGGGAGAGCGTGGGGGAGATAGGGCCTGAAAAAGAGAGTCTCAGCCTCCCTGTGCCCTCAGCCCCTTCTGCAGGAAAGGCCCAGGTCTCCTCCCACCCCCACCTCAGAGCACAGCGCAGGGGTCCAGGATTAAGCCTTCTGTGCAGGATGCAACTGGGCAGGGAAAAAGGAGAAGGAGGCAAGTGTTGAATTAAGGAGTCATAACTCCCAGGGAGTGACCTGCGTGCTCTGTGGGGCCTACCTGAGCCCACATCTTCAGGATTTATGCAGTTGCTATGCCTCCTTGAGGCCCTGCCTCCTAACTCAAGTCATGGGATTATTTATCCGCACTAGTGTCAGCTGATAGGGCTGAAATCAACTCCAGCTCACCCAGAGCACACAAGGGAGCAAGTGGGGGCTGGGGACAGGGCAAGGGTGCAGTGCATACATGCATACAGACAGACAGACACACAAGCCAGAGTGGCCTGAAAACCTGCCCCCTCAGCCACAGTACAGCCCAAGCTAAAGCAAAGTGCCCAGGCTTTGGAGCGCCGGGGGAATTGTGGAGGTTATTTTAAGGTTGTTTCCATGTCCTTATCTCCCCCACCCCCCTCCAACAAACAGTCAGACAGAAAAACAAACAGGCCAGAGGGCCTGGGCCGTTCTCATGGAGCAGCAGACCCCCTCCTCCTTTCCTCCACCCTCAGACTCTTCGCAACCACATTTTTCCAGGCAGGGCCCTTACGCTTCTCTGTTCATCTCATTCTAAGGGGATAACCCTGCTGTTCACACTGTAAAGCTGTTCCCCCAAATTGCTTTTCTGTTTTCCAGGAATGCACTGGCAGGGCCTTGGATAGGATGGGATGGGGGCATTTGATGGCCAGGTGAACCCCAGTGCTTCCAGGCTGAGCCCTCCATCCTGGCTATTTGGGTCAGAAATCCCAAGTGGACTATTTTATTTTTGCTGCAGGCTAATGTGTGGCCTCTGCATGAGACCCTCTGAGAAACACTCAATTCTGGTCTCTACAGAGAAGGAAACATTACAAAGAGGAGAAAGAGCTACAGCAGGGTATACAGCCACGAGGCGAAGGCCCTCTGTGTGTACCAGGCCCAGCTGGGTGTGTGGGGGCTTACAGAAACAGAACCGTAAGGCTGATTTCGTCAAAAAATGTGTCTAAGTGTTTAATCAACCAGTGGTTACTAGGCACCATTCTCGGGACTGCAGAATAACAGGTGAACCTGGCAGGCTGGTCTAGCCCTCATGGAGTTTAAATTCTAGCTGTGGTGGGTGGAGAGAGGGCCGGGAGATGTGGCTGGAGCAGGTGAGGAAGGAAGAGGGAGAGGAGACTGAGATGGAGAGGTGGGCCTCAGGGCACAGGGGGTCTTATGGACTCCCACCTGTTCAGATTTTTTTCTAAACAAAATGGGAAGGGCAGGAGAGAAGGTCCCTGGAGCTCACAACCTTGTAGAGGAAGGAAGGGAACACCTGAAATGTAGGGAGTACAAGAGGCTCTCCTATGAGTGGGGGTTCTGAGAGGGAAGCAGTGTCCCACTTAGTGGGGGGAGGGAGGAGGACTCTCCATCAATCAGGGGCGGAAAGGCAGCCAAAGGCCTGGTCCGGCTCCCTCCTCCCCCACACCTTCTCTGCTCTATTCACTGACCCCTTCCTCCCTCTTTGCCTCCCCATTTCCCACCTTGCCACACTCCCCATCTGGCCTTCCAGGTGCCAGGTGGCATCTGCCTCCCCACTGACTCAGGCCAGGTCTCAGGAGTCTAGGCTTTCGGGCCCTTTGGACAGCCACACAGCAAAGGCAGCCCCGCGCACGATCAAGACATGACCCCATGCCTCCCGGGCCGGCAGGAGCCTGGTCTGAGGGGAGGAGCCCTCTCCCCCGTCTGGGATGCTCTGTGCCTCCCTAGTCCCAGCCCCCTTGCTCACCAGTTGCTCCAGGCCACAGCTCCTCCTTTATCCCCAGTGCAGGCTGGACATTCTCAGGGCAGAGTTCTGAGCTGTGAGAGAGACCAGAGAACCAGAAGACAATCAATCAGTCCATCGATCAATTTACTAGAGGGGCAGGAACAAAGCTCTAATTGAGAGATTCACTAATTTGGAGAATCTGTGGATGTTTAATCAAAATGGAAACTCTGCCTTGCTCTGGGAAGAAAAGTGTCCTTCAGGTGGCCATTTGGTGGCTTCTGAGGTAGGGTCTTACAGCTTGATCACATGGCGTGGGGGCTGGTGAATGAGTGGGAAGTTGGGGGGCATCTCTCTTCCCCCTCATCTATAATTCTCTCTTCCAACCTAAATGCTGGGGGGTGGGAGGTGGGAGAGTGGGGGGAAGTGCAGTCCACCAGCCAGGCATTTGGGATGGGCTGCTAGGGTCCAGCCCAGTGCCTCCAGGATGCCTGTAACCCTTCCAACCTGTCCCACCTCTGAAACTCCATCCCTTGGTGTCTGCGTCTCTCCTGGCTTCATCTCCGTATGTTCACAGGACTAGAGCTGGAAGGGACAGTGAGGTCATCACAGTACCCCAGGGCCCGGGAAGCCACAGCAGTGACCAGCATCTGAAGGCAGAGCAAGGACCCAGGTGACATCCAGCTTCACCTTGAGCCTCTCTTGGACCCACTCCTTAGTGGACCACCCCCACTGTCCTGGACAAAGCTGTTTGCTGCATCTCTGTAGAAGTGCTTCCAAAAGCCCCTGCAGGGTTTCCATTCCATTCTCCAGCTTGGCTTCACCCAATTGCTGGGTCGTCCAGACCTGGGCCAGGCCTCCAATCCCTCCACTCCCCGCCTCAAGCCCTTCTGTCCTCTCCTCCTCTCCCTCCCGCCCCGAAGCTCCTCATTCCCATTTTTCAGACGGTCCTGCCCCTCCTGCCGAGTGACTAATTCCTCAGGTCGAGCAGCTATCTGGCTCTGGCGTCCCAGAGGCCGCGGGTCATCCCCTCTAGGCTACGCGGTGCCCCGGCCTTGAACTTCCCTTGCCTGGCGCGGCATGCTGCCTCCCGCTGCTTTGCCTGGCCTCGCACCCTGTGTCCCCGCGCCCGGTGCCCCTACACAGCCAGGAAGACGCGCAGCAAGGCCTGACTGCCCCCTAGGACTCAGGCGCCGCGTGGCGCTCAGGGGCCCCCAGGCTCTCTAGGTTAGGAAGTGGGGCGTCTATTCTCTCCCGAGCTCGGTAAGGGGACAGTGGGGAGAGAAGCGCTGTGCGAAGGCAAGGACGGAGCGAAATGCTCGGCCCTCTGGGCCTCGCTGCCTTCTATGCTCAGTGTCTGCAAATACTCGAAGGTCGGGATGGGCTTGTGGAAGGCAGTTCACATCCCGGCTGGAGCTGAGGGTGCTTAGAGGCCCTCGCCCGGGGCACGCGCGCCCCCGCCCCCGGGCCACTGCCGACTCCCGGCGAGTCCCTGCTCTCTCCTGCACGTGGCTCCTGGCTTTGCGCCTCTTCGCCGCGCCTTTCGCGTGTCCTCCGCGCTTCCCCACCTCTCTGCTGTCAGCGCCTGCTGCTTTCTTTGTCTGTCTGTCTCTCTGGCACCGTCTCTCTCCCTCACTCGGGGTGTTTATTTAATTGTTTTCCTGAGCTCCGCGACAGGCTCTCCTGCCGTCAAACTCTGCCATCCCCACTCTGCCTGTGTAATTTAAAGCTATAGTTAAATTATGACTTCTCCGGACCTGTTGTGGCACCTACGCCTAAGCCTAATTAAATGATCACATCCATTCTGAAGGCAGCTCTCTTCTCCCCTCAACGTTAATTACAACATAAGAGGCTTTAATGGCCCGCCTCACCTCCAGCTCCTGGAAAGAAAGGTCAGGCGATTAATTTTCGTCATTAATCTTTTCCCAATGTGGACACTGTGCTGTCACCGGAGCCTATTAAACCCCCTTTGTCCCCCCTACCAGCTTCCCTCGCCCCTCACCCCCTCCTCCCTGAGTGACTGCAGAGAAGGAAAATATTTAAGAATCACTTTGTCTCTCTGGCTTTTTTTTTCTTTCCTGGAGACAGCTTCTCCTTGGGGGTCCTGAGGGTGGAATAAGGAGGGGGGGACACCAAATTCATTTCCCTATGGCTCCAGACTGCACCTCTGAGGACTGTCCTGTCTAAAATGTTATGAATCCAGGAGTCAGGCTGGGGAGTAGGGAGCCTGGGTCTGTGGCATTCTGTCACTCTGGCGGTGGGGGCAGGGGGAGGGCCCGCCACATTGTGTGGTGGCAGAGATGAGGACAGGGCTGCCCCTTGCTCATCTTCCGCTTGGATCCTCATAATAAAAAACAGTCAGGAATGTGTTGACACTTAGGGTTTGAGAATCTAGTTTCCTTCCCCGTCAATGCCGAGGTTCCTTTACTCCTTCTTCCCTGTCCTGCAACTTGGAAGCTCATTCCAGAGCCATCCCTCAGGAATGGGTGTCCTCCAGTGGTGATGGTGGTCCTGGGCTCAGAGTGGGAGGTGGGGAGGCAGCAGACGGGAAGACTGACTGTGGAAAGGGGACCCATGGGGGCCAGGGGACAGAGGAGGCTCTGAGATATTTTTCTGGGCCCTGAATTCCTGCAGCAGGCCAAAAAGAGGCAGAAGGAGGAGTGTGAATAGGTCCTCTGCAGACAGCTTTGATTCCAATCCTAGAATTTATTTGATTTAAAATTCTAATCCAGAAGAGAGTCCCTGGGAAGTGGAGGGAGTGAGGCCTGGTGGGGAGGCGCTGAGAACTTGCAGGAACAGGAGGGGTGCAGGTGCGAGATATGCCAAAAACACCTGAGCGGCTGCTGCCCTCTGGGAGTCTCTGGGCCATGTGGGAGGGTACAAGGGGCCTGGCCGATGGGGTGATGATGAGAAAGGGACAATGCTGGAGGGGTGGGGTTTACATGGGGGCTTGAGAGCCCATGCACCTGAACTCTTCGGCCCAGACAGGCAATGCTCCTCACACCTCACAGCCAATGCTCAGAGCTCACATGCTCTGCCTGCCCCCTGCAGTACTCCCTGGCACATTTACACCATCTCATCTGTCCAAGGACCCACATGCTCTCCACATTTGAGGAGATTCAAGAATCTCCTGCTTCGAACTCAGGCCCATCACCTCAATGAAAGCTAAATTAACCATCTCTCAAGCCCCGGAAACTCAGGGCTGCAGTGAGTTTTAGAAGTTCTGGCCCTAGGTAGAAAGATGCTAAGGAGGGGGAGGAATGTCACTGGGACCCAAAGATTGCCCCACTGGGAGGAAAGGGCAGCTTGGCCACAGCATTCCCCCACTCTAAATGCCCGATGATGGAGTTTGGAGAGGCCCTTTGGGGAATCCAGTTTGCAAAAGGGACTTGGAAGGCCCCTATAGTGACCAGAATTATCTTGCATCTGGCAAGTTTGGTTGTGCCCAAATCACTGGCTTTGGGATGGAAGAAACTTCTAGAAACTCAACAAGAGCTGGCCAGGACCCAGGAGGCTTAGATTCCTTGGACACAGGCCTTCTTTCTAGGAGACTGTCCTCTCTCACCTCTACCTACCCAAACCTGACTCCTACTGGCCTTTGCCAGAACCTGGCATCTGCACTGTCCTGTGGCCCAGGAGCAAATTGCCCCATCCAGAGTCAGCCCCGCCCCCTGATGTGCAGCCCCCACCCCACAACTCCACCCCAAGGACACTGGGGACATCACATCCAGAAAGTCCTGCATGGCCGGATAATAATAATTAATAACCATTAGAAACAATAAGGAGAATACCAGTGCCCAGTCAGTCCAATGTGCAGCCTCGGCTTTTTTCTTTCTTCCTTTTTTTTTTCTTTAATGAAAACAATGATTTGACTTTGAAGAAAGTGACTTTTTTAAAGTGAAAGATGGATTGAGTCTCTTACACACCCCCCTCTCCCCTGGCGTCCTCCTTCCCTTCCGAGCTCCTCCTCCCATCTTGCCCCCCCCTACCATTTTTCTCTCTCCCTTTTTTCTTTTTCTTTTAATACTCTGCGTTCTATCATGCAAATCCCCTTTCAAATTATGAGAGTATTAGAGCCATCAACGGTAATGTCACCGCCACAAAATGAGAGTGGGGACTTAAGCACCTAACGAACAATGAAATGTGCGAGCCCTGGGACAGGACAATTAAGAACTGGGCTTAGCCAGCCAGGGAAATTTATTGCTATCAAATCCATATTTCTATTTTCCCCCTGAACAGTAACCTATTTGAATATGATTAAAGGGTTTCATTACGGCAGAGAGAAAGGCCCATGTCCCACTGTTCCCCGTGAGCTCACAACACAGGCTTGGAGCTGGGTTTGCCCCTGTGAGGATATGGGTGGGGGTAGTAGGGGTGGAAGGTCATGGAGGACCCAGGGGTCCAGAAATTGAACATTAGAGGGCTGACTCCCGGTATAGATGGGTGTGGTGGAGGAAGCGGTTGGCTAGAAATGAGGTCTGAGAGTCTCAGGTTCTCTGATTTTTTGCAGAAGATGCCAGAAGGTTTATAGGCTGAGGGGGAGACTGAGGCACTAAGAGGTCCAGCAGCTTAGTGAAGGCCACTGAAATTAGTGAAGTGGTAGAGCCCAAACTGGACCCAAAGCCAGTAATAGTTTCGCTCCCTCTCTCCCACCTCCCTCCCTCCTTGCCCTCCTCCCCTGTCCCTCTCTTTCCCCCTTCACTCATGCCCCCTACTCACCCCAGTGCTGAATGCTCTAAAGATACACTAGGAACATGAGAAGCCATCCCAGCCAGGGAAGATTTACAGTCTGGGTGAGGGGATGAGACTAGACAGAGGAGGCTGGGAGCAGCTGGAGACAGTGGACGGCTGAATGTCAAGATGAGCGGTGCCGATGGCGAGGCCTGAAGGGGTTCAGGATGGGTTCATAGGGGCCGGTGTGGGCTGGAGTAGCGCAAAAGGCTCTGCTGTAACACAAACAGATGGCAAGGAATTTTCTCCCCTGGCAGCCTGCACA